>CM038463.1:52501559-52664655 GCA_021464415.1 Lonicera japonica
TTAAGAATTCTACTTGTATTGATAATGTTCTCTTAGTTGAAAGTTTAAAGCATAATTTACTTAATATTAGTCAATTGTATGATAAATGTTATGAAGTTATCTTTAAATTCGATCGTTGTATTGTTAAGAATGTTAGTGATGATTCTATCTTACTTGTTGAATATAGAACTAACAATGTGTATACTCTTGAATTTGACAATTTGTCTCAACAAGATATTAAGTGATTGTCCGCTATTAATGATGTTTCTTGGTTGTGGCATAGAAGATTAGGACATGCTAATATGAACTTAATTCATACTTTCTCTAAGAAAAAATTAGTTAAAGGATTGCCTAAAATCAAATTTGTTAAGGATAAAATTTGTGATGCATGTCAACTTGGTAAACAACACAAGTCTTCATTTAAGTCTAAGAAGGATATTACTACAACTAGACTTCTTGATATGTTGCATCTTGATTTATTTGGTCCTATTTCGGTTGCTAGTTTAGGTGACAAATTGTATATTTTTGTCATTGTTGATGATTACACTAGATTTACTTGGGTATTCTTTCTTTCTCACAAAAATAAAACTCCACATGTTTTGCTAAATTTTGTAAAAAAGTTCAAAATGAAAAGGTGTTTCTATTGTGCATGTTAGGAGTGATAGAGGTAGGGAATTTAATAATATTTATATTGAGAACTTTTGTGATGAGTATGGTACTGATCATAATTTTTCGGCACCTAGAACTTCTAAACAAAATGGTGTTGTTGAAAGAAAAAATAGATCTCTTCAAGAGATGTCTAAGACCATGTTAAATGAACATTCTTTACCGAAGTATTTTTGGGCGGAAGCCGTTAACACCGCATGTTATGTGATTAATCGTGCTATTATTCGTAAAAAATTGGATAAGACACCTTATGAGTTATGAAATGACAAGAAACCAAATATTGCATATTTTAAAGTCTTTGGTTGTAACTGTTTCATTTTGAATGATTGTGATCACTTAGAAAAATTTGATGCTAAATTCGATGAAGGAATTTTTCTTAGGTATACCACTAATAGCAAAGAATATAGAGTTTATAACAAGAAAAATTTGGCAGTCCAAGAGTCTATGCATATTGTATTTGATGAGTCCAATCCTTTTTCACACATAGTGCGTTCCGATGATGATGTTGAAATTATTCAAAAAGTTTCGGATATTCAAATTAATGATACATCTAAGGAAGAAACATCGAGTGCTCAAGCTCCTCCAAAGGAGTTAGAAAACCAAACCGAGCAAAACTTGAATGATTTACCTAGGAGTTGGAAATTTGTGTCCAATCACCCTATTGATCAAATTCTTGGAGAGCCATCTAGTAAGGTTATGACTAGATCATCCTTAAGAAATGTATGCAATAATGTGGCATTTGTTTCTCAATATGAGCCTAATAACATAAATGAAGCCGAACAAGATAAATCTTGGATAATGGCTATGCAAGAAGACCGCAATCAATTTGAGAGAAACAAAGTGTGGACACTCGTTTCTAAACCAAATGATCACACCACTATAGGCACTAAATGGGTATTTCGCAATAAAATGATGAAAGTGGTGTAATTGTTAGAAATAAAGTTAGACTTGTTACCCAATGATACAATCAAGATTAGGGCATTGATTATGAGAAAACATATGCACCGTTGCATGTTTAGAAGCCATTCGCATGCTACTTACTTATTCATGTTTTAAGAATTTTAAGTTGTATCAAGTGGATGTGAAAAGTGCTTTCTTAAATAGTTTTATTGAAGAGGAAGTTTATATGAAACAACCTCCAGGTTTTGAAAATCATGTTTATCCAGATTATGTGTTTAAATTGCCTAAAGCTTTATATGGTTTAAAACAAACACCTAGAGCATGGTATGATAGATTAAGTTCATTTTTTATTGACAATGATTTTGTTAGAGGAAAAATTGATACTACTCTATTTATCAAAAATCATGATAATAATATGCTTCTTGTGCAAATCTATGTTAATGACATTATTTTCAATTCTACTAATGAGAATCTTTGCAAGGATTTTTCCACATGTATGCAAAAAGAATTCGAAATGAGCATGATGGGAGAGATGAATTTCTTTCTTGGATTACAAGTGAAGCAATGCAAAAAAGGAATTTTTGTCAATCAAGAGAAGTACGTAAATGAACTCTTGAAGAAATTCGACATGGAAAGCGCCAAATCAATGAGTATGCCTATGAGTTCAACTTTGAAGCTCGACAAGGACGATATTGGTAAAAGTGTGGACATCAAAAAATATCGAGGTATGATCGGTAGTTTATTGTATTGGACGGTCTCTAGGCCGGATATTATGTTTAGTGTATGTCTTTGTGCACGATTCTAAGTGGATCCTAAAGAATCACATATACTTGCCGTTAAACGGATATTCCGTTATCTTTTCGGTACTAGTTCCTTGGGTTTGTGGTACCCAAGAGATAACACTCTTGACCTAATAAGTTATTCCGATGCGGATTTTGCCTGTTATAAAATTGATAGGAAAAGCACTAATGGCACTTGTCATTTTCTAAGACACGCACTAGTATCTTGGCTAAGCAAAAAAAATTTGGTGGCCCTTTCAACGGCCGAAGCCGAATATGTAGCTGCCGAAAGTTGTTGTGCACAAACTTTGTATATCAAACAACAACTAGAAGACTTTGGAATTAGTTTTAGCCATATTCCATTAAATGTGATAACACAAGTACTATTAGCTTGACCAAGAACCCATACAACATTCACGTACTAAGCACATTGAGATAAGATATCATTTTGTTCGTGATCATTTGTAAAAAGGTGATGTTGATATTGAATTCGTTGGCACCAAATCGTAATTTGCGGATATTTTCACAAAACCACTTCCCGACAATCGCTTTTGCACTATTCGACGTGAACTTGGTATGACTAGAGCATGTGATATCTAGTTGACCAAAATATTCATGTATATTGATCAAATATGCTTATCTCTAAAGCATACAAAATTTTGTTTCAATTAATTCATTTTGTGCCATAAGTATCTAAGTATCTAGCACTTCATTTACATGTTATATTGTGTACTAATATTTTTCTTGTAGTATAAAATTTGTTCAAAATTGCAAATTCTATTTTCATATGGCCTAAAGAGCAAAAGTGTGCAAATCTGGGCAAAATTGGTTGATCAGTCGACTAAGCCTTAATCAGTCGACTGAAGGGCCTTCATCAGTCAACTGATGCTTGACTGAGAGCAGTTCATTAAACCCCTGTTTTCCCCCATTCCCTTATCTCTTTATTTCAAGCTCTTCCTCTCCAAAACCATTCTAAACATTCACAAATCAACCAAGCACTCTAATATCTTCACCAAAACACCTTTTAACCAAAAATCTTCATCATCCTACACCAAATCACCCCCAAATCACACCTATTTCATCCCAAATCACTCAAACTCATCTCACTCTCTTTCTAACCCTAACCTATAGCCTCTATTGTTGAATCTTTCATTAAAATTGTTTACAAAATCATCTCACTTTACCCATATAAACAATCTCTTACCTTTTTCCATCATCCAAAACAAATTTTCACCCAAAAATTTTAAAATTTTTTTCAAACCCTAACTTTTCATACTTATACCTTCAACCCTACTTCTCTAAAAATGTCTCAAGGCCCTCTCTCTCTTCGCCCTCGCAAGAATGTACTGCAAGAGGGTGCATAATCGGCCACCCCGCCGTAAATTCCATTACCACCATTGTTCATCTCCGACGAGGTCTAAGCGAACTTCAACGCCGACTATACTATTCGTACTATCGTTGAAGGTAAGCAATTCAACATTGAATTATTCTCTATAAATGGCGTCAATATTACTACTCTTTTCCGTAAACAAGGCATCATAAATTTTCTAACAATTCGTGAGAATGTTTATCCCCGTTTTTTAACAATTCACCCCGCACTTGATTCTGGTCGTCCCAACAAGTTTCGCCTTAACACTCTCCTAAATGGGACGCATGATTAGTTTCACTAAGGCGGATCTTAGTAGAATTTTTTGTTTTCCAACCGAAAATGTGACGAACGTCCCGTCGAATTCTAGAAATCTTCCTGGTTTCGAAAAAATCGCGGCCTTGTCCATTCTTCTTAAACGACGGCATAGACAACACAATAGTGAAATGAGACCTGAGATTAAAATGTCTATGCTTGCGCTTCAAAATCGGCTCATTCATTCCATCATCGGGTATTTAATAGTTCCACGTCGAGGTAGCCGAGCTTCGGTCAACTCTTTAGACATATTTTTGGTTTGGGCAATTTCTTTAGGTCACAAGCTTGACTAATACGATATCATGTTCCACCATCTTCATGAAATCACCAACTGCAAGAACAGGGTTGGTACTGTGAGAATCCGCAAATGCGACCCCCGGGTCTCGTCCCCGTTCGTTGGGCGTCTGAAGCGTCGGAAGGGATTCCGTCGCTCCATTTGCTTGGAGTTGTTTGATGATTCATATCGGGTGTCCCTACGTCTATTCTAGATGCAAAGGGGTTTGTTCAGAGTCGCCAGTACATTTTACGAGAAAACGGACAAAAAGGGGGTGTGTAAGGGGAAAGGCTACAGATAAGCCTTTCTTTACACGTTTGTCTGCGAAACCAGGATTCTATAAGGTTCGAGAACTATATTACGGTTTGGGAAGGTGTTAAGCACCCATTCCGCCCTTTCGGTCTCTAGTGGTCTTATATGTTTATTCTATGTTGAAAAACTTTGATGCTTTTACTGACAGCCTACTACTTTTCAAATGAAAACCCTAATTTCTGGGGGAAAACGGGAAAGGGATGAAAACCTTTGTGTTCCGAGATCCGATGTTTTATTTATTGAAAGATGTAAATACACATGACAAAACCTTTTGAAAGAGTATCCCGTATTATTTCCTCAGATAATGACGGTTTTCTCGTGTTGTATTTACTTTTGTAAAAGTTTGGATCTATGTCGGGACTGATTTAATATGGAACTAGAAATCTTTGGGAGAGTTATCAATCACGTCGCAGTCTATAGAGAAGACAGGATATGTTTGATTCTAATTCCTAGATAAGTCGTATCAGTCTGGGTTTTGAAAACAGAATTTTATCCGGACGATAACATGCTTACTCTTCTGGTTTTGCAAACGATTTTATCAGGGTCTTTTGTTTTGAAGACGGTAGACTATTTATAACTTGGCAATAAGTTTATTCAAATAAAACGTGGATAAAACAACAGAAATAAAACAAGTACACAGATAGACCTGTTTAATTACCAGAAGAAACTTTATTTACCTTCCCGACGAGAATAATAATAATAAGAAAGAGAATATAATACGGCAGAGAGATCTCCGGCGATAACAATCTTCTCCTTCTTCAGATATTTTCGAGAATTCGATTCCAGAGACGGGACACGTCGAGTGTCGGGAATAGATTCGATAATTCTTCAGAGATGAGATGATAATATAAAATGCTTGATAAAATTAGACTAAAGCTCCAGATTTTCCAAATTCAAGTTCCCTTTTTCCTCTTTGAACCCTTGGGGGTGTTGGCCTATTTATACTGCTCGGGAAGCTTGTCGCGCGATATTTCCCCAAAAAAGGTCAAGTGTCGCGCGACATATCTGTTTGTCGTGCGACAAACGGCTGAAGTGATGGGTCCTGACACTGTGATGTGTCAAAAAGTGGTTGGTCGGGTGCAGAGAGGGATTGTCGCGCGACATGGTGGGATTGTCGCGCGACATTCCAATGATTGTCGCGCGACAATGAGATATGTCGTGCGACAATCCTTGATAAAAATCGGTTTGTCGCGCAACAAACCCCCCGGGGTAGTTTCGGGTGCTCGGGTGGGTCCCGGACTCCAAGAAAAATAGTAGTTCTCGTAGGTCGTTAGGGTTCTTGCGGGGGTCACGGATCGGGTTGTCTACAGACCCTCTTGACTCAAGCTCCTTGCTTGCAAGGAATTGAGACGACTGAAAGAGACCATGATCCATGGCTCCCGCATGAACTCTAAAGAAGTGTTTATGCAAAAAGTGCTTGTGAGTGCCTCCGGGAAGGGCTTCGTGTTTGGTTTTGCCTCCGGAGAGGGCTTTTGTTACCTCATTGCCTCTCTCGAGGGCTTTGACTTGCTCCACTTGCCTCAGATGGAAGGACTACCATTGATCTTCTTTGCGCCTCAGATGGGAGGACTACCATTGCGCCTCAGATGGGAGGACTACCGTTGTGCCTCTCTGGGAGGGCTTCGCCTCAGGTGGGAGGACTACCGCTGTGCCTCTCTGGGAGGGCTTCGCCTCAGGTGGGAGGACTACCGCTGTGCCTCTCTGGGAGGGCTTCGCCTCAGGGAGGACTACCGTGTGCCTCTCTGGAGGGCTTCGCCTCGGGTGGGAGGACTACCGTTGTGCCTCTCTGGAGGGCTTCGCCTCAGGTGGGAGGACTACCGTTTGTGCTCTCTGGGGGGCTTCGCCTCAGGTGGGAGGACTACCGTTTGTGCCTCTCTGGGAGGGCTTCGCCTCAGCTGGGAGGACTACCGTTGTGCCTCTCTGGGAGGGCTTCGCCTCAGGTGGGAGGACTACCGTTGTGCCTCTCTGGGAGGGCTTCTAGACCTGAAAGAAGAAGGAAAAATGCCTGGGAGGACTTTCATGAGTAACTCTTGCCTCTGGAGAGGGCTTGTGATTTTTGCCTCTAAAGAGGGCTTGTGTTTGTGTTTTTTGTAGATTTTTACTTTGTTTCTCTTTAGACTGCTAGAGTGTGAGAGAGAGAAGCTTTCGTGAGGGTGAAAAGAGCTCCTCGAGGTCAAATCTTATCCGAATGTCCGCTTTCCTGTATCTTTCTTGAATTTTGTTCTCATGTTTTCCTCGAGTGAGGGTACTTTTCTCAGAAGGCAGTCTTCGATTTTCTTTTGCTTTCCGCAGCGTGATGATTCGAGGATTTTCCAAACCATCTCTTCTGTATCGTGCTGAAAAGAAAATTTGTCTAAAAGTCCAATCTCTGATCTCTGTTCTTTTCTCAGTTTTTCTTTTTGGTGAGCCCAACATCGTTTTCTGTTTTTCGATGCCCTTATTTCTCCCTCTTTTGGGAAAGACTTTTCCTGGCCCTCTCTGTTTTTGACCAGGAGTCTTTTCATCCCTTTGTCGTGATCAGGAGCCTTACTCACCCTAAAACGAAGCCCTGAGCCGTTTTTTGGCCTAGCTATCACTTTTGGTGTGGCTCTCCTGTCACTCTACATGTCTGTTTCTCTCGCTTGCTTTGGGCGCTCATGTGGGTTTTCTCCTCTTTTCTACTCTTTCAATTTTTTCTATTCCCGTCTTATCTGCTTTTTCTTATTTGATGGTCTCGGTCCTTCCGTGAGATCAGAGACTACTTTTAATCGCGGCATTTTGTTCTCGCATTTTTCAGAGAGATGATTTGGAAGTTTTCTCTTTGAAATCTTTATCATGGGTGTGCGGTTTTAGCAATTTTTTCGAAAACTGCTCCTCGGAAGTCCTCCTGCAGGAGATAAAAATGAGAAAGAGGTCAAAACATCAGGGGAGATGGGAGATTGTCGCGCGACACTTCGGTGGGGAGCTTTTTGTCGCGCGACAATGTGGCCATTTGTCGCGCGACAAACTGACCCACTATATAAGCCTCCTGCTGAGCTCATTCCACCTCATTCTCTCACTTCTCTTTCTTTCTCTAGCTCTCTTTCTCTCTTCTTTCTAGCGCGGAAGCTCTGCCGTGTTTCCGACTTTTTCGACCTTTTCACATATTCTACCTATACCGATGGAACATCCCGACACGAGACTGGAGGGTGACCAGGAGGAGGTCACCTTCACTGATGCTCAGGGCGTTCTCCGCTGCAGCCCTCATCATGACGACTGGGCGGACTTGGATTGGTATGATGATGATGGGATAGACCGCGGTCGAGCGGTGGTCTATCGAGATGCTATCCGAGCTGCTCCAGTCCCGGATATCCCGTGGCTCTTGATGGAGCCTGTCTCTCACGAGATCGCGCGTCGATCTCTGGTATGTCTTCTTTATCTGTTCTGTTTCTTATTGTTTCCTGTATTTCATTTTCAATAATGTTAGTATGCATGTCTGCCTTGGAATAACGCCCGATTTTTAGCGAACACATACTTTTACCGGTGATACCTCTTAGTTTTTAGGAAAAAACATAATCTACCCCTATACTCTATAACTCTTTAATTACACAAAGTACCCTCAGGTCGGAAAATTACATAATTTACCTTATAACCCTATATCTAATTACACCAGTACCCTCAGGTTCGGAAAATTACATAATTTACCCTTATAGCCCTATAATCTCATAATTACACCAAAGTACCCTCAGGTTTGGAAAATTACATATTTACCCTTATAGCCCTATAACTCTATAATTACACCAAAGTACCCTCAGGTTTTGGAAAATTACACAATTTACCCTTATAGCTATAACTCTCATAATTACACCAAAGTACCCTCAGGTTCGGAAAATTACATAATTTACCCTTATAGCCCTATAACTCTCATAATTACACCAAAGTACCCTCAGGTTTTGGAAATTTACATAATTTACCTTTATAGCCTATAACTCTCATATTACACAAAGTACCTCATTGGAAAATTCATAATTTACCCTTATAGCCCTATAACTCTCATAATTACACCAAAGTACCCTCAAGTTTCGGAAAATTACATAATTTACCCTTATAGCCCTATAACTCTCATAATTACACCAAAGTACCCTCAGGTTTGGAAAATTACATAATTTACCCTTATAGCCCTATAACTCTCATAATTACACCAAAGTACCCTCAGGTTTTGGAAAATTACATAATTTACCCTTATAGCCCTGTACTCTCATAATTACACAAAGTACCCTCAGGTTTTGGAAAATTACATAATTTACCCTTATAGCCCTTAACTCTCATAATTACACCAAAGTACCCTCAGTTTGGAAAATTACATAATTTACCTTATAGCCCTGTACCTCTCATAATTACACCAAAGTACCCTCAGGTTTTGGAAAATTACATAATTTACCCCTTATAGCCCTATAACTCTCATAATTACACCAAAGTACCCTCAGGTTTTTGGAAAATTACATAATTTACCTTATAGCCCTGTACCTCTCATAATTACACCAAAGTACCCTCATTTTGGAAAATTACATAATTTACCTTATAGCCCTATACTCTCATAATTACCAAAGTACCCTCAGGTTTTTGGAAAATTACATAATTTACCCTTATAGCCCTGTACCTCTCATAATTACACCAAAGTACCCTCAGGTTTTTGGAAAATTACATAATTTACCCTTATAGCCTGTACCTCTCATAATTACACCAAGTACCCTCAGGTTTGGAAAATTACATAATTTACCCCTTATAGCCCTATAACTCTCATAATTACACCAAAGTACCCTCAGGTTTTGGAAAATTACATAATTTACCCTTATAGCCCTGTACCTCTCATAATTACACCAAAGTACCCTCAGGTTTTTGGAAAATTACATAATTTACCCTTATAGCCCTATAACTCTCATAATTACACCAAAGTACCCTCAGGTTTTTGGAAAATTACATAATTTACCCTTATAGCCTTGTACCTCTCATAATTACACCAAAGTACCCTCAGGTTTTTGGAAAATTACATAATTTACCCTTTAGCCCTGTACCTTCATAATTTACACCAAAGTACCCTTAGGTTTTGGAAAATTACATAATTTACCCTTATAGCCCTATACTCGTTCTCTCATAATTACACCAAAGTACCCTCAGGTTTTTTGGAAAATTACATATTTTACCCTTATAACCCTATACTCGTTCTCTTGACTGCAGTGGGTTGGCCGGGGTTGGGGTTCTCCCAACACTATATCTTCGGAGTGGCGACGGGCACCGGCCCCTGTCCAGGAGTTGATTCTGGCGACTCCTTTTGGCTCCCTCTTCGTCGCACTCCCGGAGCGGGTTTTTAGGGCGGCAGTTTTGGTGTCGTCCCTGGCTTGCCATTGGTGGGATACTACTCATACCTTCCATTGGAGCTGGGGTGAGATGACGATGACACCCCTCGATTTTTGCTCTGACCGGGATTCCTTCAGGGGGGGTCCCCATTCAGATCGATGTCCCTTTGCGTCTGACGGCAGAGGGTATTGTTAGTGCGCTTGGATGGTTCCCGGAGCGACGGAGTTCCGGTAATACGATTCCTCGGGGTGTCTTAGTTACGCGGCTAGCCACAGAGAGAGCTCGGCTAGTTGCTTCAGGGGTTCCTATGACCCGTCAGGAGGCGCGCCAGTATGCCCGCGTCCTTCTTCTGTTGACACTCCATGATTTATTCGAGGCTCGTGGTGGGGACACGGCTCATCTTTGGTGGTTGCCCTATCTTCGGGACTTCAGCCTCATGTTTGACTATGACTGGGGAGGCTTCATTCTTGCAGTCCTCTATGATGCCATGGACCAGGTCTCTCGCCATTTAGCCCTGAACCTCAAGGGCTTTTCTCTGCTGTGGGAGGTACATACTTTAGTGTTTTTGTCCTTGCTTCAGTTCTTTACATATTACCTGTTGATCATTGCTGATTTCTTTTATCTTTCCTTTTCAGAGCTGGTTTGTTGCTTATACCCGCCTGGGTCGTGCCCAGGTGGATCTCCTCGTTGAGAACGAGGACCAGTTTCCTTTTCTCCATCGATTCATTGCGGGGAACTACCGGGCTCCCTACGTATACCGGACTCGGGAGACCGGAGCTGCTGTTCATGATCTGCGAGAGGAGCAGGTAAATTTTTTTTAGTTTTCTTGCTTTCAATAGTTAGACAGAAAATGAATTATTGAATAAAAGAACTTGTTTTCTTTTCAGGTTGAGTGGGCCCCTTGGGGTGATCTGAGTCCCCATCATGGGTATGGCCGTGCCCTGACCGCCTCGAGGACTAGGCGGCTTATCCGGGATGAGTATGGCCTTCTCTTCTACTTGGGTGAGAGGGTCATTCGCCAGTACACGCCGTCCCAGTGGCCTCGTGTTCCATTATCCCCTCCTGTTCTGATGAGGCGGACGGGTGAGATCGATCCGGTGACGGTGCAGGCCTTGATCGACGGACTCGGCTTCCAGACGTTCGTCGAGGAGGGAGACTATGCTGTTTTTGCTGCTCGTTACCTGATGAGGGAGCCGAAGGGGACTCAGGGACGGGTCTTCTATGAGAGGTACCGGGCATTGGGAGGTGATCCCCACTACATACGGGGACAGACCCATTTAGCTAGGGCGGTTTCGGGTCACTTGCCACCTGTCCCCGATCAGAGGGACAACATTCCGGATTCTGAGGACGAGGATCCTGAGAGAGAGAGGGATGTTCTTGCTGCGGCCGAGGGCGGTGGTCGACCAGAGGGCGAGGGAGGTGATGCGACAGCGGTTCTAGAGTCGTCGCCTCAGGCGACACCTGTGAGGGAGCAGCGCACTGAGGGTTTCGAGTTTCCCCCTGGCCCTTTTGTGTCTCCGGGGGTCCTTTTTGCTGCTGCTGAGGCTGCTGAGGGGAGAGCGGGATTGTCTGAGAGGTCCTGGGAGCCTGCGGACCTTTGGGCAGACTACGAGCAGTTCGGGCGGACTCCTCCAGCGGCGGTGGCTACTCCTTTTAGTGGGGTACCTCCTTTGGGGGGACGGCCATAGTGGATCCTCCGGGGGTCCGTACCTACGCCACGTTGACTCTTCCGGCGACTGTCATGGGTCCTCCCGCCCGATCTCCAGGTTTCGGGGGTTCTTCATCCCGGCCTCCCCTGTTCCCGATCCGTGAGGAGGGTGGGTCCACTTCTGCTGGTGTTCCGGCGGGGTCATCTATTCCATGGGTAGATCTACCCCCACTCCCCAGGGACATCTCTTACGTTGGCGCTGGATTACGTCGATATCCCGTCCCGGAGTACCCTCTTCCTGAGGATACTTTTGACTATCTGGGTGGTCGCCCTGATGACGAGGTACTTTCTTCAATCTTCTCTTGGTACCTTTACATCTATACCTATCTATTTTGACTGTGCTGATTCTTTTATCTTATGTCTTTTTACAGCGGGTGAGTGTTCGGGTGGCAGATCTACGGGCTTGGCACGCCCAGTACCTCTACAGCTGGAACCTGCTCCAGTATGTCGGTCGAGACCCTCCAGCCTACATGCGCGATTATCAGAGGGCTATTGACATCTCTTTACGGCCGGACGACCCCCTGACTTCCTCTCATGCCCGGACGGATTCTCGGAGGAGCAGTAGTCGGACTTCCAGGCGTTCTCGATCGTCGGTGATCCGTCCTACGGCACCGGTCCAGTCTACAGGGCCTTCTCAGGCGGCAGTTCCTCCTGTTCCCGGCATCTCAGTTGTTGATCTTACTCCCGAGGAGGGCTCGGGCGATAGTGGGAGCGTGTCAAAACGCGCCCGAGTAGATTAGTTTTCCCTTTCTGCATTTAGTGTTAGTTTTGGACAGATATGTATTTATTTTAGACATGTTTAGACAGATATTTAAAAAACTGTTCTTTTATAGGATTTATAAAATATCTTTATCTGTGTTTGATTATACTTTTATTCTCTGTGTGAAAGATATATATATAAGAGTCAGTGATTTAGAAGCCATACCTTGTAGTGTAGTGATACTTTTCCTGTAAAAAAAGAGCAAAGTGAGAACAAGAAAGCATCTAAAAAATGATTCTTTTGGCAAAAATAACTGCTATGTGTAAGAAAAAACCAAATTAGGGTGACCCCAAAGGGGTTTGTCGCGCGACAATCCCACCTGGATATGGGTTTGTCGCGCGACAAACAGGGACAGGTCCCTCCTTTTTTGCTATAAATACACCCATCTTCTTCCTTCATCCCCACACCTTCCAAAAATGTCTTCTTATCGCACAAAATCTGATTTTTCTTATGTCAATGCTAGAGATGCTTTGATATCTTCCGAAAATGGTCTGAACTTTGGTGCCTTTAGTCCTTTAGCGGGCTGGTGCTATCGTCCCGTCGATTTTTCCTTTCTATTAGGTGCCTTGTATTTCTGGAGTCCTGCGGACCATCTCTTCCGCTTTGGACTAGATGAGCTCTGCCCGACCTATGAGGAGTTCTCCTGGCTGTTACGTTCTGACGTTCGTCTCCCGATGGCAGTTCCCATAGAAGAAATCGATCCCCGTGACATGCTAATTGCTCTGTTAGCCATTCCCCAGGCGGCTTGTGATGGTTTCATTGCCGACGGTCTTCTTGACCTTCATAAAATGGTGAGGTTCTTTCATTGTTATGAAGATAGGGCCTCTTATGGCGTGGGGCGTACTGCAGCGGCCCTGATTTGCCTGGTTTCTGATATGCTGCTAGTGACGGGTTCTTCCCGTGTTGATCCGACTATCCTGAGTCTGATTTACCAGGCTAGAAATGGGGAGTCTATAGTGCCGATCATTCTTGCAGAGACCCTGAATGGTCTTGATGATGTTCAACGGGGGGCTTCGCCCTTCTTCCGGGGGAGTCCGCGTCTGCTATACATGTGGCTGTTAGAGCGCTTTCGATCGGTGGGTTTCAACGGAGTTCGGCTCGACAATCCGACTCATTTGTTCCATCGGCCTCTCTTTGGTGCTTTGACCATGTCTTCCTCTGATTAGACGGTGTGGTTTTCGGAGAACTTTTGGGCTATCCGGTGGAACATTCCTTGGTGGAAGCTGAGGGCGATGGTACTTAGTACTGGGGGTCAGAACTATGTTCGGCTCCGCGGGCTCTGGTTTACTTCCTTTTATCTCCCTGGACGTCTTCTTCGGCAGTTTAACATTCCTCAGGAGGTTCCCCTTGGTCTGAACAACTTCTCTTCTGAGTCTAAATTTGTGACCCCACATGTTTCTTTATCGGTAGAGAGGATGTGGCGTGCTCGACTGACTCGTCAGTTCAACTATGCCCGTTTTGGTATTACCCGGGCCCTCCGGGCTGATATCATCCGCTCTTGCTGGCAATCTCTGGAAGGAGAACTGATCGACGACCCCTTTCAAATGGAGTGGTTCCGGTTCATGGATACGGAGGCTACTGATGATAATATTGTCTTTGCATATCAGATTTTGGACGAAGCTCGGATCGACTTGGCTATTGAGGACCCAGTGTGGCCAACCCCTAGGGATTAGTTTCTTTCGTATTTGTTATGTCTCCTTTGTAACCTTCGGTGTTCTGAACCACCTTTTAATAATATATGAGGGACTGCTTGTGGGAAATAAATTTATTTACAAAGTTTAAACCGGGCCCGAAGTCACTTCTCAGGTTGCCTACGTTCCCCTTTTTTTTTTTTGATTTTTACAAAGAACAAAAAGTTTTGAGTTGGGGCTCAGGTTTACGTAGTTCTTGTTACATGCCACACCTATTGATAATACTTCTTCAATCGATCCATGTTGACTGGTGAATGTAGTAACTGCCCATCCAAATCAGTGAGTATAGCGGCACCTCCTGTATCGATTTCTTTGACGATGTACGGCCCTGTCCACTTTTGCCCGAACTTACCCCTCGGATCTCTGGCCGGTTCTCGAATTTCTTTCAATACAATATCGTTCTCATTGATACCCCGAGTCCTCACTTTCTGGTTAAATGCTCGAGCGATTCTCTTCTGATACCCCTGATGGTGGTATGCGGCTTTCAATCTCTTTTCATCTAGTAGGGCTAGCTCGTTATAACGTGCCTGGACCCATTCCAGTTCATTGACTTGATTTTCTAGTATTACCCTGAGGGAGGGGACTTCTAACTCAACAGGGAGGACTGCTTCCATCCCGTATGTAAGAGAGAACGGGGTTGCCCCGGTGGAGACCCTCTCGGTGGTGCGATATCCCCATAATGCATAAGGTAACTTCTCTGGCCAGTCTCGACAGGTGTCGGTCATTTTGCTTAGGATATTCTTCAGATTTTTGTTGGCGGCTTCAACTGCCCCATTGGTTTGTGGCCTGTATGGCGAAGACCTGTGTCTGGTAATACCGTATTCTTCCATGATGGTATTAGCTTCTCCTTCGAAGTGGGTGCCGTTATCTGAGATGATCTCGTGTGGGACCCCATATCGGCAAACAATATTCCTTTTGATGAATCGGGCTACTTTTCTGGCATCCAGGGTCTGGTAAGACTCGGCTTCTACCCATTTGGTGAAGTAGTCGATGGCCACTAGTATGAATTCATGGCCGTTGCTGGCTTTGGGCGAGATCTTCCCAATGACGTCGATTCCCCAGGTTGCGAAAGGCCAGGGAGCAGTCATGGTGTATAACTCCTTTGGAGGAAGCTTCTGGGACTTAGCATAAATTTAGCACTTGTGACAACGGCGTACGTGATTAGCGCAATCGGTTTGCAGAGCATACCAGAAATAACCTTGTCTGATGATCTTGCGGGCAAGTGTATGTCCGCTCATATGAGGTCCGCAATCGCCCCCATGTATCTGATCTATTACTCTGACTGATTCTTCTTCGGTGAGGCATTGAAGATGAGTTCCGTCGTAGTTCCTTTTATACAATCTTCTGGCACAAAGTATGAACCCTGATGCTAATCTTCTGAGCGTGACCCGTGTTTTCTTGTCTGTTTTCTCAGGATACTGATGGTTCTTCAGCAGGTTCCAGATATCGTAAAACCAAGTGGTTGGATCCCCTTCCCCTTCATTCTCTACCACCAAGGCCGTGCAGTGTGCTGGTTCTGACTTCTTTTGTACCGTAAGGGTTATTTCTTCCATCCCCTCCGGGATATCAATCATAGATGACAGGGTTGCCAGTGCGTCGGCAAAACTGTTCTGAGACCTAGGGAGATAGTAAAATTCCGTATGCTTGAACTTTCCCGCGATATCCTCCAGTCGGGCGAGGTAAGGGACTAATTTCTCATCTCTGATCTTCCATTCTTTCAGGACCTGGTGAACCACTAGTGCTGAATCTCCGTATACCTGTATCCTCTTTATACCCCTTTGAAGAGCTATCTCTAACCCGAGTATGCAGGCTTCATATTCAGCCATGTTGTTGGTGCAGAAGAAGTCCAGACGATATGATACCGGAGAGTGAGTTTGGTCTGGAGAGACTAACAGGATACCTATCCCGTTTCCATTCCGATTGGCGGCCCCGTCAAAGTACAACTTCCAGTCTTCATCGATCTCGACATTCATGATGGTTTCGTCTGGGAACTCGGCTTTTTCTAGTACGTCTCCCAATATTGGATTGTGGGCCAGGTAATCAGCTATGATCTTGCCTTTGACTGCCTTCTGGGTCATATAGGTGATGTCGAATTCGGAGAGTAGAAATAGCCATTTTGCCATTCGGTTCGAGAGAGCCGGTTTCTTGAAGAGGTATTTCAAGGGATCAATCCGTGATGCCAGGATGACTGAGAAAATTAGCATGTAGTGCCGTAGTTTCTGTGTTACCCAGATGAGAGCGGTGCATGATTTCTCCAATGGTGTGTAGTTCATTTCAAACGGGGACAGTTTCTTGCTGAGGAAATAGATGGCCTGCTCTTTCCGGGTATCAGTCAGGTGCTGGGCTAGCATTGCTCCTGCGGCTGAATCAGTGACGGTTAGGTATAAAATTAAAGGTAGTCCGGTTTGTGGTGGGGCTAATACTGGGGGGTTGGAGAGATATTCTTTGATCCTATCAAAAGCTTCCTGGCACTGATCGTTCCACTCTCCCGGTGAAGATTTCCTTAGGAGTTTGAAGATGGGCTCGCAAGTCTGAGTGAGCTGAGAGATGAACCTACTGATGTACTGCAGATTACCCAAAAATCCCCGGACTTCTTTCTCAGTACGAGGTTTAGGCATTTCTTGGATAGCTTGAACCTTGGCAGGGTCTACCTCGATCCCTCTCTTACTGACAACATAACCTAGGAGTTTTCCCTTGGTCACCCCGAACACACATTTCTGCGGATTGAGTCTCATCTGATACTGGCGGAGCGGGTCGAAGAAAGTTCGCAGGGCTGGTATGTGACCTTCCCTCTCCTTTGATTTGATTATCATGTCGTCCACATATACCTCTACTTCTTTGTGGATCATATCGTGGAAAATAGCGGTGGTTGCTCTCTGATAGGTTGCCCCGGCGTTCTTCAGCCCAAATGGCATAACGGTGTAGCAGTATGTTCCCTATGGTGTGATGAAAGCCGTTTTTTCCTGGTGATCCGGGTGCATTTTAATCTGGTTATACCCGGCAAAACCATCCACAAATGACTTCAGGGCATGGTTGGCAGTGTTATCTATTATCAAATCGATGTTGGGCAATGGGAAATCGTCCTTCGGACAAGCTTTGTTAAGATCTCGGTAATCCACACACATGCAGACCTTCCCATTTGCCTTTGGAACGGGCACAATGTTGGCTAACCATGAAGGGTAATCGATCACCCGTAAAAACCCTACACTCAGTTGTTTTATCACTTCTTCCTTTACCTTTAGGGACCATTCTGGCGTAAGTTTTCTTAACTTTTGCTTGATAGGTTTGAACTCCGGCTTGGTATGTATCTCGTGCATGACATTCTGACTGTTCAATCCTGGAATATCCGCATAAGACCAGGCGAAGACATCCACGTACTCTTTCAGAGTTTGTGTGAATTCCTCTTTTTCTGTTTCACTCAGACTTGTCCCAATGCGGACCTCCTTTCTTTCCTCTTCTGTTCCGAGGTTAATTTCGAGAGTGTCTCCTTCCTCACTCTGTATACGCTGTTCTTCCCGTTTCGGGTGTTCGTTCAGTCTTTCTAACTCCTTATAAGCTATTACAGAATTACAAATAACAGGATAACGCAAAACAGAGTTTTCTTCATTGATAATAGTGTTTACAGGTACAAGTTTAAAGAGTAAATCTAGGAGTGGCTCTTTCCTAGCCTCACTTTCACTCTCACCTCTCACCCTTACAATTTCACTCTTTTCCCTTTCTCTTTGGTAGTCTGGATCAGCGTATATCAGGTGTACGGGGTCATCCCTTGGCTCGTCATCCCCTAGAACCATGATATCGAAAAGATCTCCGATCATTTCTTCTTCCTCATCTGTCTTGTCTTCATTTCCTTCTTTCAACCCGATTGTTAATTTGGTGGAGAAACTGTGTTCGATGCTTTCTTTGACATATAGGTCCTCTTCATAGAAGATTTCCCATCCCGGCAGGTTCTCTCCATCGCTGTTTCTCCAAGGTTCCTGAAAACCGCAAAAGGGGAAGTTCTCTCCTTCTTTGACAAAAAACCCGTTCAAAGAGCTGAAACTCGGATACTGATGCCCTCGGCCCCTTTTTTACTGATCGTCTTCTTCAGTGTGTTGGTACCCCAAACCTTCCCTTTCGTACCTCGTTACTGGTTCCAAGGCTTGAAGTAGTCCTGATTGTCCCATTCCCAGGCCGGCTCCAGATAAGTATTTCATCATTCTTAGCATATTTGTAATCTTGGTGCTGAGACCGGGGATATTGTCAGGGGGAAGATATTCGATTATCTGAGTGCTGAGAGTTTGTACTTGAGGCTCATAAGAAAAACCTCCTAACTGTATGCTCTGGCTCCCGATTCCCAAAACAGGTAACTCCACATCTGCCAAGGTCCTTTCAGGATCTCCTTGGATGGTAATTATGTTCCCTTCAAACGGTATCTTGATCTTTTGGTGCAAGGAGGAGGGGAGTGCTCCTATGTCGTGTAGCCACGCTCTTCCCAGCAGGAGGTTGAAACTGGAGGGAATGTCTATGATTTGGAAATTGTCCGGAAAACTTTCGGGACCGACCATGAGATCTAGCTTCAGAGAACCCAGAACGGCCCTTCTGGTATTGTCGTAGGCCCTAACAGTCACGGCGGATGGAGAAAGCTCTTAATCCAAGATACCCAGGCATCTAGCGGTCTTCAAAGGGCAGACATTTATAGTTGACCCATTATCGATAAGGACTTGTGGCAAAATCTTCCCTCGGGTTCGGACGGTGATATGGAGAGCCAGGCTGTGTTTCCTCCCCAATGGAGACAGATCCTCATCTGAAAATGACAGACTTCTTTGGACTGTAAGTGACCCGATCATGTTTGGCAGTTGTTCGGGTGTGGAGTCCGGTGATATCACGGCTTCGTCCAGAAGTTTGATAAAAGCGGTCCTGTGGGGTTTGGAGGCAACCAAGAGGCCCTAAATGGTGATGTGTGCCTGGGTCTTCTTCAACTGCTCAAGCACTCTATCTTCTCCCATTTCCTTCGGTGGCGGTGTTTTCTCGGCCTCCGTCGGTGGTGGTTGGTATACCCTTCCTGAACGGGTGATCTGTTGGATCCAAAGGAATGTCGGGTTTGATTCCTCTGAAGTTTCTGACGATTCCGGCTCTGTCGACCAACTAAAAGTCCCGGGGGAGGTTTCTGTCATACAGATTGTCTCCCTGGGGGGTTTTGGGATTTCCATGATTGTTTCTTCTTATTCTGGGTCCATCCTATCCCAGATTTTCTGGGATTGGTTTTGATTGTAAGTGGCTGTGAGATCCCCTGATTTGCCTTTCCTAAACCCTGCCCGGGTAGGAAGTTCATTTTGGCCATCCATTGGTCAATTATGGGATTGAGGCCTGGGGCAACTTGAGCCTTTGCTGGCAGTACATCGGGTGCCCTGTAGGCTGGGTCATCTCGAATGAGCCCCACGGGATCGAAGCCTTCTTCACCAGTGGTTAAGGCATTAATCCCTGCAGGTGGAGCATGGTTAGGAAGTGGATTGTTAGTAACATTGGGCTCGCCGGGTGCGGGGATGGTTCCGGCTTCAATGAGGTCTTGAATACAATGACGAAGGGCCAAACAACGCTCCGTGTCATGTCCTGCAGCTTGATGATACGCACAATTCTCATTCATTCTCCAGGTATTTGGAATAAGGTTTGGTGGGGGGCGCGGGTTGAGTGGAGTGATTAGTCCGGCCTTTTGGAGCAGCTCCAGACTTTTTACCAGTGTAGTGGGGAGGGTGCAGAAGTTTCTCCTTTTCTTGTCCTCGGTGTTCGAAGGGCCTCCTTGTGCGGGCCAACTCATCGGAGGTGGCTGTTGTGGTTGTTGAAAGGGGTTCTGTTGATAGGGGTATGAGCTTATTTGATTCACGGCTGTAGTGGATGTCTTTCTCCCGGTGTATGCGGCTTTCTTGGTATCGGTTTCAACTTTCTTGGCCAATTCTTCCTCTACTTGTGACCCCATACTCAACAGGGCCCTGAAGTGTGGGAATCATGCTTTCCCATGCAACTCAGTACGGCTGGAGTGAAGTTCTTATGAATGATTTCCAGCTGTTCTTCTTCATCGGGTCGTTTGGACATTTGGGAGGCCATCTCCCTCCAACGGGTGACAAAGTCGCTGAAGCTTTCTTTCTCGCCCTGTTTGGCCATTTCCAGGTGTTTACGGGTAATTTCCAAATCCTCGTTGGACCCGTATTTGGTCATAAATTCTTTGACGATATCTCCCCAAGTCTGCGTGTGATGCTTTTCTAGACCAAAGAACCATCTCAGGGCAGCTCCCGTGAGAGTCATGTGAAAGGCTTGTGCTAATTCCGGCTCTCCACAACCGGACACTTGCATGGATCTGATGTAGGACTGTAGGTGGGTTTTAGGGGGCGTGGTTCCAGTGAACTTGGTGATGGAAGGGAGTTTGAATCCCTGGGGTAATCTTGCTTCTGGGTAGAGGGAGAAGGCATTCATATCCGTGATCTCGTCTGCTCCTTTTATTAGGGACACCCCCTTCTGTAGGACCCTCATCTGCTCTTTCAGCTTCTTCATTTCCTCACTCTCTCTTGACACCTCGTCGGGCTGTTCCAGTGCTATTACCGATTCTGCATATACTGCCCGAAGTCGGTTGATGTCTGGGTATTCATTAGGGAGGGCTGCTGGGGCCGGTGGTGGAATGGGTCTTATGGGAACTTGTGGCCATGGTTGGTATTGGGGGTCAAAACCGGGTTGTACTTGGGGTTGCGGCCAGACTATGGGTGGCTCTTGCTGTTGGTAAGTGGGGCCTGAATCCGGGGCCCATTGGTTCTGATTATTGGGGTCGGTTTGAATGGGACCAGCTACGATAGGGCCCGTTTAGGGTGGATTGGTTCCTTGAACTGGGGGGAGTACTTGTGAAGACTGTCCTTGGTTCGGATCTCGATTCGGTGGTAGTCGATCAAACCCTGGTGGTGCAGTTCGTTCGGCGGACAATTCTTCTATTCGGATCCGGGTACCCTGTTGCTCGTTCGTGAGGTTTGTCAGATCCCTGCTGACGGTCATGAGTAAACGGTGCATTTCGGCTAGGGTTGGCTGAGCTGATGATGCCTCGGCTAGGCTCTGATCTGTCTCTCGATTCTCGCGTTCATCGGGCATTTCAGGTGTGCTTGGTCTTACTAGTCTTCCGATGTGATCACGGCCGGCCCAACCTTCCAGTCTGTTTTGTTGCTTCACGACTGTAGACGAAACCACGTGGCGAAGATGAAGGAAGATTGTGATGCGACTCGATTTTTGCCAAAAGAACCACTAAAAATTGCCGAGAAGAGCCTCGGATTTTAAAAAGGGTGTCGAAAAGTAAGCCGTAAAGTGGTACATCCCCTACGGCTGTTTGACAAGTGTTTTAACTTGACTCGATCTTATATGCAGCGCAGGTGTACGAACGGTTAAGGCTTCAGGCTCCCTCCTATTTGGCAAGACCTTGCGATATATCCCAGGGGCGGGTACGTGCAAGAGCCTTTTGATATACTTCCCGGGTACGTGAGTGTTCTCGTCACTCGATATACCTCGGGGGCGTACTTGGCCAAGGAGAGTGGAAGTAAATGCTTTCGGTTTATGTTGGCCCAAGCAAGCCAACTCCCTACTCACTTATAATACTTCCGAGGGTTTGGGGTAAATTCACACTCGTAGAACCAATGCATGATTTGTGATAGTGCGTGCGAAAAAGGTTGGGTTTACAAATATCATTATCTTGATTACGTATTTTTGAAAAATTCCCTTTTTCAAAAAAAATGTTTTTCCTCAATCAATTAACATAAGTAGGGAAAGCAGAAAAATCAAGTATTCAACAGATAAACAAAAGTCCACATATAAGAGTCTAGTTTTCAAGCGTCCCCAGCAGAGTCGCCACTGTGAGAATCCGCAAATGCGACCCCCGGGTCTCGTCCCCGTTCGTTGGGCGTCTGAAGCGTCGGAAGGGATTCCGTCGCTCCATTTGCTTGGAGTTGTTTGATGATTCATATCGAGTGTCCCTACGTCTATTTTAGATGCAAAGGGGTTTGTTCAGAGTCGCCAGTACGTTTTACGAGAAAACGGACAAAAAGGGGGTGTGTAAGGGGAAAGGCTACAGATAAGCCTTTCTTTACACGTTTGTCTGCGAAACCAGGATTCTATAAGGTTCGGGAACTATATTACGGTTTGGGAAGGTGTTAAGCACCCATTCCGCCCTTTCGGTCTCTAGTGGTCTTATATGTTTATTCTATGTTGAAAAACTTTGATGCTTTTACTGACAGCCTACTACTTTTCAAATGAAAACCTTAATTTCTGGGGGAAAACGGGAAAGGGATGAAAACCTTTGTGTTCCGAGATCCGATGTTTTATTTATTGAAAGATGTAAATACACATGACAAAACCTTTTGAAAGAGTATCCCGTATTATTTCCTCAGATAATGACGGTTTTCTCGTGTTGTGTTTACTTTTGTAAAAGTTCGGATCTATGTCGGGACTGATTTAATATGAAACTAGAAATCTTTGGGGAGAGTTATCAATCACGTCGCAGTCTATAGAGAAGACAGGATATGTTTGATTCTAATTCGTAGATAAGTCGTATCAGTCTGGGTTTTGAAAACAGAATTTTATCCGGACGATAACATGCTTACTCTTCTGGTTTTGCAAACGATTTTATCAGGGTCTTTTGTTTTGAAGACGGTAGACTATTTATAACTTGGCAATAAGTTTATTCAAATAAAACGTGGATAAAACAACAGAAATAAAACAAGTACACAGATAGACCTGTTTAATTACCAGAAGAAACTTTATTTACCTTCCCGACGAGAATAATAATAATAAGAAAGAGAATATAATACGGCAGAGAGATCTCCGGCGATAACAATCTTCTCCTTCTTCAGATATTTCCGAGAATTCGATTCCAGAGACGGGACACGTCGAGTGTCGGGAATAGATTCGATAATTCTTCAGAGATGAGATGATAATATAAAATGCTTGATAAAATCAGACTAAAGCTCCAGATTTTCCAGATTCAAGTTCCCTTTTTCCTCTTTGAACCCTTGGGGGTGTTGGCCTATTTATACTGCTCGGGGAAGCTTGTCGCGCGACATTTCCCCAAAAAAGGTCAAGTGTCGCGCGACATATCTGTTTGTCGTGCGACAAACGGCTGAAGTGATGGGTCCTGACACTGTGATGTGTCAGAAAGTGGTTGGTCGGGTGCAGAGAGGGATTGTCGCGCGACATGGTGGGATTGTCGCGCGACATTCCAATGATTGTCGCGCGACAATGAGATATGTCGTGCGACAATGAGATATGTCGTGCGACAATCCTTGATAAAAATAGGTTTGTCGCGCAACAAACCCCCCGGGGTAGTTTCGGGTGCTCGGGTGGGTCCCGGACTCCAAGAAAAACAGTAGTTCTCGTAGGTCGTTAGGGTTCTTGCGGGGGTCACGGATCGGGGTGTCTACAGGTATATGGTATGGCTCTCACACGGCTATTTCAATTCTATGACATTCACCTTGAGGATGAGACCGAGATCATTATTTCTACGTCCGATGAAACTTATAGTGCCAAGACTATTTGTCAAATGGGTTATCACATAGAAAATGGGGAATGGATATCTAATGATCCTCTTGATGGTAATGAGGACGACAATAGTGATGATGATGTGGATTTAACTCAAACCGAGCCTATGGATCAAGATATTCCACATCAAGGGACTTCATTTCAAGCTCCACCCGAGACGACCCCAAATGAAGTCATTCTTCAAGCTATACAAAATCTCTCGGTCACCATGGAGATCGATTCAATTGTATCGAGGATTATCAACGAGCTCATAAGACGGCATTTCTTCACTACCACCCCGACTATGTTTTTCTAACGTGGACACTGTGGCAAGGAACTCAAGGGTGGGGACAATGACCACAAGATCCGTAAGAATAATTGGCGAGCGACGGTTCCTCTCCTTTTTGTTGATGACAAAGGGGGAGAAAATATGTGTGTTCAAGTGTTTGGTACACACTTCTCATGAGATTATGCTTTTGCTATGATATATTTTTTTGTTATGCTATGTCTTTGCTTTGAACTTTAAGTATGCTATTTTGTTTTCGGCTTTTATTTCATGTTGGTTTTAACTCTAGTATTTTATTTAAATCTAATTGAACTTAGTTAAAGTTTAAGTTTTAATTATGATCTTGCAATGGTTTAAAATTATTTTTTTATGCATGCTTGTTATATTCTATCTTATGCATAGTTTGAGGCGGAGCTTTCGCTTTACAATTTCAACTTATGATTTTTATCGCAAACATACATTAATTTATTGTCATTATAAAAAAGGGAGAGATTGTTGACATAAAAGTCACTGATCTTGTTTTGATAATAACAATAACGTTAATAATGTGTAATTTAACTAAGTTGATGCTTTAAGTAATAGCCATATCAAATTGATCACACGTGGACTAAAACGAAAAGCCGGAAGCAAGATTATCCACCTACAAAGGATCTCGATTATCAATGTCTCACACCTCACACAATCATTTGATCAATGCACTATCACATTAGCATATCTATGAAGATCAATGACCCAAGGAAGAAAGGAAACGAAGATACAAACAAAGCCCTCGAAGACTCGTTATTTTATATTTGAATAAGTGCGTATGTTTTCTATGTAAAGGTTCTTGTTTGATTCTCTTTATAGCTCATACACTTTGTTTTTGCACAATTAGATTGATCAAATCAAAGTTTTCTTAAGATCCTTTCAAAATATATTTTTGGCAAAAACCGATTTTGTATTTAATTATTAATAAATTCTAAATGATCTTATTTGGAGCTCTACCGAAAATAGGTGTCTTAGGATCCTATATTTGACCTTCCCCAAGCATCAAAATTGATTTTAGAGCTAAATTACAAAGTGTAAAAATTGCATTTTTGGCTTGCCAGACAGAGCTCATCAGTCGACTGATGAGTCTTGCTCAGTCGACTGATGGTCCAAAAAATAGCTGTTGAATTTCTGATTTTTTACCATTTTTGGCACCAAACTTCCACCAACTCCCTCCAAACGGCCATATGTTGTCCTAGACTATATATACACTATCTAAGACATATTTAAATACTCTTGAATCATTCTAACACTATTCTCATCATCTATATTCAATACTCAAATATTCAGGAACATTGCTTTTGATCAATCATCATTATTTTGAGTTATAAATTGTTGATCAAATTTGATATCTCCTAGTGTGAGCTTAACTTGTAATCTTCATACACTTGAGAGCTATTGTACATTGTTGTTTGTCACCAAAACCTTATTCTTCAAACATTAAGAGAGGTTCTTCTCTTAAAATAGCAAGAGATTATTCTTGTGTGAGTGTTGAGAAAAATCAACATTTGTAGAGTGTGTTCACTTGTAAAGGTTTCATCTTCACACGGAAGAAGATCGATATTAGTGAAAATTCTCGGGCAACTGTTTGAGTGCGGAAGTAGGGGCGAACAAGCCGAACCGTGTGGGCAAAAAGTCTTCGACTTCTATCAGTTTAATCTTTTTATCTCTAGCTTTCTTATTAATTGATATATTCTCCTTATACTTGGGATTACTTGAGTATTTTGCTTGATTGCTTGATTTAGACTTTCAAATATTTTTTAAAACAATTTTAAAAATCCAATTAAGTTTGAAAATCCCTATTCACCCCCTCTAGGGTATTTTCCGACCTATAGCTTTTTTAGTCTCATCCATATCCTGTATACCTGAATTGTTTTATAAAAATTGGGTGAGTTTACAACTCAGTAGGGGGAATACACAGAAAATATCACTTACAAAACATAATAATAGTTCAAACTGCAATCAATACATCGATTCAGAAATCATCAGTTTATAAACCAATGCATGCATATGCATGTTACCTCCTGTGTGTCAACTAATAACCATATCGCCAAGAGAATACTAAAGCCGAATCGAAATATAATCATAAGAATAAGAATGGATCTGACATCCCCATAGAATCATTCGAACATGATAACAATAGAACATCTTTCGACCCAGGGAAGATCATCATCATATCATAATAAAATTGGACCACACGTCCATCAATACCATATCAATATAACATAAGTGCATTGTTGTTATCTAGATTTTCAGGCTACCCACCACTGGCTCAAGACAACCAATGCTTTGATGCCCTCTGGAGGTTTAAGTATTTTCAATCCAAGGGCACCAGGCCCTACTTTTTTTCACACCAGCAAACATCAATCAATACCCATTCTTTTCATCATCGAAGGGCCACAATATAATTATAATCGGGTCCATCACGAGACCATATATATCACACCCCAGAATGATACAACAAACACAAGAAACTTTCAGCATCATAGATACGAGACATATGCCACATGATAGGCCACAAAAACATTCTAAGCTTGCCGAAATATCTCCAAGAATTCAGTTGACACAATAATGATGCACAATATGTATAACATGCTAACAAATGAACACTTGAAACAACTTATGCCATATAACTATAACAAGTCTCTATACATGCCCCTTGATGTATAAAATTTATCAATTAAATAATTTCATCAATATACAACATCTATACATCCAATGGATATCAAATAACAAATATAATTAAAACATGATAATTTACATAGAATAAAATCATATTATAGGGTTTTAAAAATAATTAAACCCCACCTCAATTTAATAAGCCAAATAAAAGAGAAGAAGATAAAGACCGAAACACGGTTCGATGAAATCTAGAAATTCCTACGTCACCACGATCCTCACGTCGCGTAGAACAATTACTCCTAAAGCCGAATCGAATTTCAGATAGTAAATATCAATGGAATCTAGAGACAGAAAGCGTGGAGGAGCTCAGATCTGCAATTTGGGGCAAAAAGGGTGAAGAGATAAAGAAGAAAAGACTTTGGAAACTTTAAAAATTGTGCAACCGACTCAACAATAGTCTCATGTTAGGCTCACAACAAGTGCCTGTTTACCCTCAACAGGCGCCTCTCTAACAACGAAGCAAATCTAATCCAAGACCATCTCAAACAGTCGCGTATTTCACACAACAGGCACCTGTTACGCCCATAATTGCAAATATTGATCTAAAATAAACTAAAATCATTTAATAACCATTTCCACACTAAACACGATAAAACAAACATAATTTACAAAAATACAACATAGGGTGTTACAATCTCTCACACTAAACAAAATTTCACCCTCGAAATTTAACTATTAGACATCAATTAAATAACTCCGGATAGTTATATATTACAAATCTCGATTTCTAACTTCCACGTTACCTCATCGGCTTCGTGATGCAACCATAAGATCTTGATTAGAGGAATCACTTTATTTCTGAGAATCTGATCTCGACAGTCTAAAATTTGAATAGGGCGGGTTTTGTACGTCTCATCATCCAAAACTTATGCGGTGTCTCAAAACTCTCAAAAAATGATTATAACGTTTGAATATGTTTTTCCTCAAAAAGTTCTCTAGAATCATGTATTTTTAACCCAAATTAATGGTTATATTTATAAGAAAAATATAGAGTCAAAATCTTTTTTAAAATAAGTTAAAAATATTAAAAAAAATTGCGATAAAAATTAATGCCCAAAAAATTACACGCCGGACTGGTATACCTCGAAAATCTCAGACTGATCCAAAATTGGAGAAAACAATTCCATAAAAAACTTAGAGACAATTAAAAAAAAGGTTTTATTAGAGAAAGATTTTCACACTAAAGCCAAGAAATAATTTTTTTGTAAATAAAGGGCCTATTTTTTATTTTATTGATAATATGACATGTGTCTTTTTTTTTAATTGTAAAATGACATCCCAACCCTTAAAATAAACTAAAAAAATACCAATATGCATTAAAATATTAACTGCAATATGAACTTTGTAGTCTATATTTCACTGCAATATGAACTTTGCACTCCATATTTCACTGCAATTTGAACTTTGCAGTCGATATTTTTGGTGCAAAGTTCATATTGCAGTTCATATTTTACTGCATTGTGAACTTTGCAGTCCATATTTTTAGTGCAAAGTTTATATTGCAGTCCATATTTCACTGCAATACGAACTTTGCAGTTCATATTTTACTGCAATATGAACCTTGTAGTCCATATTTTTTGTACAAATTTAATAAAGAGGGGTAATTTAGGTAATACATAACATGTTTTTATTAATTAAATGATATTTAAATTTATTCAAATACATTCATTTAAAATATAAAACAAAATAGGCCTCTTACACTAATTATCAATTAAAAATAGGCCATTCATTCAAAAAAATATTATTTATTAAATTTTTGGTAAAAATCAATGTGTAAGAAGCCCTTCTACCTAATTTCTAGAAAAACTTATTGCCGAACCGATACACAAAATGCTAATGTATACCGGTCCACCCATTAATTTGCTGCCTTCCATTATCCTCTTTACACGTGGCATGAGAGATAAAATAACGGGGTTGGCCCACTTTATAAAAAGGTGCGCTTAAATTAATTAAAAGGGCAACACGTGGATTCTTTTCAAAAAATCGAGAATTTGACTTTTTCAAACTTATTTCTTTTATTTTTTAAAACATACGTTTCTTTTCTTTTCTTTTCTTTTCTTTTTTTTAAATAAAACCTTTCCTTTTTCTTTTATTTAATAAAATTATTTATTTAAAATTCTTTTATTTTAATTTTTCTTTTCACTTTTATTTATGTTTGGACAGTAATTCGACTCAAATTTTAGAGGCAACTTTATAGAATATGTTAGATATGAAAAAAATAATTTTTTTCAAACATTTATGTCGACGGGGTTATTCAAATTTCGGTAAAACTCAATAAAAATACTTAAAAATAGATTTGACTCAAAAATAAATTTGATTCAAAAATTTTTTAATTCGAATTTTAAATTCAACTACCACATATATTTTGAATCAAACTATATACTCAACTTATCTAAGATCCTGAATTATATGTGATGCATCCGGTAAGTTCAGCGAGCTTCCATTGATTGTTTCATCTCCAAATCTTCAATTTGACTCAAATAATTACGACAAAAAAAATATTTTTAGTATCGGAATCAAGCCAATTAAAAATATAAACCTAACAAGAGAGAGAGAGAGAGAGCGCTAAATGGCCGAAGCATCCCAATGGCAATTTGAAAGGATGGTAATATTTTTACAAGATATTGAAAAATAGGTTTTGTTTGAAAAAGTTTTTTTGTAAAAGAATTACGGAATAATATTTTTTGTAAATTAATGGCCTATATTTCATTAAACTCCAAAAGTGAGTGCAAAGTTAATTTTGCAGTAAGTTTTTAAATTGTATTTTTTTTTATAAAATCATGCAAAATTAAGTTTGCACTACATGTTTTTTAGCATATTATTATAAATAAGTGTTTAATTAACAATGCTTTAGAATAATTTTAACAAATTACATATCCAAAACTTATTTATTAATAAAATGCACATAATAATTTTTTCGGAGTTGTGCAAAGTTATGTTTCACTCCTTATTTTCTAAAACATTACTATGCATTTTTGTTTATTTGACGTTGTTTTAAAGTTTTATGAATAAAACATAAGAATATACTTGTAAAAAAATATAAACACACCATGCAAAATAAATTTGCATTAATTTTTTTATTGCAAAGTTAAGTTTGCATAAAACACAATTATGTGCAAAGTTACGTTTGCACCCGGTCAAATCCCTTATTTTAAAAACACAATTGATAAATAAATCCTTATTTCATAATGATAATCCACTACACCAAAAATCATCTTAAGAGACTGACTTTTTTCGGTCAGTCGCTTAAGCACTTCTTAGGCGACTAACATTATTGTCCGTCACTTAAGCATGCTTAAGCGACTACACTTAAGCGACTAGAGTTAATTAGTCGCCTAGGAGGCTCTTAAGAGACTATACTTCATGACCATCCTTTATTAGTCGCCTAAGAAACCTTATGCGACTATACTTAAGAGACTGACCTATGTTCGTCACTTTAGAGATCTTAAGCGACTACACTTAAGCGGCTAGAGTTATGTAGTCGCCTAGGAGGCTCTTATGCGACTATACTTCAGCGACCATCCTTTGTTAGTCGCCTAAAAAACCTTATGCGACTACACTTAAAAGACTGACCTATGTTCGTCACTTAAGAGATCTTAAGCGACTACACTTAAGCGGCTAGAGTTAATTAGTCGCCTAGGAGACTTTTATGCGACTATACTTCAGCGACCATCCTTTGTTAGTCGCCTAAGAGACCTTATGCGACTACACTTAAGAGACTGACCTGTTTTCGTCACTTAAGAGATCTTAAGCGACTGAGATTCATAAGTCAGTCGCTTAAAAGCTTCCACCGACATTCTTAGTCAAGACTTTGACCAGACTGCTTAAGAGACTGAGTTTGTATATTTCAGTCGCTTAATATCTCACTTAGGCGACTGACAATGCATTATCAGTCGCTTAAGTGTATTTTCTTTTATATAAAGCTTTTTCTAAGAATGCATTTTTGTTGGAGGAGAGGCTATTTGGATCTTAGAATTATCTGCGAATTATTGTGAATATGTATAATAATTTTTGTAGAATAATTTTTCGAAGTCAAGTCCTTATGTTATCCATCTAAATTTTTGGCGGTTAACTTTGTTTCGTATGTTGATGACGGATTATTTATATGTGTTCAGGACTTAAATAAATTAATAAATAATATTTTTCAGCAATTTTTTATTTTTATTTTTTTTATTTTTTTTATTATTATTATTATTATTGATGGTGTCGTTGAGCTCGAAACATCAATGTGTAGAACTCGTTAGACATTAGATTCAAGTCGTAGAGCTCGGAACATTAATATGTAAAGCTCACTATACTTTTGATCATAAATAATTTGATTCTACTCGGGCCTTTTTTCAACTCTTTATTTCATATACATCAATGTGGCCTACTTTTTAATTTATATGGGTAAATTAATTATGAGAATCTTCTTTTGATTATATAAAAAACTGTTTGCTTGGCCGTAAGACATTAATAGTTCTCTTGTTTATCGGGAAATTAATGATGGATATATTTTCTTTTTTCTTTTTTTTTACCTTTCGGCCGTTTGTCGGCCCCTTTTTCCTCTTCATCTCACTCTCCTACTTCGTCTTCCTCTCACTCTTCATCTTCATCTTCCTCTCACTCTCACTCTTCATCTTCCTCTCCCTTTTTCCTCTTCATCTCACTCTCCTTCTTCGTCTTCCTCTTCCTCTCCCTCGAGACCCAACCCATTTCTTCCATCACCATCCATTTCTTCCAACGCCATTTTTCTCTTTTGTAATAAGTTTTTCTTACAAAAGTAAACCAAAACAATGTCAAACACCAAAACCGTTATGCTCCGAAGATGTTCCACTTGTGGCCCTTATATGTTGATAGCAATTTTTCCGAAGTCCTTGATTTCTTAAAAGGAAAAAATGTTCTATTTGGCTAAGTCTTGAGTAGAGTCATGCCCACTTCTGACTTAGGCAAATTCTGACAATTTTCTCATTTAAGTCCTTAGTTTCTTAAAAGGAAAATTTGTTCTTTTTGCTAAGTTTTAATTGATGAATTATTTAAAATAATAAAAAAAATTATTCTTCACACAACGGAAATCATGAACTGGATCACATTTTTTCTAAGAGACTAATTTATTCTTCACAATCATTAAGAGACTAATTTTACATCATTTTTTTTTAATTTTCTATTATTATTATAAATAAATAAATAATCTTTTTCAACAATTTTTTATTTTTCTATTATTATTAAATAAATAAATAAATAATTTTTTAGAGAATTTTTTATTTTCACTTAAGTGACTGATATTGATCAACTTCGGTCGCTTAAATAACTCTTAAGCGACTAATTATATACATCGGTCGCTTAAGAACTACTTAAGCGACTAATTATATACATCGGTCGCTTAAGAAATTACTCTTTTTACTCAAATATTTAGCGGGATTCTTTCCCTCTCTATGAAAATTTCATGAGTCCCAAATCTAAAATTTCAACTCTGATTATCTCTCTCCTCTCAAAACTCTCGCTCTCAGAATCATATCTCAAAACCAACACTCTCAGTCTCACTCTCATCTCTCAATCTTACATCTCTACCCACTCTCACATCTCAATACCCTCACATCTCATCCACCAGCACCACCACTAGCTCCATCTCAAAACCCTCGTTCTCACTCTCACATTTCTACGCGCGCACGCCTCAAGTTAGATCTCATTTTGCAGCTCTGTCTCTTCTCTCACACACGCGAGGTATCTCACCACCACCACCGGTCCACCACCACCACCCTTTTTCTCTCGCACCGCCGATTCACCACCACCACCGGCCGTGCCTCTCAAACCCTAGCACAGTAACACGAGTAAGCCCTAAAAGTTCATTTTATTGATTTTCTATGGGTATTATAATGATTTTCTATTGGCCATGGGAGGTGAGAATTCAATCATGACTGTATTAATCAAAGAACTAGCATTCTGTTTGTTAGGGTGAGAAGGGCGGTGAATTGGCCATGGGAGGTGAGAATTTAATCATGAATGTTAGGGTGGGACCTCTTTCCAATTCTAGTAGATCAAATATATTAAAATTATAAGGCTACCCAGTACATGGTTTTTTAACCTCTGCTGATAATTTTGAATTTGGCTTAACATGGTCGCTTTTTAACCTTTTATAGAATCTATGTTTATAATGTTAAAGTTCCTGATTTTAGCTTTATATGTTCTTTATTATTATAGACTTAGCTGCCGATTATAGTAATTTGGATTCTAGTAGTGTTAAATTGAGAGGGCTTTTGAGTATTTATTATCCTTTTTTACACTAAATGTATATGAAACATCTCTTCTCCGCAACCAAAAAAAAATAAAAAAAAAAACAATTAAAAAATCTTCATTAAAAAACAAAATTAACTACAAATTGAAATTGCCTTAAAGTCTCTTTAGAGAAAGAGAAAGCAAGAAATAAATTGGCCTTCTTTATTCATTAACATGTACAGCCAAGCAAGAAAGCAAGAAAGAGAAAGAGGAAATTTCCCCTGTAGCCATGATGCAAAAGGACTACTTTATTCATTTATGCTATGATAAGGTTTCCATGTTTTATGGATTTGGTTTGGTTTCATTAATTGATCTTCTACTTTTCCTTTAATTATTTGCTTAGGCAAAGGAATTGTGATAAAAGAGCCACCTGTCACAACCCAATTTTCGAGCCGCGATAAAAAAAAATTTAAAAATAAAAAAATATTTAAGCAAAATATATATATATATATATATAATTCTTTAATTATCCAAATCCAAATTACAAAATAGTGAAAATCCTTTTACAATAACCAATTGATACATAAAAAAGTTAGGCCAAAAGATCTACACGTTCGAACCCCAAGTACTACCAACCTGATGAATCATATAATTTATTCAATATAAATCCTCACAAAACAGAACTTCACACCAGCAAAACAAAATCAATAGTGCATGTAGTGCTCAATTTTTTTTTTCCTCAATGAAAGCCACGTGAGCCTTGGTGAATTATTTTTTTTCCCATAACCGTGCACTCATACACATATGTATATATCAAATAAAATAAATATATAATTAAATAAATGGAAATAGGAAAGAATTAAGGAATAGTCAACCACTCATTAATACTAGTAAAATTCATATTTCATTTTCCTTAACTTTCCTTATCATATTTATTTTCTCATTTTATAAATAAGTGAATAAATAAATATTCTTTAAAAATACGGGGTTTTACACACCTGGCTTGATAAACATCCGTTCATATAAAATAACAACCGAACTAGGCTTCTAATTAAGCATTTAGTTTTTTCACTCATGTATAATTAATAACATTAAGCAAAAAATCTCCATAAAACATGAAATTGTTGTGTTATGGCAGATTCGTGCTGCTGTACAAAAATTGCTATAAATAATTGTACAAAACTTTGTTTGATGCATCGTAAAGTGCGTTAGAAAGTAGACATATAGACCTTTCTGGAAATGTATGATAAAATGTCTAATTGTATGCCAATTAATACAGTTTTTTCATTAAAGTTGGTACGTGTTCAGGATGAATATTCTGGACATCATACACTATGTTAGCAAGTGAAAATTTATTTTGACACTCCTCCATGCTTTTCCAAACAGACCTTATCTCAATAGGACCTTTTCTGGTATTTGACGATGCCTCCGAAGGCGAGTCGCAAATCCAAGAAACTCTGTCAAATTGATGACAACGATGAGCTGCGATTGTCCTTGATGCAACGCTCCATTCCACCGCCGCAGCCTCCGTTGCTCGTTTCGTTGACGGACATGTCTCCACCACCACCACCACCACCACCACCACCACCACCAACATTTGAGATCTGGGACCTTCCACCAAGGTCATCAGCCACTGATACGGCCACCGCCTCTGTCGCAGCCTCTATTACTGCCAGCAACGCTAGCACTGGTACTTCCGTTGCTCGCAGCATTCGCTGCAAGGACATAGATTTAAACGTTTCAGGTATAGGTTATAAACTTTTACAACTACTTGCTTTGTAATGCATGATGATTATATTAACCTTGTGTTGTTTTGTGTAGGTATGCCAGCCTCCAAGAAGAGGAGAGGTCTTGTGATTGGTGCCAAGACCCAGCAAATGGTTAGGGTCGGCGGGAAGATCGTTGTTGAGTACTCCGATGAGCACAGGGGGCCTGCAAATGAGGCAATTCACAGCCTCATTTCACATGACATAGGCAGCTGCGTGCGAGATAGAGTTCCTATGCTGGCCGAGACATATGCAGAGCTGCCCAAGGACCATAAGAAGATTGTCTATGACTACCTCTCGGTAAGGGCAACTAAATGACTTTCATTATTTATTTACGACTTAATTGCTATTTTATTTATCGAAAAATTAGTGTTATCTCCCTATTTTTGATCAAATGTAGGATATATATGTATTACAACCCAAATTTCCAATCTTGGGGAGTACTTAATCTTTTTGAGTTCAAAAAATAGGGGCTTATTCTTAGTTTTCTATTTATTTATTTACTTACACAAATTTTGTGATTTAGACTAATGTTATGTTTTTTTCTGTAGGTCAACTATAGTATCCCTCTTGATGATAACCGGTTGTTCAACTTCATTCAAGAGGCTGCAGCTGAGCGTTACAAGCAATGGAAAAGTGACTGCAAGCAACATTTTGAGACCTATGGGGCTGACCTCCCTCTTGAGTTCCTTCATCGGCCGGAGCAGTGGCAGTACATGTTACAACACTTCAAAGACCCTGCTTTTTTGGTAATGTCTAATTCTCTCTCTCTCTCTCTCTATTAGTTGTGTTTTGGAATCTGTTATTCAATTAATGATGTGTATTTGTTTATAAATGGTAAAATGTCTTATAGGCCTTATGCGAGAGAATGAAGAGAATGAGGCGGTCAGAGAAGAAGAAGGATCATTGCTCGGGGACGACTCCGTTCTTTTTTAGGGCGAATAAGCATGAGCTCAAGGGAACACCCGCCCCTCGCGTCGAGGCTTATGCAGAAGTGTATGAAAAGAATGACCCTCACACAGTGGTAAGATTCTCTCTCTATCTGTGATAATGATGCGACTTTTCATTTAATAATTAAGTTATTGGATTAATTGTTATTGGATTGTTATTTGTAGGAGAAAATGAGAGCTAGGGTGACGGCTTTCGTAGAAGAAAAAAGAGCTGAACACCCGTTGGGTGAGGAAGGCGGTGATGAAACGGTGATTACTCTCCCTCTTGCATCACAAGTAAGTATTATTGAGGGAGAGATTGGTGTGACGAGAGGGACGACAATCTCCGGCTTAGGAAGATCAGGCCGAAAGTTGCCAAAGGAGAGAGGTGGAGCGCGGGCATCTGCTTCTAACCCGATCGAGGCGGAGCTCCAGGTAGCGAACGAGCGCATTCACCAGCTTGAGGGACAATTCGCAGATATGCAAGAGATGATGAGGCAGCTTAAGGAGACCCGTGAGGCAACATCTGGTTCAAACACCAATCAGAGGTGAACTTGTTTATTTAACCAAATTTGTACTTTCGCGACTTTTGTTATTAGACTTGTATTTTTGTGAACAAGTTTTCGATGTTGTAAATAAATCACATTTAATGTTTGTATGTTGTTCGTGAATTATACACTTATATTTGTGAATTGTCTTTCTATGTGAATGCATGTTGAAATCGTATTGGTTTGAATTGCAAGTTTGACCGTGAATTAGTTTGAATTGCAAGTTTCTTTGTAAATTAGTTTGAATATCAAGTTTGGCTATGAATTGCAGGTGTGAATTGATTTGAATTGTAGGTTTGGAAAACCTGCAGGCTATTAAAATTGCACAGTTGGGTGAAATGGTGTTTCTTCACTTAAGCGACTGACATAGTCATTGTCAGTGGCTTAAGGTACCAAGCTTAAGAGACTGACAAAGAATTGTCAGCCGCTTAAGCTTGGTACCTTAAGCCACTGACAATGACTATGTCAGTCGCTTAAGGTACGAAGCTTAAAAGACTGACAAAGCATTGTTAGTCGCTTAAGCTGGACTAACTTAAGAGACTGACAAGCCATTGTCAGTCGCTCAAGCTAGATTAGCTTAAGCGACTAAGCTATTTACCATAAGTCGCCTAAGCCTTAAGCGACGAATTTTGAGTCCGTGGCTTAAGAGTTTCTTAAGCGACGGATCCATATTTATCAGTCGCTTAAGAGCTACAGCCACTCGGCTAATGCGACTATACTTAAGCGACTAACATTTAGTCGCTTAAGACTTAAGAGACGGATAAGAGGTCTTAAGCGACTGTGAGAGTCAGTCTCTTAAGATGATTTCTGGCCTAGTGATCATATCCAGACCTTTATTTCTAAAAAATATTATTCGTTGATTTTTTTGCTAAAAAATTATAACGCAAGACCTTTTATCTTATTTTCAAATATTTTTATCCCACAAAACACTTTATTTCACTCCTACTGTTCATTTGGTTCTTGAGAATCGAGTAATATACCTGTTATTTGGTTTTTTACAACTGAGTATAAGTTTGATAATGACTTACTCGACCCCTTTGTACCGAGTGTATATGGTTTATATTCGGCCCATAAGAACTAAATAACAGTCACCTTATTCGTTACTCAATGACCGAATAAAATTAAGCAAGAGTTTCGCGGGGTGAAAATATCCCTAACCCCCCCACCCACCATCCCCATCCCCAATTTGAAATGCCCAAATGAAATGCATGCTGCTTTTAAACATACTTCACTCATGCGTATGGTATTAAACGTAGACAAATTTAAATTTACAATACTCCTATTTTACATAACAGTATTTTATCTTACTAATAATAATTATTACATAAACGCGTAACGTATGTTTAGTTTACTTACATTACTTTTGTCAATCATCGTGGATACTATAGTTTAATTTAATTTTTTTTGGTCTACACTATAGTTTAATTGAAAGCAAGAACTTCATGTACAGAATTCTAAATAACAAACGTATTTCATACTTAATTTACAGCTAATGAGTATCAATATCTTATTTCAAACCTCAGGTATCTAGCTAGCACTATCACGTGGTCAGTCAAATCATGTTATTATTAAATCCAAACATATCCCAAAGCGAATCAAACAACCTGAATTATGCTTTTATTTTAAAACCCAAAACTACCTCCGTGTTCAAAAAAATTCTCTTTGTGATAATATATATTTATTGTGCAATCTAAGAAGAGGGTGTAGCTAGCCACTGCAAGATGATTACTAGACGACAAAATGAATTAGCCACAAGGCAGATTCAAGCAATTTCTAATGAAACCATTAAACCCTCCAATCCAACACCTTCTCACCTCAAACGTTACAATCTTTCGGTCATGGATCAGGTCAATCCTCGGATATACATGCCTATGATTCTGTTCTACCCCGATGATTGTGAGAGCCGACAGAATGTTGCTGAGAAGTCATTTCGACTGAAGCGCTCTTTATCGGAGACGCTAACTCAGTACTATCCATTTGCCGGGAGGCAAATTTCGGAAAATTGCATTGATTGTAACGACGAGGGGGTCGAATATGAAGAAGCACAACTCAAATGCACAATGTCTGACGTTGTAGACGAGCCTGATGATGTAGTTCTAAACCTACTCCTAAGAGACGGTTTAGCCTGGAGTTACTTAAATTATGATTCTAGTCTAGCAGTTGTTCGCGCTAACATCTTTGCCTGTGGTGGAATGGCAATTGTCATGTGCTTGTCGCACAAGGTTGCCGATGCGTGCACAGCATGCAATTTCCTGATTTGTTGGGCTGCAGTGTCACGTCAGTCAGGTGAACATGTGTCTCCTCATTTCATTTCTTGGCCGCCAAATGATTATGTTACTGTTGAAGTTTTATGTGTATTTAAAAAATGGGAGAAGAATAAAAGAATACAAAACCAAAGCAAGCACAAGTGTGTTTTCTTAAGTCCCACATAAGAGAGGAATAAAAACCTTCATGGGTTTTTATAAGGGTGAATTTGCCTAAGGGCTTGAGCCCTTTGGGCATTACACTTTTGTGCTATTGGGTGAGGACTTAGATGAGTGTGGTTCACCACACGCGCACCGACCGACCCGGCCGGGCTCGGGCTTACTTTGGATCAAGTATTAGTGTTGTTGCAATTGGATCACTATTATGCTCTCACTTCCCCTTTTTCTCTCCCTCTACGCAACGGCACGAACGGAAATATTATTATCTTTAAAATAATAATTTTCTATCGATTAAAGACATACAAAACTCCTCCGTTGATATTGACGACTACCGAGCTTGAGAAAACCTACAATTTTGAACTGCTAGCACAAACACCGAGCAGAGCCGCGAAACGTCTTAAAGAGAGCGACCTAGTTCGCGACTCAACCCGATGTTTTCCATCGTTACTGGTATTTTGTTCCAATTATTTCAACAATTTTAAGACGTTGTAATCTGTTATTGTTTATTTGTAATGGCTTCTGAGACTGCTAAATCTGCTACTGGAACTGTTGAACTTAACAAACCGTTTCGTTTTGAGGGAATGCACTTTAAAAGATGGAAATATAAGATGTTCTTTTACTTAACCACGAAAAAATTGAATAATGTCTGCCTTTCGGAAAAACCTAATTTTCCAGAACCGATGACTTCTGAAAATCAGAAGGCGATTAAGGAATGGACTGATAACGACTTTCTGTGTCGTAACTATATCCTTAATGGCCTCTGTGATGAACTGTACGACTACTATTTATAGTGCAAAACCTCAAAGGAAGTTTGGGATGCGCTTCAGAAAAAATATGACACTGAAGAAGCTGGGATTAAGAAATACGCTGTCAGTCGTTATTTGAAATTTCAAATGACGGATGACAGGTCTGTGGTTGCTCAATCCCACGAACTTCAGAAAATTGCTCACGAAATTATTTCTGAAGGCATGCCGTTAGATGAACAGTTTCAGGTAGCAGTGATAATTGATAAACTGCCTCCTTTATGGAAGGAGTTTAAGAACAGTTTAAGGCATAAGTCCAAAGAATTCTCTCTGGAAAGTTTGATAACAAAATTCCGAATTGAGGAGGAACACCGCAAACAGGACCAGAAAGATGAGATTTTGGTTGTTTCAAACCGAAATCATACTCGCTCCTCTACACCTACTGCTTTGAAACCGAACCGGAAAATTAATAAAAATTAGAACAAAAGTCAGAATGCTGGAAACCGGAACGGGAATCAGAATCAGGGACAGAATAGTAAACGCCCTAATAATCAGAATCAGAACATAAATGCTCAATCCAATAACAGTAATAATGGAGAATTTCTCTGTTACAACTGTCATAGGCCTGGGCATATGGCACGGAACTGCCGGAACACTCGTCGGCCTCGTCCGCAGGCGAACGTTACTGAAGAGCCACTTGTGGCTATGATATCAGAAATAAATCTGGTAACGAGTTATGAAGGGTGGTGGGTGGACACTGGCGCTTCTCGCCATGTCTGCTATGATCGTGCTCAATTTAAGAGCTATTCTGAAGCTGAAGATAAGAAAGTGTTGTTGGGAGATTCTCACACCACTATGGTAGCTGGTTCGGGAGAAGTCAAGCTTAAGTTTACTTTTGGAAAGACCGTCATCCTTAAGGATGTCTTGCATACTCCAGAAATGAGAAAGAATCTGGTTTCGGGTTATGTTCTTAATAAGGCTGGTTTTGTTCAAACTATTGGGGCTGATATGTTTACTCTTACTAAGAATGGAATGTTTGTGGGGAAGGGCTATGCATGTGATGGGATGTTTAAATTGAATGTTGATGCTAATAAAGTTATTTCTAGTTCTGCTTATATGGTTTGTTCTTTTAATGTGTGGCATGCTAGACTTTGTCATGTTAATAAGCGCCTTATCAAGAACATGAGTAAACTGGAAATAATTCCCCCTTTATCACTAAATGATTTTGAAAAATGTGAATTTTGTAGCCAAGCAAAGATTACTAAAACACCACACAAATCTGTTTTAAGAGAAACTGAACCTTTTGAATTAATTCATTCGGATATTTGTGAATTTGATGGTGTTTTAACAAGAAATGGAAAAAGGTATTTTATTACTTTTATTGATGATAATTCGGATTTTTCCTATATTTATCTTATGAAAAATAAAAATGAAGCAATTGATATGTTTAAAACATTTTCTTCAGAAATTGAAAATCAATTTAATAAGAAAATAAAAAGATTTCGGAGTGATAGAGGAACCGAATATGATTCAACTGATTTTAAAAATCTTTATGCTTCACTTGGTATTATTCATGAGACGACCGCCCCATATTCACCTGAGATGAATGGAAAAGCCGAAAGGAAAAATAGAACTTTTGCCGAATTAATTATTGCTACGCTACTAAATTCGGGGGCAGCCTCACATTGGTGGGGAGAAATTTTATTAACCGTTTGTCACGTTCTTAATAGGGTGCTTAAGATTAAATCCAGTTTATCCCCATATGAGATTTTGAATAATAAAAGGCCCAATATTTCTTATTTACGTGTTTGGGGCTGCCTCTCTTATGTGCGTATTCCTGATCCTAAAAGGTCTAAGCTTGCTAGTAGAGCTTATGAATGTGTTTTTATTGGATATGCTATTAATAGCAAGGCCTATAGATTTTATGATTTGAAAAATCATGTTATTATTGAATCAAATGATGTTGATTTTTTCGAAGATAAATTTCCTTTTAAATCGAGGAATAGTGGGGGCAGTAGTGGGGGTGGCTCATTACCTTCTAGCTCAATTACACCTATTAATGTCGAGCATGATAATTTAATAATTGAACCTAGGAAGAGTAAACGAGCTAGGACCACTAAAGATTTTGGACCCGATTTTCATGCATACACGTTAGAAGAGGACCCCACCACACTTCAAGAAGCTTTGTCTTCTTTAGATGCTGACCTTTGGGAAGAAGCAATTAATGATGAGATTGATTCTTTAAAATCTAATAGAACTTGGCATCTAGTGGACCTCCCTCCTGGCTGTAAAACTATAGGTTGTAAATGGATTCTTAAAAAGAAATTAAAACCTGATGGCACAGTAGATAAATATAAGGCGCGTCTTGTAGCCAAGGGTTTTAGACAGAGAGAGAATGTAGATTTCTTTGACACTTATTATCCTGTTACTAGAATTACTTCCATTCGTGTATTGATTGCTTTAGCTGCTATTCACAATCTTATTGTGCACCAAATGGACGTAAAAACTGCTTTTCTTAATGGAGAATTAGAGGAAGAAATTTATATGGAACAACCTGAAGGTTATATTATTTCTGGCCAAGAGGATAAAGTATGCAAATTAGATAAGTCACTTTATGGCTTAAAACAAGCACCTAAGCAGTGGCACGAGAAATTTGACAAATTGGTTACCTCAAATGGATTTAGAATTAATGAAAGTGACAAGTGTATTTATTACAAGTCTGAGAATAATGCATGCACCTATGGAATTTGGGCAATTCTCTAGAGCGTCCACTAAACCGGGATAAAGCACATGGCCGTATCGTGCTGGCTTACGAACTACTCCCTTATAGGCAGTGTGTGTGATGTTGCCAGAGATAGAGTTCAAAACTACGTGTTACTCTAGTATAATCTGGAGCATCAAACACTATGTAAAGGTTCAAGTTGAGAAACACCTTTATTTATGCACTGTTCTAGGAAATTATGCTGGAATCGATGAAATATTTTTTTAAAATACAAGTGGGGGATTGTTAAAGTTTTATGTGTATTTAAAAAATGGGAGAAGAATAAAAGAATACAAAACCAAAGCAAGCACAAGTGTGTTTTCTTAAGTCCCACATAGGAGAGGAATAAAAACCTTCACGGGTTTTTTATAAAGGTGAATTTGCCTAAGGGCTTGAGCCCTTTGGGCATTACACTTTTGTGCTATTGGGTGAGGACTTAGATGAGTGTGGTTCACCACACGCGCGCGCCGACAGACCGATCGGACCCGACCCGGCCGGGGCCGGGCTCGGGCTTGGGCTTACTTTGGATCAAGTATTATCTTTTTAGACAAAATACTTTTGAAAAAATTTATTTATAAAAATAAATTTTTATTTTATTTAAATTTCGAATTTAATTTGACTTTAGTGTCGTTGCAATTGGATCACTATTATGCTCCCACTTCCCGTTTTTCTTTCCCTCTACGCAACGGCATGAACGGAAATATTATTATCTTTAAAATAATAATTTTCTGTCTAGCACAAACACCGAGCAGAGCCGCGAAACATCTTAAAGAGAGCGACCTAGTCCGCGACTCAACCCGGTGTTTTCCATCGTTACTGGTATTTTGTTCCAATTATTTCAACAGTTACTTTGCCTGAACATTTGCAGGAGAAGAAGCAGCGTTGGGTGACTAGGAGGTTTGTGTTTAACAACTCAAAAATAGCGCGCTTAAAGACCATGGTTTCCAAAACTGGAGTTCAGAATCTCACCCGGGTCGATGTTATCACCGCATTACTTTACAAATGTGCCATGGCCGCAGCTCGAGAAACCTTAGGTTTTTTCGAGGCAGCTTATTTGACTCAGTTGGTGAATATGCGACCTAAGCTAGATCCACCATTGCTTGAAACATCCGTAGGGAATTTGTATTGGCGAATTACTATACCAACTTGGGATATATGAGACTGAGGCAAACGTAAATATTTTGAGTGACCGGATCAAGAAAGCGAAGACGCAAATTAAGGGCTTAAAAAGCTTCGATGAGATTGAAGAATTTTCTGAACCTCAAGAATTTGTTAATCACAAGAGGTATTTGTGCTCTAGCTTGTGTGGGCTCCCACTAAACAAGGTGGATTTTGGGTGGGGAAAGCCCGTTAGATTGAGTGTTGGAGGCACTTCATTGAATAATATGTTCTTATTGATGGATACACCGAGTGGGGATGGTATAGAAGCACTTGTATCATTGACAAATCAAGAAATGATGGCTTTTGAAGCAGACAAAGACCTCCTCGAATTTGCTTCTTTAGCATAAATTGAGTTTTCGAGTTTTCTTTTCTTTTTTGCGTTTTTTTTCCCCTTATGCGTGTTCCCTTTCTTTTTTGCAGCTGTGTGCGTTGGATACACCCATTTATGGAAAAATGCATCTATCTCTCTTCTTTTTAAGTGTATTCCCAGTAAGCATTCAAATAAAAAGAGTTCATTACAAAAAAAATCTAATGTGGATTAGTTTAATTCACATGGATATAACCTGCAGGGAAGTATGCAATTAATTTATGTAGACACAAATGGACATAACTTCTTTTTAAGTGTCATTTTTTGTCTCCTCTTTTTCTAAAAGAGGTGAGGTGTTGTATGTAGATGAATCAGGTGCTACTAAGCCCTGTCAAGTTAGGACCTTTTGTAATACGACTGCCTTTATTAAATAATAGCTTCAATTCCTTTGTTTTTCGGGAAAAAAAAAATATTGATGAAGACAAAAATTGAAGAAGAAGAACAAGAGATAAATGAAAATTTTATATTTTTCAGTTTAAAATGTGGTCCCTAAGACCATCTTTATTGCAAATGGTAATATGGTAGGCTAATATGATTTATTTAGCCTGTCGGTTTGAAAAATCACACATTGCAAAAGGTTATTATGTATTGTAATAAGGTATATATAATTAATTAAATCTATGTATTACTGTTTATATATATCAGTGTTTTAAATCGCAGTAGCGTAACACGTAGCGTTTTGGTTCCGGCACATCGTAGCGCAAATAAATAGCGTATAGCGTCATAATTAAGAAAAAAATTATACTAAAAAATATTAGTAAATTACAGATGTATTTATTTATAATAAGATAATACTAAATTACTAATTAATAAAACATAAAAAGGCCTTTACAATAATAAAAAGACATGAGATAGGTTAAATATTGTAAATGTTTCAAAAAAGGGGTACAAAGTAAGAAAACCGGGGGGGGGGGGGGGGGGTTTAAAATTTAAAATAGTTTTATAAAAAACACTACTCTTAACCCACATTCCCAATCCCACAGCCGCCTCCCTCAAACTTCATCTTCCGGCTCTCTCCCTCTTCCATTACCGAGCATCATCTCTATATGCATCTCGTTTTCTCAACGCCAGAGGTAAGAAGAGAATTACTCATATTTGTTTTTCTCTCTCTTCCTCTTTTTTATGCTTCTTCCTCTTCCCCTCTTCTTCTTCCTGTCTTCCCCTATTCTTCTTCCTCTGTTCTTCCTCTATTTTCTACTTCTTCCTCTGCTCAAGTAGTGTACGCAATAACCTATTTCGCGTACGCAATTTTGTAATTAGCATGCCACATCAGCAAATAGCGTACACTATTTGAGCCCTCCGCTATTTGAGGCATGCTACGTTGCGGTGGGATGAATTTTAACGCTATAGCGCGCAACGTTGCGCACTACTCGGTGCTATTTAAAACACTGATATATATATATATATATAGGTTACATATAGGAAGCTTGGGTGATATCCACGTGGCTTTTGTCCCTTTTTTTTAATTCATTTACTTGTGTGTTGTGTAGCCAACAGAAAATGGATCTCTCCCACGACACATGGTGTATCGATCGTGGCACCTGGCATGGCACGATATATGGAGTATTTTGCAAGAGAATAGCTTGTCGGCTACCATTATCTTTACTTTACCATTTTTGCTACCCTCTAATTAGCCTTTTAGCCTATGCAATGCAACCCGCAATTGCAAAATTTCCTTTACTTCTTTCCCCCAATTTTTTTTTTTAATGAGGCCTATTTCGAGATATAAACATATGAACTTATTATTTTATTTTTTGTGAAATTTGGGAAAATGATCTATACAACAAGTAGATTAACTCCACAAAATTCAGCAAAATATTAGAACTTTCGTATGATAAAAATTTGATATGCATGTTCATTTTCGTCTATTGAAATTTTAAATGATCATCTATTCATCTCACCAACTTTTAAATTAAATCTTACAATGAAATGATGATCAACTCATTATAGAGATCATCTCCACCCAATTTCATTAAAAGAATTCATCCGTTTAAGGCTCGAAATGGGTCCCATGTATAGGAGCCAAGTTTTCCTTTGATATCTTTCGACAAACGGGCAGCCAAAGGGATCAAGCTAGGACAATCAGGTAAAGTAACTATATATTAATCAAGAAACATTTCAACAGCAATGAAGCTCCCCCGTACTTTCGAATTATCTATAATACCACGCCGTCTTGATTTTAAAAAAGACAATCGAATCTCATTTTTTGTTGAAATTCAAATTTCCTTACCTTATTTATTTTATTCTAGATCCACGTATATATCTTGGGATTTGATTGTTGTAAATTAGGCTCATAATGGTTGGTTGGGTAAATGGCTTTGTCTAAGAGTTTCCCTTTGTATTGTTTCCTTTTATACTGTTTTCTTTAGCGACATATTCATGTATATATATATAGGGGAAGGATCTTAAGAGAACCAATTTTTTGGTCCTTAAATGTGGACCAATCATTTTGAGGGGGTAAATGGATTAATTTTTTGATGAAACTTGGTGAAGATGATCTCCATGATTAGTAGATCACTTCAACCAAATTTCATTGGAAAATTCAATCGGGAAGAAGGTTAACTAAAAAATTGATATATATATGCTTTTTCGGCCGTTAAAATTTAAGATATTTAGCTAACGCACTTTTCGGTTGAATTTTTTGATGAAATTTGGCAGAGATAATCTACTAATCATAGAGATCATTTTCACCAAATTTCATAAAAGAATTCATCCGTTTACCCCTTCAAAATGATTGGTCCGCATTTAAGGACCAAACAAATGGTCCTCTTTAGATCCTCCGCTTATATATATATATGTAACGAAATATATATATACAAGAAAATAAAAACATACAAAACACTTCTTCTCTTTTCCCTTAGGGAAGCAACTAAGTTATGTCTTTAAGAAGCGTGATATTTTGAGTCGTTACAATCTCCCTATTTAAATCTCTGTCGTCCAACCCAATCACATAATAGTAGTCCAATTCATCTACATATATATGTAGGGAAATATATATATATACAAGAAAAGAAAAACATACAAAGCGCTTCTTCTCTTTTCCCTTAGATCACGTATAAGTTTTCTTCAATCCTTCTCTTCTTATTAATTGTATACAAGTATTACACATACATATCACGTTTGCAAATTAATTAAACAAGTTTAATTAAAATACTTAAATTAATACAGGCTACTCTCGCTCGCAGCAACAATTTTATTTTAAACCTTGTTGTTGTTGGCTGGTTGCTCACATGGGTTAGGTTATCTAATGATTAAAAATGTCTACTAATTATCTTCCGGATCTCATTTTTCCTTGAAATTCGAATTTCCTTACCTTATTTATTTTATTCTAGATCCACTTATCTTGGGATTTGATTGTTGTATATTAGGCTTATAATAATTGGTTGTACCCAAATGGCTTTGTCAAAGAGTTTCCCTTTGTATTGTTTTCTTTAGCGACATATTCATGTACATATATATGTAGAGAAATATATATGTGTACAAGAAAATAAAAACATACAAAGCACTTCTCCTTTTTTTCAGAGTTTGTTTGTCGCGCGGGATTAAAAATAGGAAATGATTAATTAATCCTATTCAGTATTTGCTGTAGGAAAAATAGGATGAAGTTATAAAAAAATGCTCTTTAATGCAACCATAAATAACAACTACCAAGCTAATGTGGCAAAAATGAGAATATATATTGCGAATGTGATCCTCTATTTTTAAAGGGTCTCTTAGATAATATGTTAATGCCCCATCATCTTTTATGTCTACTTATTTTTATTTTTTAAGTTTTTAAATATTTTAACTTTAATTTTATAAATTATTCTTTTATAAAAAATATATTTTAAAAAAATATGAATCAAAATCTACCAAACAAAATTTATATTATATATAAAGTTAATAATTTTATTTTCTTAATTTTTTTTAATCGACAATTTTTCAAACAACTACAATAAAAATATTTTTTTATGACTTACCTATCAATATTTTTTTTTTATGCCATATAAATCTTAGGGGTTGTTTGATTCAACCACTTAAATCTGAAAACTTAAAGTTCTCAGATTTAAGTGGTGTGGAAATTGTTTGTTTGATAAAAATATTAACTAACCAGTCACTTAAATCTGAAAATTTGTGTCCAAAAAATTAAGTGACACACTTGCCATTTAAATTTGAAAACTTAAAACACCTCCATATAAAATACCTATTTTACCCTATTCCTCTTCCTCCTTTTTTATTACCATATGGTAAACTCGTTAATAGATGATTCATAGATATAGATATGTGGGTACACTAGATGATTCATATATATATATATATATATGGCATTGGTTTATTTTCACCTCTTTCCCCCCTGAAATCCCCATTTATATGTTACACATATATGTATGTATGTATATATATATATTTTTATTTTAGATTTGAATATGTGAAAGATGACATATATATTGTGTGTATATAAATATATGTAATATGGGATTTTTCTAAACGGAGGGTTAGGAATGGAAGAGCAGGGGTGAGGAGTTGGGTGGAGCTGGAGCTGGTGGTTGGGGGTTGGGAAGGGGCGGGGGAATGGTGGTGGGGCTTAAAGAGAGAGAGTATGTAATTTTGTTCAAAGATTTAGGGTAAAATAGACATTTTACACCCTTTAAAATTAAATTTCAGATTTAAGTGATAAAGTTGCTACTTAAAATTTTAGATGGAAATTTCAAGTTTTAAGTAGTAAAAATTAAGTAGTCATTTAATTTTTTGGGTTAATGGATAATTTTTTATACCACTTAAATCTAAAAGTTTTAAATTTCTAAATTAAAGTGATAAATTAAGTGACAAGTGATAAATGAAGTGGCAAGCGAATAGCACCCAAGGGTTGATTTTATGTATTAAAAAGTCTCTGTCAACCACCCCCATGCGCCCTCAGTCCAGCTTTCCAGTTTCTCTGTCATCTCTCAGTCAGGTCTCTCTAGCCTCAACCTCTCTCACTCAACCAATCCAACCACAGTTCACTCCATTCACCTCTCATTTCTCACTATTTAGACTCAAGCTGTTAGGGGAGTTTTCTAAAGTCTCATCTCTCAATTCAAGTCTAAGAACTTCTCTTATCTTGATTGATTTAAGCCCTAACAAGGTAGCAATTTTTTTCCAATTTTCTGTTACACTTACTATTTGTATTAGTAGTCTATGTACTACTCTCAATTCAAGCCCTAGCTTTTCCCAATCTATCTTCCAGTTCATTATATTTCTGAAATATTGATTTTTTCTAATTGGGGGGAGGGGGTTCTATTTAGGTTTCTTCAATTTTTATAGTGGGCTGTTCTTCCTCAATTCTATATACAAATGGGTTCTTCTTCCTTTTTTTGGGTCTCAAGTTGTTTTTATATAAAAACGGACAATTTTGGTTTACCAAAACACATACAGTAACCATGCCAAATCGGTTTGTGTAATGTAATGGCATTACCGAAATTTTTGGTTTGACGGAATTGAATCCAGCCCTAAATCATAGGCCAGATCGGATAGTGATGAAAGTGGACTAAAATGAACAGATCAATAACAATGGGGTCAATGTTGGGCTAAAATGAACTATCATAACAATGGATAAAGAGGAGAATAGTTTATCACATACCTGGATTTGGCAATTAAGATCTCGCAATTCCTTGTTTTTATTGTACAATCCTTTTTTTTAATTGTTGTTTTAATAGAGGATGTCGAAGATTTATGTTGTTTGTTTTTATTGTGTAATTATTATTTCTTACTTAATGTCTTTATAGAGGATGTTGGAGATTGAATGTGTCTCAATGTTTTGTCCAATGGAATCTATTTCGAGGCCTAAATGGCTGAATATTTTCACCAAACTTGGTGGAGACGATCTCTATAATGAGTAGATCACCTCTACAAAATTTCATCAAAAAATTTAAATCAGAAGAGGGTGAGATGATCTTTTAAAATTTTAATGGTCGAAAATGAACATATGTATTAAAATTTTATTACATCTACTTTTGCTTTAAATTTCTTGATCAAATTTTGTGGAGATAATCTAATTATTATAGAGGTGCAAAGTCAAATGTTTTACAATATGGATTGCAATCTCAAATTAGGGGGTAAAAAGTGGGGTGGAATCCCTTAAGGGTTGTTTGGTAGATGTTTTGAATTGAGTTTTTAAGTTGAGTTTTTAAAATATGGTATTTGGTAGAATTTAGAAGTATGTTGAAAAGTGAATTTGGATTTTTTTTTGAGTTTTTTTCAACCAACTAAAAATCTCATAAATTTATTTTAAAAAATAATTAAAATAGATCTTATTTTATAGATCTCGACGGGTTTATTTTAAATATATATTTTTAATTTAATTTTGATTTTTGAATTTAAAGTTATAATGTTTTAAAAATTATTTTAGAGAGAGAAGATAAAATAATTTTTTTTTTAAGAAACATAAAAGTAGAATAAATTTTGAGTTGAGTTTTTAAAATTAAAAAAAAAAAAAAAAAAAAAAGAAAAGAGAAAGAGAAAGAGAGCCACCAAACAGTGCTTAAAATCCCCGTTTACCTTGTACCTACTCACTCCAAAATAATCTCTGCGCTTCTTCTTCCTTTGGACTAACCACTGCTGACTCCGCACTTCTTCTTCCTCTGGACTAACCACGGCTGATTCCGCACTTCTTCTTCCTTTGGACTAGTTCGGGATTCCCACTCCGTCTGTCGCGTCGCCGACCAGTCTCTATCCCTAACCCTAACCCTAACCACCAACAATCTCCATCGCTCTAGTTTGGACCAACTGTGTAAAGTAAGTCCAAAAACAGGTTTGCTATCTCAGTCCTTTTTTTTTCTCCTACATTTTAAGATTTTAAAACCATTGCCCCTATATAGATTAGGTTTGTGTCATTCATAGTGGGACAGGCTCTTGCCAATTTTTTTTCCCGAGTGGTGATTGTTTGATGGAATTATTATGTTCTAGTTTATTTGATGGATGTTTGGCTTTTTGTCTTTTTTCAGTTCGTTGTTATATTAGGGGTTACTTCCAGGTACTAATAATTAGTTTTACCTGTTTTTTCCTCTTCGATTGTTTTGGTTCACGTGCACATAATGGTTTATGTATGCCAAAATCCCCGAATTTGGATTGCAATCATGCATGTTTCATTTAATTAGGGTTGGATTTTGTTTCAATTTGGGTTATAATTCAGTTCAACTCCCATGTTCCTGCATGCATATATAATTTTTCTTTGCAAATCATACTTTTTGGACTATTTGTATGTATATGTATTATACTATTTTGGGTTTAGAATTGTGCATGTAAGTATCAGTTTGGGGTTAATTAGGATTGAATGTGAGGGAGATTATTACCTAATGACATTATTCATTCACCCATTTAGGGTTATTAAATTGAGACTTTCATAATCATTCTCTCAATTTTTTTTAAAATGATTGTTGATTGATATTAATAAATTATGAATTCAGAAAAAAATTGATTATATTGAGAAGCTTATCTAAAAGAATTGTGGGTTGCTGTAAAATTATTCAGATTATTCAGATTGAATTAGAGGCTTAGAGCGTCTACAAGTTAAGAGAAAAGAAAGAAGTTTATCTAAGATGAAATCTAAGATGAAATCCACCTTGAGTTAATGACCACTTAAAGGGAATTTACATTGAAAAGAAAAATTAGATCCAATTGCAATTATGCTTCCAAATATTGTCCACTTAAACAAAATTATATAAAAGAAATCCACTTGCCTCTCATCGCTGCTCCCTTAAGGCCCTAACATAATTATGCTTTCACTAATCAATTATGCTTCCAAATATATTATATATTAGAAAAGATATCTCAATGACAAAAGGTTACAAATATTCAAATTGCCGTATGATACTATGAGTGGAGGCTAATCTAAACCTAATCCTTCTAAGCAGGTGTGTAACAATAATTTTCTTTGCTCATCATGCTTTTTGGGTTGTTTATATCTATATATACTGATTTCGGGTTAGAATTCTACATGTGATTATCAATTTGGGTTCTAATTGTGTTAGAATTTGAGGGGTTGCCATATGATTTTACAAGATCTTAGTCTGGGCTATTGGTATTTGGTGTTCGGAATGCTCTAGGCTTCTTTTTTTGAACCTTGGAAAATATAGATAAATGAAATTACATAAACATTAGGTATTGGTACTTAGTGTTTGGAATGGCTTCTTTTTGTTGTGGGTAGCATGGCTTGTAGTTCAACGCTTCTTTTTTTGATTTGTATATAGGTACTGCTTCAACATTCTTTAATGTACTATTTTTAGACTGTCACTTTCTTGCAATATGTTTTGTACAATTTTTGTTGACATCTTTTGTAATTGCCGAATTGGAACCTACCGTCAGTCTCCAGTGTTCAGCGGTATACAAATTTAGGATGTCACCTCATTGCAATATGTCTTTCTGACATCTTATGTACTTGTAGAGTTGGAACCCACGGTTGATCCCCACCTTTCACCGTCATATTAGTCTTAACTTACGGACGGAGGGAAGGGTTCAAACTTCAGCTTCATCAGGTTTAAGGTTCTTTGACAGAACGGAAAATGGCAATGGCGGCATCTATGCAATTTAGTGTCAGGACCTTTAAACCCCAACAACAGCAATATCATTTATGCAAACACAAGCACTACCCTGGTCAAGCTATGATCCGCTGCTCCACCAACTCACCCACTAAACACTATTCCATCACTCTACTTCCCGGCGATGGCATTGGACCTGAAGTCATGTCCGTTGCTAAAAGCGTCCTCAACCTCACTGCGTCTCTTGAAGGTATATATATGTATATCCCTTTTTAAACGTTGATTTTAAAATTGAAAACCCCACACCTTTATTTTACTTACATTTGATTACTGATAAAATCAAATAAAAAAGTAAAGATGATACTTCAGTCAAACGCTGTTTGAACTTCAAAAAAAAAATTCTAAAAATTTGATAAAGAAAATCTAAAATTTGATTTCTACATTGTTCCTTGTAAGCCCACCATAGTTTTCAATATTGAGTGTTTAGATTTAACATTTGGTATACAATTGGAATTATGATGATTTTTAGGGATTGAATTGGGGTTTAAGGAGATGCCTGTGGGCGGGGCTGCATTGGATTTGACTGGAGTTCCATTACCTGAGGAGACCCTTTCTGCTGCAAAGCAATCTGATGGAGTTCTACTTGCAGCTGTTGGAGGGTAATTGATTGCATTTGGGTATTCTTCACGATTATGGTTTTATCTCATTGATCGCTTATCTGAATAGTTTTTTTTACCTGATAATTAAAAAAAGTTACAAGTGGGATAATAATGAAAAAAATTTGAGGCCCGAGACTGCATTGCTTCATCTTCGAGGGGAACTGAAGGTCTTCGCAAATTTGAGGCCAGCTACTGTTCTTCCACAAGTAATCCTTTTCTTCTGCCAACATCTGCTTTATATAGAATGTGATGTTAGTAACGATTGCATAGCAGGTGAATTGAATCGAAGTTATTTCTATGGGAATATGGGATTCATTTTGTCTTGCTTTATGTGAAGTAGTTATGTGATGAAATGACGTGTGCATTGCAATTGGTTTGCTCTGAAACTTGTGGAAATTCGAATAGTAGGTTCTTTCACTCCACTTTTTAGTTCGACCATTTTGGGCGTATGTCTTATGAATTGATATAGATGATCCAATCTTTTGGAAACCACTGTAATACATATTTTGTGTATTGATGTTTATATCATCAATCATATAAATGGAAAGTTGAGTTGTATACAATTAACCTAATAAGACATGGCTGGAAAAAAAACCCTGAAAAAGATCAACTAGCAAAGGAGTGCGATGAATGAAATCTCAAGGGGAGGATCCAATAAAGTGATTATTCCACATCATCTCATATTATCACATGTTTATACTTTTGTGTTCCATTATTATGAGTCACAGAAATGGTTGGATTCCACAGTACTTGATAAGGGCACTTTCAGTGGTCCATGGAAGAGTATTTCTCAAGGGTTGGAGTCCTTTGTTTCACTCTTGGTTTCTAGTGGGTAAGGGCAGTAAATTTTTATTTTTGCAGGATAAATGGGTTGGAATTTTTTTTTATGCTCTGTGTCTGCAAGACTTTATCGAATCTCTTTAAACTTAATGTTTTTATTGAAGAAATTGTGTCTTTATCCTCGATATCTTACTCATGGGAAGTCATGCTTAGGATTTACCTCGATGATAGAAAGTTTGATGGCCTTATTCCCCTCTATAACGTGATAAATAGGTCTAATCTTTCTAAGGGAGTTGATTTCTAGGGGAGTTGAAGATAGACAAGCTTGGTGTGGATCTTCTAGAGAGTGGGGACTTTTCTTGTAGTTATTTCTTTGATTTTATTGTAGACCACCCATCTTTTCCATTTTTTTTAGCCCTATAAGATGAATTTGGTAGCCAGGGGTAAAGTCGACAGGTGAAATCATTCAAAGAAGAAGATCACAGTCTTGCTTGTTTCCCCCGTGGTGCATCCTGTGTAAAGAGGCTGGTCCAGATATTGATCACATTTTCCTTCATTGCAAATTTACAAGCTTTCTTTGGAATAAGTATATTTAAGTTCTAGCCATTTTTGGTCCTCTTCTGAGGAGTTGGCACAATTTTCTAAGGTGGGTTAAATGGAAGAACCTTTGAAGAAAAATTCAATACAAACGAAGAAATTCGGAAGAAAATAAGATTTTAGTTTATGACTCATTTGCATATCTATGTTAGCAAATAGATGGGTGGCCATGCCACAATAGGCGGTGCTATGTAGTTTATTCAAATTCGAAGGGAACTATTGCACTACTGATTCTTATTTGCGGCCCATTTTCTCATTTTTTGTATTGTTCTCTTTATGGTGGATAAGTTATTTTATTTTCCATCTAATATTTTATGCTGAATGCACTTTGTTAATAAAATATTCTGTTTATGATAAATAAATAAATGATTAGTATGTATGATAGTGGGTTCATGTGCCAGTTTCTCCACTTAAGGTTGTTGTATTGGCTACTAATTTACGTTAAATATTATAGACTTTATCAAAGATTCAAAGAAGATCTGCACCTTACTTTACATTGAAGAAGCCACTGGAACATGAAATTGCAGGAATTTGTTAAGATTTTTAAGTCGTATATGTATACATGTATATATATATAGTTATTTATGAATTCAACTAAGGGTTATGTCTTTATTTGCAGTCTTCCTAACATTATGATGTTAATTTACAATTTTAATTGCCCATTCTCCAAATTTCACCATTTTCAGTTAGTGGATGCGTCAACATTGAAGAAAGAGGTTGCTGAGGGTGTTGACTTAATGGTCGTAAGGGAGCTTACAGGAGGTTAGTGACTTGGTGTATATTGGCTTCAGCGAATTCATTTAGATTAAATTTTCTCTTTATCTATGTTTTTGTGGTTTGGTGAGGGATTGGCAAGGGGTTTAAGTGTTTAATGCCTAGAAAGGAAATTCATGGTCTTCTGTTTCAAAATCATTTGTTAAGGTAAATAGAATGGGTTATCAGACTTTATCTTTTTATTGAGGATTTTGATAATGGAATTGATGGAATTTGATTACGTAGACGCTATTTTAAAATTCTTATGACAAAGGAAAATAGCCTGTAGTGACTCTCTCTCTCTCTCTCTCTCTCTCTCTCACGCATGCATGCTCGCACATACATCTTAAGAGACAGGCTTGCAACGAGTCTTCCTTCCCCATGCTTCATTCTTTTGCCTTTTTGATTCTCTAAAACATCATCCATGTGGGTTGGTGTTTTATTTGAACATTAGATACTTTCTTTTAGTTTTTTTGGGGTTTTAATTATCAATATTATAATGTGTACTTTGGTTATATTGACATTACAACTTATAACCTGTTTTTATTGGGAGTAGAAGAGGATATGAATTGAACATATTACATACAGGAAGGAAAATTTGCCCAAAAAGTAGAACTTTCAAATTTAGGGATTTAAGAAGGCACAGGTTTCAAGCCTATTTTCCTTTAACAACTCAGGTCCTCTAAAATTCTTTATCCAAATCCCCCCTACATACTCTTTTCTTTGGAAGTTTTTTTTTTTAGAATTTATTCATCTGGTTCTATTCTAACAGGTATTTATTTTGGGAAACCGAGGGGTGTTAGCACAAATGAGAATGGTGAGGAAATTGGTTTCAATACTGAGGTGTATGCAGCATATGAGGTAGTCCTCTCATAGAACTTTCTAACTTGTGAACTTCTTATGTGAAGAACGAAACATTTAATTTCTTCCCCCTCAATAGACGTGATTTGGAAAGACCATATTGATAAAATTACATTATTTTTTTTTATCAGAAACAAAGCTTATATTAATTAAAGAAAATCAATACATGATAAAATTACATTTATTACCGCCAGCGCCTAGCACTAGTCGCCTAGTCCCCGACTGAGCACTAGCCTCCCACCTTCGTTCCGCCTAGCACTTTGTAGAACATTGAAATAAAGTTTTTCTATGTGATATAATTGAGAATTGCAAAGAGATTTTCACGAACGATGGCCACTTTTAATATAACCAAAAACTGAAGGGAGATCATTGTTATTAAACTCAGAAGTTTTTTTTTGGGGGGGGGAGGTTATTGTAATTATCCCTCAAATATATTTGTATATTTATTTGCTTTGATACTTTAGGCCAGACCAATTAAACTGATATCATGCAAGACCTATTAAGTTGATTGCATTCCTTGATGCAAACCAAATTTTGTATTGTTGGAAAGAACATGCTCTTCAATTCGAAATTAATAGTCAGTATTTGACTTTTGCACTTTGCAAGAGAACGCTAATTTCACAATTTCAGCGTAATCAATGGTCATGGACGTATTATGAGGTACAATGATTTTAGAAACCTGTCACTTAAATTGGGATAAGGGAGTATAAATAATTATGTAAACAGATTTACACTTTCGTTTACTGGGTTTTGCAAATCCTTGTGTTGATGGCTGTTGTACTCTGAACATTGATAAATTGTTTAAGGTTCTCTTCCTCTTGGTTATTCCCCCAGCCAATATTTTCTTCGGTGGATTTTGTCTCAAATGAATTGATTTTCCCAGATTGATCGCATTGCTCGAGTTGCATTTGAGACTGCCCGAAAGCGTCGTGGAAAACTCTGTTCCGTTGACAAGGCAAATGTCTTGGAGGTACCTTTCCAACTTTAAAATTGTTGCTACGTTTTTCTTTTTCTTTTTCCTTTTCCTCTTTTTTTGTTTTGTTTTCTGTTTTTGTAAGATAAAGAGAACAAATTTTATAAGGTTCTCTGTGTAAGAATTTTTTGTGTTTTTCCTTTTTTTTTTTTTTATACAGGTTATGGACCTTTATGTAGTTTCCTGTACAAGAGTTTGATATGTAATTGGAATACTATTGTAGTAAGGAGTTTGCATTAAACGAGTATTCCTTAATTATAGGCCCTACATGATTAGGTTGCCTTCTCCTTCCATATATTTCCATAAGTAGGCTTCGTGGACAATTAGGATTTTCCTTTAGCTTGGCCTGCAATGGGCCGGGCCTTGTTTAGTCTTTGGCCTGTCAAGGCTCATTGCTGCAGTGGGCTACAGCTATTGTGTCGGCTTTGGTTGTATCTGTGTTGGGTCTTGTTGGGCGTGCCTTGTTTGCTTTATGTCCTGCTTGCATCGGGACAAGCCGCTGTGTTCGTTGGACAAGATCGGGGTTCTTAGGGGTTATCGGGTCCTTTCGCATTATAACTTGTAATTTTTTAAAGGTTTGATTTGGGTTCGATGCACTGTATGTCCTTAATGCCATTGTAATACTTAGAGGTTGCAGACTTAGTGTTGTCATTCAGTTTCCTTTATTAAGTCAAGGTTCAAGAACAATTTTTTCTAGTGTTTATACCTTGACGGCCAGTTTGGTTCAGGGTGAAAAAATTCACCCAGTAAAAACGAAAGTGGTGAAGCAGCATTTTCACCTATTTGACATTTAGTGTCTTTAACAATCTCATAAAATTAATTATAGCATGTGCTGCTTTTTTTTTTTATTTTTTCCCCTATTCATACTACTTAGCATCTCTTACACGTGGAGATCAACGGTTTCTGATTGTGGATTAACTTAGTCTGTAGTAATATACCTTTTTGATATTTAATACATTAGGATATAGATCCTACCCCAAATTTTTATTTTTTTTTAAACAAGAAACAAGAAATTTTATTAATAAGAGAAAAGAGTACAAAGACTAGGCAGCCTAGAGAACAGAGGATAATATAACCCCTGATGCTGAAGGCCCTAGAGATACGTTCACATGAAGTGCAAGAAAAACCAAGTACATCATCCCATAGAGTCAATTCACGAGTCCTATTTCCTTATTGGGACATGATCAATTTACCAAACCCCATGATAATAACAAAGTTTTATTCTTAACCATTGATTGCCTTGTAATAGGTAATTTCTCAAATATAGGAAAGTCAAAGATGGACTCTTAATAATTAAGTTTTATTCTTGACCATTGATTGCGTTGTCGGAATTTGGGAGGATCAGTTTGCGAACTATTTGGGATTTTGAATTGCTGAAAAATTATCTCCTGCTGTTGATATTTGCTTTCTCTTATCTTGTAGTCCAGATGCTAGCTTTCAGTAGACTTATTGTTCTCTGTTCTATCAATGTCGTCATACATTATTTTATTATGAAGAGAATATATATGAAAAAGTAATGACGGAGAAAAGATAAGGCATGCAAAAGCTAGGACTTTAAGTACGCTTACCGAACTGTTTAATAAAAGAACTTCAAAAACAGATTTGGGGTACAGTCAACTGTCAAGTGCGCTACCAGTTGGTTTCCATCAAAAGAACTGAACTTGATTAAACACTTTTATAAATAGCAAGAGGAGTTACTTTTTTCCCTCAAAAAGAGTGTATATATGCACATAAGCTGTATATACTCCTTTTGTAATGTGTGCGAATTGGGATCTATTTTAGGTGGAGATTAAATAAATAGTTGGGGCGTTGTGTGGGATAAAAGGAAGAGTAGTTGACTGTTTTGAATAGGATACAGAGACGCTGTGGGATAAGTTCAATTGTATAAAGATTATGATATTTTAAATATTCGATCAAATGAAATGAGGATTTCATAAGTTGCAGTGGCTTGGAGTCTTCCTCTAAACTAATAGAAAAGGTGGCTTTTGAGGCCAAAAATAAAGGAGGTGAGTTAATTGGAAATATATCCTCAGTCCTCATAAATTGCAAGTCAAGTTATTACCACAAAGGATATGGAAGGTTTTGCTTTGGTTTCTTCATAGCTAACCAAAAGTGTTCGTATATTGCTTCATTAGATCATGAGAGAGACTTAAGTCCCAGCCCAGGATTGTTTAATATACTATGAAGATGACTTCATTACATTCCCATTTGCCTGTGTCGCAGACAAACTCAAGAATGTCCTAATGCTTTAATCGCAGTTCTTGCTTCAGTAGTTGTAGATTATGAAGGTTTCAAATTGGTTCCGTATAAGAACCAAAAGAAAAACTCATAAAACAAGAAGGAATTTGCAAGCTCAATCTTCTTTTAACAAGGAATAGATTTTTGTCTTAGATCAAGTCCAGTTTTATAACCCAAGACTCATTAAGGAAAGGCCTAAAACAGATATTTGCAAGTAGGCTCGTTTCAAATAATCATGATAAGCTCTCTTTTTTTCTTTCTTCCATTGTCTTTAGTTTCCATGGCTGCACATCTGCTGTCCAACTTGGTCTGTGTTGAGGAATGTTTTGTTGTTTGAGGGAGATGTCCCTTGGAACTTCTGAGTGTCATTAGAACGGATGTCAGTGGTTTGCCTAGCATTAGAGTGAGGAAGAGTAAAGTTGTATTTTGTTTTCCTTTCGACTTCTAGGGGCTGTTGCCTCTTTGCTTTTTTAAGAGAATCAAATGAAACGAGGACTGAAAATTCCACAAGTGTCAAATAAATAAAGTAAGTTTTCACAGCTAAAAAATGATCAAGAACAAGTTCCACTAATGTAACAAAAATATGTAAATAAAAAGAAAAATGTGGAGAGAACTCGATGCCTAAAACATAAATCCTAATATTATGTTGTAAAAGAAGACAGAGATAGAAAACTCGATGCAGAAGATGATATATTTTATGCAAATATGTATGTATATGTTCTCTTATTTAAACAACATTTTGGTTTATTGCATTCAATCTCCCTTTTCTACTTTCAATGTTGCAACTTGCAAAACACACCCAAAACGCATGCCAGCATCTCCTCGTGTCCTGGAATGAACTGAACATGCGCAAATTAAAAGATAAACTAAGATGCCCAGAGTGCCAACAGCATGTTTCGATTTTATACTCCTATGTTACACGTTCAATATGTTAGTAAAAGTACATATGCCAAACTGATGAACTTGTGTGTGTTTTGCCATTTGGGGAATTGAGCAGGCATCAATGCTCTGGAGGAAGAGAGTAACGGCAATAGCCTCTGAGTACCCTGATGTTGAACTTTCTCACATGTACGTTGACAATGCAGCAATGCAGCTCGTTCGTAATCCAAAACAGGTTTTTTTCTCTTCTATTTCGCAACAGTTTGGCATTTATTTTTCTTTTCTTCCTTCCATTTCGGGCTCACCCACTCCAGAGTATGCTCATACAGTTTGGGGACTTACAAATGCCTGTGTAATTAACTTTTTGCAGTTTGATACAATTGTAACAAACAATATATTTGGTGATATTTTATCGGATGAGGCTTCGATGATTACTGGTAGTATTGGGATGCTTCCATCAGCTAGTCTTGGTGAATCGGTATTGGCAATGTGTTATTTATTTTTATTTTTTTTTGTTTCATAGGGTTAAAATATTATTTACCTCAGTAAAAAATAAAATGTTTTAAAGTATTGTCACCCATTTTCGGGTGAAATTTTTGTAAGTATTAAGTTACGAATAAACACATTCACACACAAACTCCAATTTGGTTTGTCTTCTTTTCACAGGAACTATAAATCATGTGATTTGATAAATCAATAATTTTAAAATTTGATATTTTTAAATCTTGTGATTTTTGATTTTGTTGTTCTTTTAAAATTTCATAGTTTTTTATTCATATTTGATCCTAAGTAGGTTTTTTTTTATCCATGTGTTTTACTTGCATAGGGAAACCATTTTTAGTAAGGAAAGAAAGAGATCAAGACGTAAAAAGAGTTTGATGAAGTCTGAACTCTTTGATTTGATTCTCAGAAGTCAGAATCACATTAATTTATTGTGATTTTGAAATCCTATAGTTAGTAGGATTTTAAAATCTCACAAAATTTATAAATCTTGTCATTTTTTCTAAATGAACAATTTAAATTTACTCTTGGAGGGGTTTCACTTTGATTCAAGGGGAGTTACATTTCAGGAATCCATGGTGTTATGTGGTTGACTTTTTTTCTTTTTTTTTTGTTCAGGGGATTCTAGTCTGTGTGGAGTTTTTGCTTGTTCTTTTTTTCCTTTTTCTTTCTCTTGGGGTTGTGGATTTCTCGTCCACTTTCGTTTTTCTCGCTTTTATTTGTTTTTTTCATCAATATAAGCATGGTTTCTTATAAAAAAAAAATCACGAGATTCTTCAAATTTCATGCTTAAAATCACGTGAAAAGAACACACCAGTCGGAAATTATTTCACCTTGAACCAAACGGGCCCTAAAGTTCTTCGCATTTCTTGTGTATTTGTTTAATTTTTAATTTTTTATTAAAGGTTTGTATTTGTTGTTCTGAAAGGAAGTTATAACACATTTGGACAATTATTTCTCTTCATTTGTGCTATATAAACTTTTGATGCAGGGGCCTGGTCTATTTGAACCCATTCATGGTTCTGCACCAGATATTGCTGGACAGGTTGGTTTGATTTTCTCTTTTCCTTGAAAATAGAATATTAGACCCTGGATGCACCGTAGATATTAACATATGTGTATGCAGGATAAAGCAAACCCATTGGCAACAATACTAAGCGCCGCCATGCTTTTGAAGTACGGGCTAGGAGAAGAGAAGGCTGCCTTGAGAATTGAGAGTGCAGTCATGGATACTTTGGATAGGGGGTTTCGAACTGGTGACATCTACTCTCCCGGAAATGTATGCCCTCTCTCTCTCTCTCTCTCTCTCCCCCTCCATATATATATTTGTATGTATATATTTATGGACCTCGACTTCTGGGAGGGGAAATGATTGAAATTTTTATTGAAGTGTGGTGGAGTTGATCTCAAAATTGAGGAGATCATCTCAAACCAATTTCATTAAAATTTATGTACATACGTTGATTTCTCCACTAAAACTCCATTAAAATTTCAACCACTTGCCCTCCTCAAGGGGGAGGCTCCTCCCATGAACAGATAAAAGAAGGGTCCCCTTTTCAGAGTGTGGCTATATTTATATGTAATATGGGGTCAAACTTGAAAATGCTTGCTTGCATGCATGCTTGCTTGTATATTTCAGAAATTGGTAGGATGCAAGGAGATGGGTGAACAGGTGCTCGGGTCCATAGAAGACCATAAAGTTGCTGCGGCTCTGGTATGAATTGAAAATTCTCCATTCGCATCGTAACAAGAAAAAACACAAAAGCCTTACTGATTTCCCTAGTGAAGCGTTGTTTTCTTTCTTCTTTTTCTTCTTTCTTCCTTTTCAAATCATTTTACCTTTCCGGTCCCTTGGTATTTATGGTCATTTTAGGTTTTTTTGTTTTCTTCGTTATCCACCCTGGATCTAAGTTCTGTAGCTCTGCTAGAAGAATCGTTGTTGGTGGATTTTTTTTTCTCAGGTTCCCTTCTATCCTTCACCTGTTGTACCCTTCGAGTCCTGAGAGCTTCTTTGGCTGAAGCTTGTGTGTTTTTCGAAAATTGAAACTAGTAATTTGTCAGATATAACATTTTTGCATTAGCAAATTATTTGGCAGCGCACAATTTAAGCTCTTAATAAATATGAGATTTTACCTGTGAGTTTACTAATTTGTAATTTGAAAAGCATTGGAAGTGTTGCATTTGGAGCAAGTTGGCTTAAACGCATAAACGATATTTGAAGTCGCCAGAAAGGGAATTTGATTAGTGTGGTGTATGTGTCTTATCTAGATCTCTTACCTTAAAGACTTTTATGAGAAGAAATCATGAATTGACTGGGATTTCTGTACAACACTTATACTGAACTAGTATTAGCTCTCTATTGCTCCATTGAGTTGAGACCTCATAGAATCAGCGTTGCTTCTGCAGTGTTTGACTTTGTTCTCGCATGAGGTTCCTGAAACCAAGATGTTTAAGCTGCTTGGGTGGGCCGGCCAGTGGGCGGCCGGCGTGCTTATCTTGTGTGACAACACTATAGAGCAAGTGGCTCGTCTAGGCGGGCACTCTCCAATAGAGAGATTATTTTTTTACTCATTTTAGATGTTACAGTATCACTTTTAAGTTACATTATTGCCTTTGGAATTGTCGACGTATATTGCGGTGGAGAGATTGCCCTTGACATTTACCCAAACGGCCAAACACATCTGATGTGTTCCCGAGTGTGGGATTCATTTTAGTAACAGAGCCACCTTCCCAATGTGCACCCCAACGGGGGGGGGGGGGGGGGGGGGTGCCCTTGGAATTGTTAACGAGTGTGAGAACTACCTTTGACTTCAAAACCCAAACCCAGCTACCATATACTCCTCGGAGAATACCTTTAGCAACAGATCCGCCAGATCTTCCCAATGGACGTGTATCCTGCGGGTAGGGGTGGCAAAATAGCCTAGCCTGGCACGGTTTTGACCTGGGGCGGGTTTTTTTTTTTTTTTTTTTAACCGGGTTGGGTTTGAGTTGGCATAAAATAAACTCGTTTTGCTTGCCGCGGCCCATGTTTTTATCTCCTATAAATAACCTTCTAATAGTGTAATACTTGTAATTATGAGTTGGGGTAGGTCAATGCAGGGCGGTGCGGCTTCAAGTTCAAGCATACAAGGAAGCCGGGTGGGTACAGGCTTTTATTATATAAATCTTGCCTTGGGTCGGGTTTGTGTTTTGTCAAACCTGCCCCAAATTAGTCCTATTGCCATCCCTACTCACAAGGGATTTTACCCTATGGGGACAAATTTGGTTCCTCTTTATTATTCCTTCAGTTCAATTTTGTTCAATGGGATGTAGTTTGAGGTTTAAATGGATATTTTTTTTTTAAAAAAAATAAAACTTGGTGATTATTTCAACAAAATTTTATCAAGAAATTCAAATCGGAAGTAAGTGTAATAAAAACTAATACATGTGTTCGTTTTCGATCATTGAAATTTTAGATGATTATTTCACTCACTTTTAAATTGAATATTTTGATGAGAATTTTTGAAAATGATTTATTTATAACATAGATTGTTTCCACCAAGTTCTATAAAAGAATTCATTTATTTAATATTCAAATTGGACTCCATTAAAAAAAATTTAATTTGAGATAACAGAGTTATCGAGGGACTAGCCTTGGCCAAAGGGACCAGTATGCTCGGAGCAAGGTCCATGAAGTTGGCCTTTGGCAACCAAGCCTCTTTAGCTAAAATTCCCCCAGAAAAGGGCGTGGCAAGGGACCTTGGAGGGACACGGCAAAAGGTACTTCATGATGGTCATGCGCAGACTTGGCTCATCTTAATTATCTTTTCTTTTAATGAAGTCTATTTTAAGAGGTTAAACAGATATTTTTTTTTTATAAAACTTCGTGAAGATGATCTTTTTAATTAGTAGTCATCACCACAAAATTTTATCAAAAGATTCAATGCAGAAGTTATTGAGATGATTACCTAAAATTTCAAAGGCCTCAAAAATGAACGTAAATATTGACTTTTTGTTACACCCGTTTTCAGTTTGAATTATATATATATATATATATATATTTGAGATGATGTACTCATTGTATAGATCATTTTTGTCAAATTTCATTAAAAAAGAATCAATCATTTATTTAACCACTCAAAATGAAGCCTGTTAAAAGAAATTGGAGGAATAGATAATGGAAACAAGTCAAATCTGTGAAGCGCTTGTGTAACATTACTTCTCGGGAATGATGAGGAATTTATAATTCCTCGCAATAAAAAGTACCTCGATCATGAAACCTGTTTTTCACCAAAAGCATTTTCAAGCCCTAGCTCAAAGGTCCTCTAAGACATGGGGATCGCAGAATAGATGATATGCATGTTTTAGAAAAGAGTCAAATTAGGTTATTGCGCATTGCAAAAGAAATTGTGTGAACAAGTAAACTCGCGGCACAAAAGCCATAATTGCAGATATCCACTCTTCTATAGAGATCAGTGTCTTACGACACTTGCCCTTGAAGTGTAAAACTCCATAGAGAAGCAATTTTCGATACTCGCGAATTTTGAGAAATGTATTTTTCCTCGTCTCTCCCCGAAACCCTCTTTTGTGATCCTTTCAAAGACATCTCGACGTAAAGGTAGCATAATACAAATAAAGCATGCTATCATTCCAAAGGATCACGCACCATGAAGGCCGGGATTCTCACACATGTATGAACCAAATATTGGGAAAAAAAAATCTACAAAAGGAGTTTCTTGAAATCTAAAATGCCTATTTCTTTCTGAAAACTCAAAGCACGGATCCTTTGAGTAAATTTTACTCCAATATTTTCTATTCCATAGTTTATATTGGGTTTCAATAATATATTATTTGACTTATAATACAAATTGAAAAATAATATACTCGTTTAGTTCGAGCTCTACAAAATGAATTGACATTTAGATTACTGAAAACTCTTATCCAGCATTTCAAATTCCTGGCCGTCATTTGTTTAGTGATGGAATTCTCCTGTTCCTCGTATTGAAAATAATTTACTGAAATATGATTAAATATAAAATAATTTAATTAAAACTAGTTACCATTCTACTATATATACATTACTAAGATTACCTTATTATAATGTAATGGAAAATGTTTGCTTGTATTTTACAAAGAAGGGTAATTTTGATAAACAAAAAATTCGAAAGGGTTATCGGGAATCTCTGAGCTTTTCCTTAGTAAGATGTGGGGTATGCTCTTCTCATAGGAATCGCGAAGTCCCTCACAAAATTCCAACCAAATGTTGAAATCTGGCATAAAAGGAAATTTATGATTCCAAGACGAATCAAAGAGCAAACCAAAACATTTTGTCATTGTATATTTTCATTAGTATGTCATCTTAACGCATATCTTAAGGCACATCTTAACAATTTATTTATAGACAAAAATAAAGATCAATAACTGCCAGTAATAACACTGTAAACATTTAAAAGAGTTGAAACATTTATCAATATATACATACCAATAAACACTAGACCACATGCACATGCAATACGTATGCTACTCTTATGTGTTCAATTTAAATAGTAATATCTAACAAAAGGGAAAGATGGTCTGGTGGTTAAAAAAGCGAGTTACCTTGTTAAAGTTTTGTGGTTTAATACAATAGTCTTGCCTTTATAATATAGGATACCACGCATTAAAAAAAGAAGAATATCATTCAACATCTCTATTAAGATTTTTCAACTCTTCTTACTGCTCAGAAAAACAATACAAAAAACAAAGAAGCAATGACACCAACATTATATTCTTTAATCATCAATTCACTGGAACTAGTTATAAACTCGACCTTCTTACAAGCAAGTAAATATATCTATGTCTTGGATAGCGTCCTCCCTGGTGCCCAAGAATATAGCTCAGGTGGAAAACTACCATTAGTGAGCAAATTCTGTGGCATTCCATAAACATCGGCCCCATCGATCCGGTGGTGCAGCCGATTATTCTGATAATGCTGGTTTTGCGCCATTGTGGGAACTGCCTCCTCATCATAGTCCAATGGCAAACGATCAAAAGTTGCGTTCATGAACGTAGCAGCCATGATTACAACCGGGCCCGAGGCTATAAGTGCACCCACCACACCCCCGCCAACCACCTGGCCCTGAGCCCCGGCTAAGTAAATGGTGAGCCCGGTGACACCCGGTGGAGCTGGTGGCGGCAAGACAGACCCCAGCATTGAGAGGATCTCAAACCGGCCATGGAGGGTGACCACCGAGCCCGATGAGGCGGGCTGGCGTAAAGTAACGTTGGTCACACAACCCGAGGCGCTGAGCACCCAAATGCCACGGTGGTTCCTCCGGGCAAAGGCAGCTAAGCTCTCAGTCACATCGCAACCAGGGCTCACCTCCATCGCGTGGGCCCGGAGAGCGTTAGCGCTATCCCGGGTTATGATAATGGGTGGCTTGGGCTTATTCTTAGACCCGGCAGGCCGGCCCCGGGGCCTACGAAGGGCAGCTTCACCCTCACCCACCGCAGAAGAAAGTGGTGGCACCGCCTTTGGGAGGGTTGTGTTCCAGTGGGTGCTGCCAGAATCTGGCTCCGGGCTGTGGTCCGTGGTAGTTTTGGCCGCGAGAGATGGAAGAGTGAGGTCCGTGCCGCCAGCCATTTTGTGGGATAGTAGCTAGTAGTAGTGTGGAGAGAATAGGGTGCTGGTGATGTATTTGAGTGATGAATTTAAAGTAGGATTAAGAAATATATTTATTGATAAAAGAGACAGAAGAATGAAATGATTTGAGAATTAGGAGATGGTTAAGTAACAAAAAAACATTTAATTACTTGTGTTATTTCCAACACTGCCAAACTCTCAACAGATTTTTGCTCTCATGTCAATTGCCTTTCCCAACAGATAACCCAAAATCTCCATTAGAATTTTAATCAACCCAAAATCATTATAAATATATGAACAAATAAATTCCATTGAGAGTGAAGAAGCCAAGCAAGCTTCAAATAGTCTTAGCCTTTCATTCCCACCCATGGTAGATATATATACCCACAAAGGAAATAACCAATTACTCTGTCCCATATTAACAGTCCACTTTAACTTTCACATTAATTACGTCCGGAAAAAGGTAACCAAACTCTTAAATTGGGAAAACCTAAAAAAGAACAGCGCGTGGACCCTCATTTTTTGACAGAAGGTGTAATTGTTTCGCTTCTTTTCCCTCTTTGGAGATTTTAATACAAGTTTGAAGGTGCACGGACAATTCAAAGTTAGTGAGACAACAACCCATTAGGGCATTTTGAGCTAATCTTTGTCAGTTCAATATCTAGAAGGATTTACAAGTGGTAGAACATCTCACCAAAATCACTCACATTTCCAACGTCTCATTAAAATTAGCAGTGTTTTCAGTCATTTCTCGATTTTTTTTATCAAATGCACCTCAAATGATGAAAAGTATTGTTAAATATTTTGAATCAATTTTTCGTTTAAGATTATAAATATATGCACAAAATATAGATACACAATTTTGAATCAATTTCTTAAAATGTTTTAACTTACATTCCTACCTGATGAAGAGCACTTCGAGGTTCCCTCAAATAAAGGATAGCGTCTGAATGTAATGTTTAGCGTAAAAGGAATCAGTATTTCCAGTTATGCCTAGATTATGTATAACTTTTTTTTCACTGCTATAGGAATTTGAACAGAAAAATCACTACTCTTAATTTGAGATTCAGAAAAGAGAGCTCTTAATTCTGGAATACTATAATTTCATAATTTTATTGTTCATTTGGTATGTTACAATAATGTCTATAGCTAGGGTAATTTGTTAGAACTAATACTAAAATTGAACAAATATATACCTATGTACAAAGCTAGGAATCACTCCTTAAACCACAAAGCCCCTAAAATTATCTCAAACTAACTTGATGTAACCTAAACACAGATAATTACATAATACCTTCATTGTGTCTCATGTGAAATTTCTATTTTTCTAAGGGCATGTTTGATAAAAGAAAAAATCTTGGAAAATAATTGAAAACACCGCCAAGTTAATAGAAGTGGAAAAAGAAAAAGTAATTTGGTGAAATGTTCAATTGTTTATTGGGTTTTACACGGAATAAATTTTGTTGGGCGGTGGGTAAGAAAAAATTCTCATAGAGAATAAGAAAATAATGGAGAATATCGGTGGTGGATCCAAAATTACGAATTTCGAGAGCCAAAAAACAAGTATAACTTTTTTCTGACATAAAAGTAAGCTAAAAAATACCCAGGAATAGTCGCAATTATCACGTGTTGTTTTTTGTGTATACGTATACCGGCAAATTCCATTATTTACAAGATTAGAGTTTGTATTTATAACTCCGCCAGTGTTACTTCAATGCTGCCAGTCCCAAGCCCGGAAAAAGGAGGAGGGTTGTGTTAGGCAGTCGACAGCCAACGTCAAACTAAGTCGAATCTTTATGACATGGACAAACGATATAATACTGTTAATGCTAGGTCGTTGCCCAGAAGCAACGCGCTGTATCGCTCGAGTGCAGTGACAAATGAGCAAGGGCCGCTGCATCGCCGCCTGGATGCAGTGAAAAATAAGCAAGGGTTCCCGTATCTTTGTGAACGGGTGCGGGTAAAGAAGCTAGTTCATGAGAGGAGGATTCGTTTTGGGACTTGGAATATAGGCACACTTACAGGAAAATCTATGAAAATAGTTGACACAATGATCAGGAAGAGGATCAATTTCATGTGCCTTCAAGAAACTAAGTGGGTTGGAGCTAAGGCAAAGGAATTAGACACTTCGGGTTTTAAGCTCTGGTACACTGGCAAGGTTAAATCGAGAAATGGAGTGGGTATAATTGTCGACAAATGGTGGAAGAAGGACATTGTAGATGTAAAGAGGGTAGGAGATAGGATCCTAGCCCTAAAATTTGTAGTGGAGCAAGACACTTTTAATGTGATCAGTGCTTATGCACCTCAGGTCGGGTGTGAAGAACACCTCAAGATAAAATTTTGGGAGGACTTGGAAGGCTTGATCCAGGATATACCACTTAGAGAAAAGATTTTCCTAGGAGGGGATCTGAATGGGCACGTAGGGAGTTCTTCTGAAAACTATAGGGGGTGCATGGAGGTTATGGCATTGGGGTGGTAAATACAGAGGGAAAATCTATCCTTGATTTCTCGTCTGCTTATGATCTTACGGTTGCCAATACATGTTTTAAGAAGCGGGAAGGGCATCTCATCACATATAAGAGTGGGGCTACATGCTCTCAGATAGATTTCTTCCTTTTTAGGAAAGGAGATAGAAAGAGTTGTTTGGACTGTAAAGTCATACCTGGAGAGAGCTTGACTACCCAACATAGAGTCCTTGTGATGGATATACGAGTTAAAGGGAAAGGTAAGAGAAGGGGCCAAGGTAAGGTTTCAAGGATTAGATGGTGGCATTTGAAGGGTGAAAAACAAAGGATCTTTCAACACAAGGTGCTGGAGGGAGGGTTTTGGGAGGCAAACGGAAGCGCAAATGATATGTGGGACAAGGCGGCCGAGGGGATCAGGAAGATAACTAAAGAGACGCTCGGTGAATCAAGAGGATGTGGACCTAGGGATAAAGAATCTTGGTGGTGGGATGATAGTGTACAAGATAAAGTTAAGGTAAAAAGGAAATGCTTTAAAGCTTGGTCTTTATGTAAGAATGTGGAAAATTGGGAATCTTACAAAGAAGCAAAGAAAGAGACCAAGAAGGCGGTGAGTGAGTCGAGGACTAAAGCTTTTGAAGGATTATACAAATCTTTAGGCACCAAAGATGGGGAAAAAGCTATTTACCGACTGGCTAAGGGTCGTGAGAGGAAGACAAAAGACTTGGATCAAGTGAGATGCATTAAGGACGAAGAAGGTAAAGTTTTGGTTAAGGAACAAGACATACAAGAGAGATGAAAGAATTATTTTCACAAATTATTTAATGAAGGTTATGAGATTCTAGCATGTGGAGATGAGCTGGACATGCGAGAGGATGACCAAAATTTCACCTTTTATCGCAGAATTCAAGAAAAGGAAGTGAAAGAAGCATTGAAACGAATGGATAGTGGTAGAGCAGTTGGGCCAGATAGTATACCTATTGAGGTTTGGAAGGGTCTAGGTGATAAAGGCATTGGTTGGCTCACAAGGTTTTTCAACGAGATATTGAGATCAAAGAAGATGCCGGAAGATTGGAGGAGAAGCACCCTAATCCCGATTTATAAGAATAAGGGGGATATACAAAATTGCGCCAATTACAGGGGGATTAAACTCATGAGTCATACTATGAAGTTATGGGAAAGGGTGATTGAGCGGAGACTAAGAAAGGAAACCAGCATTTTAGATAATCAATTTGGTTTTATGCCCGGAAGGTCGACCATGGAAGCAATTTACTTGTTGCGGCATTTGATGGAGCATTATCGGAGGGATCAAAAGGACCTACACATGGTTTTCATTGACTTGGAGAAGGTATACGATAGGGTACCAAGAGAGATTTTGTGGAAAGCCCTAGAGAAGAAAGGGGTTAGGATTGCCTATATTCGTGTTATCAAGGACATGTATGAGGGAGCTAAGACTAGTGTGAGAACACATAGTGGGTCCACTAAAGATTTTCCTATAACTATAGGACTACACCAAGGGTCAGCTTTGAGCCCTTATCTGTTTACCTTGGTCTTGGATGTACTCACGGAACACATTCAAGAGCCAGCACCGCGATGTATGCTATTTGCAAATGATATTGTCCTAGTGGGTGAGTCCAGAGAAGAGCTAAATGGGAAGGTGGAAACTTGGAGACAAACTTTAGAAGCGCATGGCTTTCGTTTAAGCAGAAGTAAGACAGAATATATGGAATGCAAGTTCAGTAAAAGGCGGAGCACTCCTAACTTAGAGGTAAAAGTTGGGGACAATGTCATACCACAAGTCACTCGGTTTAAGTATCTTGGATCCATTATACAAGAAGATGGGGAGATAGAGGGAGATGTAAACCACCGGATTCAAGCAGGGTGGTTGAAATGGAGGAAAGCTTTGGGTGTGTTATGTGATAAAAAAATACCACTCAAGTTAAAAGGAAAATTCTATCGTACTGCGGTTAGACCAGTGATATTGTATGGGACTGAGTGTTGGGCGGTCAAAAGCCAACACGAGAATAAACTTAATGTAGCTGAGATGAGAATGTTGAGATGGATGAGTGGCAAAAATAGGAAAGATAGGATCAGGAATGATACCATCAGAGAGGGAGTTGGGGTGGCACCTATTACAGAAAAGATGGTTGAATCTCGACTTAGATGGTTTGGGCATGTAGGGAGGAGACCAGTAGATGCCGTGGTAAGGAGAGTTGATCATACGGAGGGAAGCCTAATTGTTAGAGGCAGAGGAAGACTGAGAAAAACTATAAGTGAAACTATTAAGAAGGATTTAGAGGCAAATGGTTTCACTATAGATATGATTCACGACAGGCCACTATGGCGTCGTTTGATCTATGTAGCCGACCTCACCTAGTGGGACAAAGGCTTGTTGTTGTTGTTGTAGAGTTTGTATTTATATCTCTCTTTGTTCTTGTTAAGAGAAAAGTCCACAACAGCCCAAAAGATTATAAATTTTCCCCATAGAAAAATTTTGAACGGGCCCAATAAAGTATAGCATGTTAATATACAACAAATAATACTATTACTACTCAAATTTTTGAAAATGTAGCAGGGCCAGGTCCGCCTAGCTGACCGGCCCCCCTTGAATCCGCCAGCAAGAACATATCACCAAATCACTCTATTTTTTTATGTTTTTTTTGTTCCTAACTTTTCAAAAAAATTAGTATTGTTTTCAATCGTTTTCCCCCATTTTATCAAACGGGCCCTAAATGCTTCTTCTTCTTAGAGCGTTTCACATGAGAAGCAATTATTTGAAAGCATCCAATGCTGAAAGCACAGACCTTCTGCTGTGGGAAATGCTTCTCTTATGGCCTTTTCTTTTCAAAGCCATCCAACAGTGTTTTTCAACTCAAATTTGAAGAAGCTAGCAACCCAATTCAGCCACCTGTAATAATCAATATATTCAAACTTCACAATGCTGGGTGATTGAGTGAACATGCGAGAGGAATGGTTCTTGCAATTGACGCTACTAAGATGCTACAATATATTCTGTAATTTCAGAATCCTGATCGAAAATACGTTTACCATTTTCGACAAATTCCATTTCTTGCAGGATCAAACTCAAGTCATTCAGAACAGCATAGATCTCTACAGCTCGAGGATGCAACCTCCCACCAGCTACAAACTCATGAACTTCCCCGTTCACTTCAATTAAACTACAACCGGGCTGTTTCTCTATCTGCTTCTCTTTCATCAAAATCCTTTCCTTCATTGCTTTCTCAAAGTGACCAGAGGCTGCATAAACGTTAGACATGAGAACATGACTGCTACTCTCGTTCGAGTCCAATTCCATCAAATGCCTTTGCGCCCAGTTTCCAATCTCTACGTTTCCATGGTTTCTACATGAGGAAAGCAAAGATCCCCATATAATTGCATCTGGGTTCATCGGCATACTTCTTATAAGCTCTTTTGCTAGTTGAAGATGCCCTGCTCGGCCTAGTAAATCAACCATACAACCATAGTGTTTGATTGTCGGTTCAATGTTATACCTTTCCGTCATTAAACAGAAGTAGTCCTTTGCTTTACTAACTAAACCCGCATGATTACAAGCCATTAGAACGCCTATGAAACTGACGGAATCAGGTTTAAGACTCGAAGATTCAAGCCTAGAAAATAATTGAATTGCTTCATCTTCACACCCGTTCATAGCTAGGCCGATAATCATGGAGTTCCAGCAAGATAGTCCTTTTATGGGGGTCATTTCAAATGCTTGACGCGCCATTTCAATGCTTCCGCACTTGGAATACATGTTTATAATCGCAGTAGTAGCAATGACATTCAATTCAATACCATTCTTTTGTATGTAATCATGAATCCACTCACCTTGTTTAAGTGCTCCAAGGTTGGCCGAGGCATTCAACAAGCTCACTAACGTAAACTCACTAGGCTTAATCTTCTCCCTTTGCATTTCACTAAAAAGACCCAACGCTTCCTTCCACTTCCCATTCCTAACATACCCACTAATCATACTGTTCCACGAAACCGTATTTCTCACAGGCATTTCATCGAACAATTCCCTCGCACTATCAACGTCCCCACATTTAACAAAACCCATAATCATCGAATTCCAAGCAACAACATCCGAATCCTTACTTCCATCAAACAATTTCCAAGCTTCGCTCAAAAACCCACAAATTGCATACATATAAATCAACGAATTTCGAATAAACGGATCAAAAACCATCCCCAATTTAACAACCATAGCATGAAGCTGAGCTCCAAAATCAACAAAACCAAGCCGAGCACAGGCCTTAAAGAGCGAAGGATAAGTCAGCCTTCCCGGCTGAATTACCGCATTCGCCAACAAATCAAAGAACAGACCAAACGCAAACTGCGGGTTCGAGCTTTGGGAAAAGCCCCTAATGATAGTGTTCCAAATGAAAATGTTTGGGTTTTGGATGCGAGTGAAAAGCAGATAAGCGTAGTTGATGTCGCCGTAGGGGGAGGTGGCGGTGAAGGAGAGGAGGCGGCTGGCGGTGAAGTTGTCTTTGGCTTGGCCGGATTTGGTGAATTGGGCATGCAGTTTTTTAAGGTCCTGCATGGAAGTGCATTGGGTTTCTAGCATTGAGAGGTAATGTTGATCTGATAAGATGATTTTGGAGATTTTGTTATTAGGAGTTGATGATGATGGTGATTGTGGTGGGGGATTGAATGAGCAAAAACATAGTGCCATTTTGCTGTTTATTTTGCATTTGTTATTCAAATTTTAGTTCTCTCTGGTCATTAGAATATTTGACAGCATTTCAAAAAACTAAAGCTATCGCCAGGATAATCTTGGGTCAACTGAATTTACTCGTTGATTCGTGAGACTAACAAAATAATGTTTAACCAGCAACAATAATCACGAACCGCAAGTGATAATTGGACCGGACATCTTGTAACTAAGACCAAAAAAAGATAGCATTTCATAAGATTTAGTTGCATGTATGGGTAACGGAAATATCTACGGTCATAAGTTTATTGACTAAAAATAAAAAATACTTATAATAATGACGGATGTAACATTAGTTGTAACATGTAGCAAATGTACTATCTATATTTTTAAAAATTGATTATTTAATTTTTTATCTCTTATACATTTTTACGATTTAAAAACACACAAATTCACTATCCACTCTTAAAATCCATCATTTAGTTTTTCTTTTTGGACTTTGAAAATTGATCATTTTTTGATCTCTTATGTATTTTTACGATTTAAAAACACTTGCCTCTTGTTATACATATAAGAGTGAAGGAGTGCCCTAAACATGACATTCGTGTTTTTAAGAAAAGAAACATAATCCATTTCAAGAATGAATAAACAAGATTTTTGACAAAAAAAAAATTTTGATGAAGATGATTTTTTTGACAAGTGGATGATCTCTAAAATTTTTATTAAGAAATTGGTGAAATGACTGTTAAAAATTTTAACAGCAAAAAATGCATATATATATATATATATATATCAATTTTTTGTTTTAACACTTTTAAATTAAATTTTTTATAATTTTTTGTAGAGATTATTGGCCACTCGTTATGGAGTGACTTCTCCACAAAATTGTTAAAAAATTCATTTATTTATTTCTTGAAATGATTTTTTTTTTAAAGATACGGCCGTCCTCTGTATTATATAAAGACAAGACCAATTTTAATCGCCATGAAGTTTTGTCAAATTTTTGAATTGCCCATTTTACCCCTGTGGTTTCTTTTTTCATTAAAAAAATATATTTACAAAAGAGTTCGAACCTGGAATCTTTGATAAAATAATATGCTATTTAATCATTGAACTATTTAATATTTTTATTTTATATTTTAATTTGAATTAAATACTGCGTATACATGTCATCTAGTTTTTATATATGCAAGCAATGGGCCTAAACCCCTCCAATCCGAGAGATATATTTTCGGGCGGATCGTCACGTTACAAAATTGTTGGATCGACCTAGCCTACTTTTCCTCTTTGCTTTTTGCTTTTTTTTTAATTAAAAAAAAGTTTTAAATATCTCTTTTTAATTATAAAGAATTTTTTTTTATCCTAAACTCTCTTATTGAGACTCGAATTTGGCTTACTTAAGTCTATTGTGCTTGCTTTGCTTTTGATTTGATATTGAACAATTTGAACTCCTTTGGAAATAGGGGTGTGCGCAGTCCAATTGACTAAATCTTTGACCTACAATATGGACCACACTGAACCAAAGAATCAACTAAGACCGGACTAGTTTGAACCGTCCGGTTTCAATCGGTCCAATTAGTATGGGTTTTGACAATGGGCCTAATTTTTTTACCCTTTTTGCTTCCTGAGTAATTTTAAACAATGGGCCTATTTTAAACAATAGAATAATATTAGACAATGGGTCTATTTTTTTTAGCCCAATACAAAAACCCATTTTCACACATGTATAAAATAGTAACACAAAATCTCATTTTCACACACGTATATATAAAGCAAAATTGCATTCTAAACAGGATTGAATCCACCTAAGAATTAAATTAAGCCACTATTAAAATGATTACTTGAAAGTGATTTTGGTACGATAACCATATCATAAATCTTATACCAAATATTGTACTAAAAATTTAGTATGCCGTAATTAATTATCATTACCATACTAACTATTTGGGTACACTGAAATTATCAGTGGTATGGTATGGTTTTGTTACTTTAGCAAACCAGCCCCTTATAGGATATTAAATTATTCTTTATTTCTTTATTTCTTTCTTTATTTTTTATTTTTTCAAGTTATGTTACTTTAATTTGATACAGCAAATACAAACAAAAGAATAAGTGAAACATTAGTTCAACTTCACTAACTAAAATCCCTAAATCAACAATGGGATTAAGCATAACAATTAGATAGAGGGTGATAATTCGTCTTTTTGAATCGTGTTTTTATTTTACACGATTCAACGCGATAAGAAAATGAAAACAAGAACATGACACAACACGGAGTCATCTTATTTTTATCTAACATGAATACAACATGTATAAAACACGACACAAACTGACATACATTATTATAATATTTTATCCTAATAGACATATTCTAACACGAGTGGAAACGAAATATTATCTCTCTGACATGACTAAACACAACTACCACAACCTTTTCTGTGTCAATGTCGTTCTAAAATTTGAACATGAACACTTATAACACGATATCGTGTTAAAAACTTTAGACACAAAATCAAAATAAATACATATTATCGTATTAATTTTGTGCTAATTGATTTCATTTCGTATCAATTTTGTGTTTTCGTATCATTTTTTAAAATTAGCATCCCTGAATTAACAATCACCAATTCAGTTAGGCATGTCCATTTTTAACAAACAAACAAACCTCTTCACACTCAAAAGTCAAAGCAACCACCAATTGGTACACCATATATAATATATATCATCAGATCACCGAATTTGTTGGAAACTTTTATTCCACAAGAAATTAACAGATCTGCTCCGGACTTTCTTTGTTTGACTTTGTTGTTATGTATGAACTATATATATATATATATAAATATAATTTTTGCATCACATTATTAGTATGGTATATTGCTGGTAATAAAATTCATTTTGAGTACCATACTATACGCTACTGGGACGGTAAAAATTACCGTATCCTCATTGTTTGTATATAAAAAATTGGAATAAATCAGTAATGATATTGTATGATAAGCCAATTTTAATAGAATTCTCCACCCTATGCTTACCTAAGCCCGAAATTTGTACATTAGCTAATATATAGCTTTTGGTTGCTTGAGTTTATTGAAATTGCTTTATTTGATCTTTTATTCAAACTCGATACGTGATTTTGTCATCGAAATCAAGCCAAACATAAATATTCTTTATACAATAGCCATTGCTTTATCTATATCTAAATTTCTGTATATGAAATCTATTGAAACCAGGTATGACTCCAAATTGTTTTAGTTTTTTATTTTTCTATTTGCCCAACCGTTTATTATTTAAGTTATAAAAAATAATAGTTTTATGGACTTAAATCCGGCCATGAGGCATGGGCTCTAACACTTATATATATATATATATATAATATTTTACCTTGCCAAATATTATTTTAAATCTAGTTTATATATAACTAAAATCTATTTGATATTTTAGTAACTTTTTTATGGCTAAAAAACAAAATATATATATATTTATATTTTGTCCAAAGGACAAAATTATAATTCTCTCTACTCAAGAACACATATTATTAATCAATTTTTGAATGCCAAACATTTAACAGAAGGACAAATTTTAGATAGAAGGACAATTGCAAATATTAAAATTAATAAATAATAAAACTAGAAATAAAATCCAAAAACTTTCCATAATAGCCTTTACCAGAATATAATTCTAATAGAAATTTTACTCAAACTTCAAACGATTCAAATTGAAAAACATAAAATTCAAATGATTCAAATAAGTTTAAAATTTAAAAACAAACTATAATTTAATCCTAACATAAATTCAATTCCCTGGAAATATGGAAAATGTCTAGAATATAATATGAATTCAAATTGAAAAGATACAAGTCAAACCATTAAAAATTGATTCAAAATTTGAAATCCGACTTAAAGGATATTGTCAAATTTACACCCGAAAATTACATTTTCATAATATTAACATAAATTCATAATTCATTAGGCATTTTAATATATAATATATATTTGAACAAAAATAATTTTGTAAATGAATATGCATATGTTTGTGTAAATAATTACATGCAAAAAATAATAATCTTTACAAATACAAATGTTAATAAAATTCAACTCAAATATACGAGGCATATTAAGTTTCACATACGTGCAAATATATTAAGTTGCATAGGCATATTAAGGTGCATGTATATATATAGAGGCATATTATATACAAAAATTCAATTGAAGGAACAAACACAAAACAAGGAAAGAAGCGAAAAATAGAAAACTAAACTTATATATATGGGCTAGCAATATTTAAACTCCATAAAAAGGATATGCACGTAACCTTACGTATATACTTCTTAAACATAACCCAAATAAAAAATATTCCCAACAGAATTAAATTAAAAAAAAACAAATAATAAAAATAAAAAATGAAAACCTCAAATATACCTTGGGTCCATCCATTGCAACTATAATTTTAGCCTTCGGATGTATTCAACTCATTCTACTACCATAAACTTTAAAAACACTATTCCAATAGATAGATTAAAAGAAGTAGTGCACATTTTATGGAATAGAGCCTTTAATTTAAAGGCACATTTGTGGGAACATTTAATATAGAAATGGAGTTTAATCAATTGGTGAGAAAAAAAGAGAAAGAAGGTTAAAGGAGTTTGAGTAAATTTAAAAACTCTCTCTATATCTAAGATGATAATTTATCTTAATTCATAAAATAATAGCTATCCGAATTCATTCTCTCTATTTGGGAGTGTTTTGTTGGTAAAATAAAAAAGGTCTAGTGTACTTTTGATCTAAAAGAATAATATAAGAAGGTTAGACAAGTCCATAAAAATAATAATATTACATAATTAAAAATATTCAAAAATAATTAGGACTTTTAACAAAATATGGTCCCTTTTTAATATATTTATCCTTAAAACAGTGTGCTCAAAATGTGCCTTTGAGTAAATACATTTAAAAAATATGAGACCTTAGACAAATTTTTTATATTTTCTTTAAATTAAATATATGTGCACATACAAAACGTGTACCATTTTGTCAATACTAACATTCTAATTTCACTTTCACAAAGGGCAACCATATTACCAAAAAATGAGTTTCTTTGTAAAAATATAATACTACTTTAAAAAATTACAATATATATTTTTAAAATTATACATTATTCTTAAAAAAAAAAATTTGGTTTAATAGTCTCACTACCCACCGTTAATTTCAATAATTTTTTGTCTCAATCAAACACATTCCCTCGTGGGGGTGACAAACAAGAAATCTCCTTTTGAACCTAAGAATATGTTAAAATATATGTAGGCCTTAATCTATAGAAAGTAGAAACCATTTGGTCAAAAGGTGCATTTTAGACTTGACTTTTTTCGTAATCAATTTCAACTTTCACCACTTTAGAAACCGGCCTTAAGAGTACATGAAAATAAAAGAGAACTATATTCATTGTAAGAAACATTAATCTTTCACTTAACTTAATCAACTAGTTCAATAAAATAAGAGTAGTAATTTAAATTATTTTAAAAAATATGTATGTATTGAGACTAATTTTAAACAAAAAGAGTATTAAATATATTTAAATAACTTAAATTTGGATTTAAATTAAAGTGATCAGACATGTGATATTTTATATAAGGAGTCACGATTTAATCCCCTTCTCCTACTCTTGAATAATAAAATACTTGGTTATTGTATTTTCTTTTATTTCTTAATATTAGGTTTTGCACCAACAGTCTTATAAGCTTTGACATTCTCCTTGTCCTGATAACAGGGTGGTCTTAGGTTCAGCCCATATGAAAGTTGTTGTTAAACCCTTTGGCTAGTAACAAATAGGTCTTGGGTTCAACCCACATGAATGTTGTTGTCGAATCCTTTGTTGATCTATTCATATTGTGGTGGTTATATGTTCTCTTATTGTGAACTCTTATTGTGATGGTTGTTTCAACCCATATGAATGTGTCTATCGAATTCTTTATTGATCAACTCTTATTGTAGTGGTTATATGTTATTGTAATAGTGTTGTGAATTCATGATTTATATGAAAAACATTATGTTGTCTAAGAAAAAGTTATGAATTTATCACTATGTATCAATTTTTTTTCTTAAAAAAATAGGAGAAGAAGAAAGCAAAGAAGAAGACAATAGACATCCTAAATAGAACTATTCATATATATAATGTTTGTATTGATATAAAGTTCATTTTGTCTAACTACAACTATTCATATATATAATGTTTGTATTGATAACAAACTAAACAATTTTTAAGATAGTCTTATTTAATGAGATTCAAATGGAGCTAGAGGTTTCCCCACAAGAATCACTTAGGGCAATTTCTTGGATTCATAAGAAAATTTGGAGCCAGCTAACAATCGTCAAAATTAACAGCGATTGAGTTATTTCAGTGGTAATTTTTTTTTAACTTGAATCTGGAGTCGTAAAATTTGAGTTGATTAGGTATGATCACGAAATTAATTTTTGTTTGTTATAATAGTATATAGAATTTTTAAAAAGAAAAGAAAAATATTCACTAATTTTAGCCAGCGGACAATATTAATCCGGTGGCGCCTATAATACAGTCAATTAATAAATTTAGTCAAGCCTTATTATATGGTATAAATTTATAGAAAATTTAATCTACTCGGAGTGAAAAAGTAATGGCTAAATATAAGTTTTTGATGTACCATATTGGACCTAAGTGGAGGCAAGTAGAGTACCTAGTGAAGTATTGTCCGAGACTAAAAGTTTTATTCGTTGACAATTAATGACACTTAGTTAAAATGTTAATTATAGATTAAAAATATGTTTGTGTGGTTTACTAATATCTCTAATTCAAACAATAGTGGGTTACTTCTCATACGAATGAGCATATTAGGTTCGAACCTCATCAGCAAAAGTAATTAAGGGTGCATCTGATAACTCTAATTCTAAGCTACGGAATTAAAATTGGAACATAGTTTTTGGAATTCCATAATTTGGATAGTTTAAAAGGTCATGGTTTGGGAATTTCAAAACCATCAATTCTAAAGGATTGAATTATATACGAAGAGTAGAATTTTTTTATTCCAATTCTCATTAAATTCAAACAAGAACACCCCCCCCCCCCCCCCCCCAAGCCACAAAAACACACAATCCCCCGCTACAGTGTTAACTTGTTCCGACAACACACCCCCACCCTCACCTCCGTACGCGATACCATCAACTTAAATATAATGTCATATATTTTATATCATTAATATATGTATGTATGTTTATAGCTAGGCTATAAAGAGAGATTCTCTCATTTTAACAAAAAGAAGAGATAACCATTTAGAGACGTAAATCGATGAATTTTTTTATGAAAATTTGTAGAAATGATCTATATAATGAGTAGATTACCTCCACAAAAATTCATAGAAAAATTCAACCTAAAAGTGGGTGTTTTGAAAAATTGATATATATGTATATTTTTTATCGTTAAAATTTTTGATGATCATTTCACCCACTTATAGGTTGAATTTTTTTTTGAAGTTTGGTGGAAGTGATCTACTCATAATATAGATCATCCCTACAAATTTTCATAAAAAAGTTCATCAATTTACCCCTCTAAATGATCATCCCTTCTTTTTGTTAAAGTGAGGGAATCCCTCTTTATAGCCTAGCTCTGTATGTTTATATATATATACATACACACACACATATATATATAGGGGAAAGATCTTAAGAGGACCAATTTTTTTGTCCTTAAATGCGGACCGGTCAATTTGGTGAAAATGATCTCCATGATTAGTAGATCACCTCCACTAAATTTTATTAAAAAATTCAATCGGGAAGAGGGTTAATTAAAAAATTGATATATGTGCACTTTTTTGGCCGTTAAAAATTAAGATATTTAGCTAACCCACTTCCTGGTTGAATTTTTTGATAAAATTTGGTAGAGATGATCTACTAATCATGGAGATCATCTTCACTAAGTTTCATAAAAAAATTCATCCGTTTACCTCTTTAAAATGATTGGTACGCATTTAAGGACCAAATAAATGGTCCTCTTTAGATCTTTCCCCTATATATATATATATGTACACAGTTTATATATATACATTGAAGAACTTTGGTCATTACTGTTCATTCGTGTCACCTATTGCCAAAATTCTGGTGACTATAGCCGGCACTCCTGTGCTTGGGTTACCACTGTTGGTACTCTGACGGTAAAAAGTGGTGGGGAGATTCTTAAACTTATTGTCTTTTTTAGAATTTCAAATGAAATTTTCAAATTTGTCAAACAAATAAATTTGGAATTCTAAAGAAAAGCTACATAATATTCTAACAATGGTATTGTGATTCTATGCTAAGAATTGTAATTCTATAGAATTACAATCCTTAAGTTTTGACAGTTGATTGTGCGGAGGATTACTCCCTTTTGTATAGTTGACTATATTTTTTTTGATAAAAAAAAAACTCCTGCTCTGGTCTTTGATTAGAGTACGTTTAAAAAAAAAAAAAAAAAAAAAATTGCGCGCTTTTGTGATTTTGATTTCAAATGGGTACGAAAATAGTATTCTTATTATGTAAGGGAACATACATGGTGAAGACTTCAATCATATCTCCTACTCTTACCTTAAAGGAAAATTTTGACAAGATAGTTTCACCAAATATAATTGAAAACAACATATTGCGTAAAAAGCATGCAGTTTGGTAGTCCATGGTCACTCACACGATACCAAAAATAAGAACAAATAAATATTTATAATTGATATATGGTCCAACTTATGTATGTAGGGACCATAGGTTACATAATTTACTTGGGCAACCCTACACTAAAATAGATAATTTTGTACCCATAGTTCAATCTAGTTACCCTTAAATTTTTTATTTTTTTTCAATAGAATCTTTTGAATGTAATCACCAATTAGTTACATCACTCGTATCAGATCCGCTTAACTGGTTCAATATCTAATAGGGAATAAAATATCACCAGGGATCAAGGTTCGATTACCCCACCTCCATTTATGTTCCCTTTGAACATAAATTTATTTTTAAAACATAAAAAAAAAATCATATGTTACCCCATTCCCACAAAAGACAACTAATATTTCTAGATAAATATATCTAATTATCTCTCATCTAATTAAAATAGTACAAAAGAATTTTTGTGCCCAAAAATTCAAGTTTTATAACAGCGAATCGATCAAATATACCCCCACTTACCGATTCAAATGAAGAGTCGCATGTTAAAATTTTCACTTTTAACAAAAGCACTAATTCAACAAATCGCAGATGAATAAAACTTGATGAGAAATACACTAATGGCAAGATGGATCCCATTGACCACATTTTGCACTATCAACAAGCCACATCTCTATATATGGAGCTCCAACTATTGTATATATACTGGTTGGAATGATATAATTTATTTGGAGTATGTAGTTCAAATGGGAGAAATTAAAAATGTAGTTCAATTGTATTTAACAGTGATTTTGTTGATGGCCTTGTATCGCGAAAACAGTCAATGCGTCGATAGCAGAGCCATCAACAAAATCACCTTTAAATAGAGATTCCTGATTCCCAGACTAGATGATATGATGGATATGCTAGAGGGGTCAAAGTTGTTCGTTAAAATTGATCTATGTAGTGGCTACCACCAGATCCAAATCTGACTAGGAGATGAATGGAAAACATATTTTAAAAACAAGGATGGCTTGTTCGAGTGGCTAGTCATGCCCTTTGGTTTGTCCAACGCTCCCAGTTGTGGAGGTATTAATAGTTTTGCAGGAGATTCAGTTATATATTAAACTTAGGAAGTGTAGTTTCATGACCAACAACCTCTTATTCTTTAGGTACATAGTCAGTTCAAAATCCATTTATGTTGATAAAAAAACAGTTAAAGCAATTCGACAGTGGCCGAACCCTAAATTAGTTACTAAAGTTAGAAGTTTCCATAGTCTAACTACTTTCTATAGGTTCTTTATTCGAAACTTTAGCACCATCATGGCCCAAATTACTGAATGACTAAAGAAAGGAAAGTTTGTGTAAAATTAAGAAACAGATAAAAGCTTCGCTTTAATTAAGGAAATATTGTATACCGCATCAGTTCTTGCCTTGTCAAGTTTCAAGAAAGTTTTTGAGGTGGCATGTGATGCAAGAGGGGTGGGAATTAGAGCTGTATTATCCCAAGAAAAAAGGCATGTGGCTTTCTTTAACAAGAAATTAACTGAAGCACAACAAAAGTGGAGCACCTACTGTAGACACCCCGATCCGTGACCCCCCCAAGAACCCTAACGACCTTTGAGAACTACTGGTTTCGGGGTCCGGACCCACCCGAGCACCCGAAACTACCCTAGGAGAGTTTGTTGGCCAACAAACCTGTTTTTTAGAGAGATTGTCGCACGACATATCACATTGTCGCGCGACAATCCCTGATATGTCGCGCGATAAACCCCTCTGCACCCGACCAACCACTTTCTGACACATCACAGTGTCAGAACCATCACTTCAGCCGTTTTGTCGCGCGACAAACCCCTCTGCACCCGACCAACCACTTTCTGACACATCACAGTGTCAAAATCCATCACTTCAGCCGTTTGTCGCGCGACAAAGAGATATGTCGCGCGACAAACAGGTACAGTGATCAGGTTTGTCGCGCGACACTTCCCCTTTTTTGGGAATGTCGCGCGACAATCTCTCCCGAGCACTATAAATAGGCCAACACCCCCATGGGTTCTAGACGGCAACTTCTCGCCACAATTTCTATACTAAAATTCCTTATTCTCTCTGATATTTTCTAATCTTTAAGCCTTCTCCGGAAGCATCTGCGATAACATTTATTTCCGCCAGAGTCTCGGATCTAATCTTGGCACCCGGAGTGCTACATTCTAGAGTCAGACCGCCGGAAATATTTCTAAGAGGAAAGCTGATATCCGTCAGAGGTCTTCTCTGCCGTATTATATTTTCTCTCTCTTATTCTTATATATATCGCCGGGAAGGTAACTAAAGTCTCTTCTAGTAATTAAATAAGATATTTGTATATTAGTTTTATTGTAGACTTGTTTAAAACTCGATTTTTCTAACGGGGCGCTGCCCCGCACCCCGCGACCTGACCAGGCAGGTCGATCCCCGTCCTAGTAAGCGAAGTGGCGACAAGGTTATGGTAGATTCCTAACGCGCTTGAAAATCAGGTTTTTATTAGTTATTTCCAGAAAGCAGTAGAATATCAGTAAAAGCATCCAAGTTTTCCAACATAGAATAAACATATAAGACCACTAGAGACCGAAAGGGCGGAATGGGTGCTTAACACCTTCCCAAACCGTAATATAATTCCCGAACCCTATAGAATCCTGGTTTCGTAGACAAACGTGTAAAGAAAGGCTTATCTGTAGCCTTCCCTCTTACACAATCATTTTGTCCGTTTTCTCGTAAAACGTACTGGCGACTCTGAACGAACCCTCTTGCATCTAGAAATAGGATAGAGGGACTCCCGATATGAATTATCAACACATAGAAGCAAATGGAACAACGGAATCCTTTCCGATGTTTCAGACTCCCAAACCAGGGATTGAGACCCGGGGGTCGCATTTGCGGATTCTCACACCTACGATCAAGAGTTCTATGCAGTGGTAAAAACTTTAAATATTGGGAGCGTTACTTAGTGCAGCACTAGTTCGTGTTGTATTCAAACCTTTAAGCCCTGAAATTTATCAATAATCAAAACAAGCTAAATAATATGCATATTCGGTGGTATACTGTAGACACCCCGATCCGTGACCCCCGCAAGAACCCTAACGACCTACGAGACTACTTTTTTTTGGAGTCCAGGACACACCCGAGCACCCGAAACTACTCCGGGGGGGTTTGTTGCGCGACAAACCTATTTTTATGAAGGATTGTCGCACGACTTATCACATTGTCTCGCGACAATCATTGGAATGTCGCGCGACAATCCCACTATGTCGCGCGACAATCCCTCTCTGCACCCGACCAACCACTTTCTGACACATCACAGTGTCAGGACCCATCACTTCAGCCGTTTGTCGCACGACATACAGGAATGTCGCGCGACAAACAGATATGTCGCGCGACACTTGCCTTTTTTGGGGAAATATCGCGCGACAATCTTCCCCGAGCAGTATAAATAGGCCAACACCCCCAAGGGTTCAGGGCAGCAATTGGAATCTGAGAATTTGGAGCTTTAGATTTGATTTTTATCAAGCATTTTTCTACTATTATCTTATTTCTGAAGAATTATCGAATCTATCCTCGACACTCGACGTGTCCCGTCTCCGGAATCGATTTCTCGAAAATATCTGAAGAAAGAGAAGATTATTATCGCCAGAGATCCCTCTGCCGTATTATATTTTCTTTCTTATTATTATTCTCGTCGGGAAGGTAAAGAAAGTCCCTTATAGTATTTAAAATTAGATATCTGTGTACTTGTTTTACTTCTGTTATTTTGTCCACGTTTTATTTGAATAAACTTATTGTCAAGTTACAAATGGTCTATCGTTTTCGACACAAAAGACCCTGATAAAACCACTTTCAAAACCAGAAGAGTAAGTACATTATCGTCCGGATAAACCCTGTTTTCAAACCCCGGACCGATAAAAGACTTATCTAGGAATTAAAATCCACATATCCTGTCTTTTTCATAGACTGCGATGTGTCTGATAAACTCTCCTCAAAGAGTTCTAATTCCATATTGAATTAGTCCCGACATAAAGATCCGAACTTTCACAAAAGTAAACACAAAACGAGAAAATCGTCATTATCTGAGGAAATAATACGGGACACTCTTTCAAAATAAAAGGTTTTGTCATCTTTTCAAATAAAAAACATCGGATCTCGGAACACAAAGGTTTCATCCCTTTCCCGTCTTCCCCCAGAATTAGGGTTTTCATTTGAAAAGTAGTAGACTGTCAGTAAAGCATCCAAGTTTTTCAACATAGAATAAATATATAAGTCCACTAAAGACCGAAAGGGCGGAATGGGTGCTTAACACCTTCCCAAACCGTAATATAGTTCCCGAACCCTATAGAAACCTGGTTTCGCAGACAAACGTGTAAAGAAAGGCTTGTCTATAGCCTTTCCCCTTACACAACCTTTTTGTCCGTTTTCTCGTAAAACGTACTGGCGACTCTGAACGAACCCCTTTGCATCTAGAATAGACGTAGGGACACCCGATATGAATTATCAAAACAAACTCCAAGCAAATGGAGCGACGGAATCCCTTCCGACGCTTCAGACGCCCAACGAACGGGGACGAGACCCGGGGGTCGCATTTGCGGATTCTCACAGTGGCGACTCTGCTGGGGAAACTAGAGAACTAGACTCTTATATGTTGACTTTTGTTTATTTGAATACTTGCTTTTTTCTGCTTTCCCTACTTATGTTAATTGATTGAGAAGAAACATTTTTTCAGAAAAAGGGAATTTTTCAAAAATACGTAATCAAGATAATGATATTTGTAAACCCAACCTTTTTCACACGCACTATCACAAATCATGCATTGGTTCTACGAGTGTGAATTTACCCCAAACCCTCGGAAGTATTATAAGTGAGTAGGGAGTTGGCTTGCTTGGGCCAACATAAACCGAAAGCATTTACTTCCACTCTCCTTGGCCAAGTACGCCCCCGAGGTATATCGAGTGACGAGAACACTCACGTACCCGGGAAGTATATCAAAAGGCTCTTGCACGTACCCGCCCCTGGGGTATATCGCAAGGTCTTGCCAAAAAGGAGGGAGCCTGAAGCCTTAACCGTTCGTACACCTGCGCTGCATATAAGATCGAGTCAAGTTAAAACACTTGTCAAACAGCCGTAGGGGATGTACCACCTTACGGCTTACTTTTGGACGCCCTTTTAAATCCGAGGCTCTTCTCGGCAATTTTTAGTGGTTCTTTTGGCAAAAATCGAGTCGCATCACAGTCTTCCTTCATCTTCGCCACGTGGTTTCGTCTACAGTCGTGAAGCAACAAACAGACTGGAAGGTTGGGCCGGCCATGATCACACCGGAAGACTAGTAAGACCAAGCACACCTGAAATGGCCGATGAACGTGAGAATCGAGAGACAGATCAGAGCCTAGCCGAGGCATCATCAGCTCAGCCAACCCTAGCCGAAATGCACCGTTTACTCATGACCGTCAGCAGGGATCTGGAAAACCTCACGAACGAGCAACAGGGTACCCGGATCCGAATAGAAGAATTATCAGCCGAACGAACTGCACCACCAGAGTTTGATCGACTACCACCGAATCGAGATCCGAACCAAGGACAGTCTTCACAAGTACTCCCCCCAGTTCAAGGAACCAATCCACCCCAAACGGGCCCTATCGTAGTTGGTCCCGTTCAAACCGACCCCAACAGCAGGAGCCACCCATAGTCTGGCCGCAACCCCAAGTACAACCCGGTTTTGACCCCCAATACCAACCATGGCCACAAGTTCCCGCAAAACCCATTCCACCACCGGCCCCAGCAGCCCTCCCTAATGAATACCCAGACATCAACCGACTTCGGGCAGTGTATGCAGAATCGGTAATAGCACGGGAACAGCCAGACGAGGTGTCAAGAGAGAGTGAGGAAATGAAGAAGCTGAAAGAGCAGATGAGGGTCATACAGAAGGGGGTGTCCCTAATAAAAGGTGCAGACGAGATCACGGATATAAATGCCTTCTCCCTCTACCCAGAAGCGAGATTACCCCAGGGATTCAAACTCCCTTCCATCACCAAGTTCACTGGAACCACGCCCCCTAAAACTCACCTACAGTCCTACATCAGATCCATGCAAGTGTCCGGTTGTGGAGAGCCGAAATTAGCACAAGCCTTTCACATGACTCTCACGGGAGCCGCCCTGAGATGGTTCTTTGGTCTAGAAAGGCATCACACGCGGACTTGGGGAGATATCGTCAAAGAATTTATGACCAAATACGGGTCCAACGAGGATTTGGAAATTACCCGTAAACACCTGGAAATGGCCAAACAGGGCGAGAAAGAAAGCTTCAGCGACTTTGTCACCCGCTGGAGGGAGATGGCCTCCCAAATGTCCAAACGACCCGATGAAGAAGAACAGCTGGAAATCATTCAGAAGAACTTCACTCCAGCCGTACTGAGTTGCATGGGAAAGCACGTATTCCCACACTTCAGAGCCCTGTTGAGTATGGGGTCACAAGTAGAGGAAGAACTGGCCAAGAAAGTTGAAACCGATACCAAGAAAGCCGCATACACCGGGAGAAAGACAGCCACTACAGCCGTGAATCAAATAAGCTCATACCCCTATCAACAGAACCCCTTTCAACAACCACAACAGCCACCTCCGATGAGTTGGCCCGCACAAGGAGGCCCTTCGAACACCGAGGACAAGAAAAGGAGAAACTTTTGCACCCTCCCCACTACACTGGTAAAAAGTCTGGAGCTGCTCCAAAAGGCCGGACTAATCACTCCACTCAACCCGCGCCCCCCACCAAACCCTATTCCAAATACCTGGAGAATGAATGAGAATTGTGCGTATCATCAAGCTGCAGGACACGACACGGAGCGTTGTTTGGCCCTTCGTCATCGTATTCAAGACCTCATTGAAGCCGGAACCATCCCCGCACCCGGCGGGCCCAATGTTACTAACAATCCACTTCCTAACCATGCTCCACCTGCAGGGATTAATGCCTTGACCACTGATGAAGAAGGCTTCGATCCCGTGGGGCTCATTCGAGATGACCCAACCTACAGGGCACCCATTGTACTGCCAGCAAAGGCTCAAGTTACCCCAGGCCTCAATCCAATAATCGACCAATGGATGGCCAAAATGAACTTCCTACCCGGGCAGGGTTTAGGAAAAACAAATCAGGGGATCTCACAACCACTCACAATCAAAACCAATCCCGGAAAATCTGGGATAGGATGGACCCAGAATAAGAAGAAACAATCATGGAAATCCCAAACCCCCCCAGGGAGACAATCTGTATGACAGAAACCTCCCCGGGACTTTCAGTTGGTCGACAGAGCCAGAATCGTCAGAAACTTCAGAGGAATCAAACCCGGCATCCCTTTGGATCCAACAAATCACCCGTTCAGGAAGGGTATACCAACCACCACCGGATGCTGAGAAAACACCGCCACCTAAGGAAATAGGAGAAGATAGAGTGCTTGAGCAGTTGAAGAAGACCCAGGCACACATCACCATTTGGGCCTCTTGGTTGCCTCCAAACCCCACAGGACCGCTTTCATCAAACTTCTGGACGAAGCCGTGATATCACCGGACTCCACACCCGAACAACTGCCAAACATGATCGGGTCACTTACAGTCCAAAGAAGTCTGTCATTTTCAGATGAGGATCTGTCTCCATTGGGGAGGAAACACAGCCTGGCTCTCCATATCACCGTCCGAACCCGAGGAAAGATTTTGCCACAAGTCCTTATCGACAACGGGTCAACCATAAACGTCTGCCCCTTGAAGACCGCTAGATGCCTGGGTATCTTGGATTCAGAACTTTCTCCATCCGCCGTGACTGTCAGGGCCTACGACAATACCAGAAGGGCCGTTCTGGGTTCTCTAAAGCTAGATCTCAGGGTCGGTCCCGGAATTTTTCCGGCCGATTTCCAAATCATAGACATTCCCTCCAGTTTCAACCTCCTGCTGGGAAGAGCGTGGCTACACGACATAGGAGCACTCCCCTCCTCCTTGCACCAAAAGATCAAGATACCGTTTGAAGGGAACATAATTACCATCCAAGGAGATCCTGAAAGGACCTTGGCAGATGTGGAGTTACCTGTTTTGGGAATCGGGAGCCAGAGCATACAGTTAGGAGGCTTTTCTTATGAGCCTCAAGTACAAACTCTCAGCACTCAGATAATCGAATATCTTCCCCCAGACAATATCCCCGGTCTCAGCACCAAGATTACAAATATGCTAAGAATGATGAAATACTTACCTGGAGCCGGCCTAGGAATGGGACAATCAGGACTACTTCAAGCCTTGGAACCGGTAACGAGGTACGAAAGGGAAGGTTTGGGGTACCAACACACTGAAGAAGACGATCAGCAAAAAAGGGGCCGAGGGCATCAGTATCCGAGTTTCAGCTCTTTGAACGGATTTTTTGTCAAAGAAGGAGAGGACTTCCCCTTTTGCGGTTTTCAGGAACCTTGGAGAAACAGCGACGGAGAGAACCTGCCGGATGGGAAATCTTCTATGAAGAGGACCTATATGTCAAAAAAAGCATTGAACACAGTTTCTCCACCAAATTAACGATCGGGTTGAAAGAAGGAAACGAAGACAAGACAGACAAGGAGGGAGAAATGATCGAAGATCTTTTCGACATCATGGTTCTAGGGGATGACGAGCCAAGGGATGACCCCGTACACCTGATATACGCTGATCCAGACTACCAAAGGGAAAGGGAAAAGAGTGAAATTGTAAGGGTGAGAGGTAAGAGTGAAAGTAAGGCTAGGAAAGAGCCACTCCTAGATTTACTCTTTAAAACTTGTACCTATAAACACTATTATCAATGAAGAAAACTCTGTGTTGCGTTATCCTGTTATTTGTAATTCTGTAATAGCTTATAAGGAGTTAGAAAGACTGAACGAACACCCGAACGGGAGGAACAGCGTATACAGAGTGAGGAAGGAGACACTCTCGAAATTAACCTCGGAACAGAAAAGGAAAGAAAGGAGGTCCGCATTGGACAAGTCTGAGTGAAACAGAAAAAGAGGAATTCACACAAACTCTGAAAGAGTACGTGGATGTCTTCGCCTGGTCTTATGCGGATATGCCAGGATTGAACAATCAGATAGTCATGCACGAGATACATACCAAGCCGGAGTTCAGACCTGTCAAGCAAAAGTTAAGAAAACTTACGCCAGAATGGTCCCTAAAGGTAAAGGAAGAAGTGATGAAACAACTGAGTGTAGGGTTTTTACGGGTGATCGATTACCCTTCATGGTTAGCCAACATTGTGCCCGTTCCAAAGGCAAATGGGAAGGTCCGCATGTGTGTGGATTACCGGGATCTTAACAAAGCTTGTCCGAAGGACGATTTCCCATTGCCCAACATCGATTTGATAATAGATAACACTGCCAACCATGCCCTAAAGTCATTTGTGGATGGTTTTGCCGGTATAACCAGATTAAAATGCACCCGGATCACCAGGAAAAAACGCTTTCATCACACCATGGGGAACATACTGCTACACAGTTATGCCATTTGGGCTGAAGAACGCCGGGGCAACCTATCAGAGAGCAGCCACCGCTATTTTCCACGACATGATCCACAAAGAAGTAGAGGTGTATGTAGACGACATGATAATCAAATCAAAGGAGAGGGAAGGTCACATACCAGCCCTGCGAACTTCTTCGACCGGCTCCGCCAGTATCAGATGAGACTCAATCCGCAGAAATGTGTGTTCGGGGTGACCAAAGGAAAACTCCTAGGTTATGTTGTCAGTAAGAAAGGGATCGAGGTAGACCCCGCCAAGGTTCAAGCTATCCAAGAAATGCCTAAACCTCGTACTGAGAAAGAAGTCCGGGATTTTTGGGTAATCTGCAGTACATCAGTAGGTTCATCTCTCAGCTCACTCAGACTTGCGAACCCATCTTCAAACTCCTGAGGAAATCTTCACCGGAGAGTGGAACGATCAGTGCCAGGAAGCTTTTGATAGGATCAAAGAATATCTCTCCAACCCCCCAGTATTAGCCCCACCACAAACCGGACTACCTTTAATTTTATACCTAACCGTCACTGATTCAGCCGCAGGAGCAATGCTAGCCCAGCACCTGACTGATACCCGGAAAGAGCAGGCCATCTATTTCCTCAGCAAGAAACTGTCCCCGTTTGAAATGAACTACACACCATTGGAGAAATCATGCACCGCTCTCATCTGGGTAACACAGAAACTACGGCACTACATGCTAATTTTCTCAGTCATCCTGGCATCACGGATTGATCCGTTGAAATACCTCTTCGAGAAACCGGCTCTCTCGAACCGAATGGCAAAATGGCTATTTCTACTCTCCGAATTTGACATCACCTACATGACCCAGAAGGCAGTTAAAGGCAAGATCATAGCTGATTACCTGGCCCACAATCCAATATTGGGAGATGTGCTAGAAGAAGCCGAGTTCCCAGACGAAACCATCATGAATGTTGAGATCGATGAAGACTGGAAATTGTACTTTGACGGGGCCGCCAATCGGAATGGAAACGGGATAGGTATCCTGTTAGTCTCTCCAGACCAAACTCACTCCCCGGTATCATATCGCCTGGACTTCTTCTGCACCAACAACATGGCTGAATATGAAGCCTGCATACTCGGGTTAGAGATCGCTCTTCAAAAGGGTATAAAGAGAATACAGGTATACGGAGATTCAGCACTAGTGGTCCACCAAGTTCTGAAGGAATGGAAGATCAGAGATGAGAAATTAGTCCCTTACCTCGCCCGACTGGAGGATATCGCGGGAAAGTTCAAGCATACGGAATTTTACTATCTCCCTAGGTCTCAGAACAGTTTTGCCGACGCACTGGCAACCCTGGCATCTATGATCGATATCCCGGAGGGGATGGAAGAAATAACCCTTACGGTACAAAAGAAATCAGAACCAGCACACTACACGGCCTTGGTAATAGAGAATGAAGGGAAAGGGGATCCAACCACTTGGTTTTACGATATCTGGAACCTGCTGAAGAACCATCAGTATCCTGAGAAAACAGACAAGAAAACACGGGTCACGCTCAGAAGATTAGCATCAGGGTTCATACTTTGTGCCGGAAGATTGTATAAAAGAAACTACGACGGGACTCATCTTCAATGTCTCACCGAAGAAGAATCGGTTAGAATGATGGATCAGATACATGGGGGCGATTGCGGACCTCATATGAGCGGGCATACACTTGCCCGCAAGATCATCAGGCAAGGTATTTCTGGTCTACCCTACAAACCGACTGTGCTGACCATGTACGCCGTTGTCACAAATGCCAAATCTATGTTAAATCCCAGAAGCTTCCTCCAAAAGAGTTGTACAACATGACTGCTCCCTAGCCTTTCGCAACTTGGGGAATCGACGTCATAGGGAAAATCTCGCCCAAAGCCAGCAACGGCCATGAATTCATACTAGTAGCCATCGACTACTTCACCAAATGGGTGGAAGCCGAGTCTTACCAGACCCTGGATGCCAGAAAAGTTGCCCGATTCATCAAAAGGAACATTGTCTGCCGATATGGGGTCCCACACGAGATCATCTCAGATAAAGGCACCCACTTCGAAGGAGAAGTTAATACAGTCATGGAGGAATACGGTATCACCCGACACAAATCTTCGCCATATAGACCACAAACCAATGGGCAGTTGAAGCCGCCAACAAGAATTGAAGAATATCCTAAGCAAGATGACCGACACCTGCCGGGACTGGCCGGAGAAATTACCATATGCATTGTGGGGATACCGCACCACCGAGAGGGTCTCCACCGGGACAACCCCATTCTCGCTGACATACGGGATGGAAGCAGTCCTCCCTGTTGAGTTAGAAGTCCCCTCCCTCAGGGTAATACTAGAAAATCAAGTCAATGAACTGGAATGGGTCCAGGCACGTTATAACGAGCTAGCCCTACTAGATGAAAAGAGATTGAAAGCCGCATACCACCATCAGGGGTATCAGAAGAGAATCGCTCGAGCATTTAACCAGAAAGTGAGGACTCGGGGTATCAACGAGAACGATATTGTATTGAAAGAAATTCGAGAACCGGCCAGAGATCTGAGGGGTAAGTTCGGGCAGAAGTGGACAGGGCCATACATCGTCAAAGAAATCGATACAGGAGGTGCCGCTATACTCACTGATTTGGATGGGCAGTTACTACATTCACCAGTCAACATGGATCGACTGAAGAAGTATTATCAATAGGTGTGGCATGTAATAAGAACTACGTAAACCTGAGCCCCAACTCAAAACTTTTTGTTCTTTGTAAAAATCAAAAATGGGAACGTAGGCAACCTGAGAAGTGACTTCAGGCCGGTTTAAACTTTGTAAATAAATTTATTTCCCGCAAGCAGTCCCTCATATATTATTAAAAGGTGGTTCAGAACACCGAAGGTTACAAAGGAGACATAACAAATACGAAAGAAACTAATCCCTAGGGGTTGGCCACACTGGGTCCTCAATAGCCAAATCGATCCGAGCTTCGTCCAAGATCTGATATGCAAAGACAATGTTATCATCAGTAGCCTCCGTATCCATGAACCGGAACCACTCCATTTGAAAGGGGTCGTCGATCAGTTCTCCTTCCAGAGATTGCCAGCAAGAGCGGATGATATCAGCCCGGAGGGCCGGGTAATACCAAAACGGGCATAGTTGAACTGACGAGTCAGTCGAGCACGCCACATCCTCTCTACCGATAAAGAAACATGTGGGGTCACAAATTTAGACTCAGAAGAGAAGTTGTTCAGACCAAGGGGAACCTCCTGAGGAATGTTAAACTGCCGAAAAAGACGCCCAGGGAGATAAAAGGAAGTGAACCAGAGCCCGCGGAGCCGAACGTAGTTCTGACCCCCAGTGCTAAGTACCATCGCCCTCAGCTTCCACCAAGGAATGTTCCACCGGATAGCCCGAAAGTTCTCCGAAAACCATACCGTCCAATCAGAGGAAGACATGGTCAAAGCACCAAAGAGAGGCCGATGGAAGAAATGAGTCGGATTGTCGAGCCGAGCTCCGTTGAAACCCACCGATCGAAAGCGCTCTAGCAGCCACATGTATAGCAGACGCGGACTCCCCCGGAAAAGGGCGAGGCCCCCCGTTGAACATCATCAAGACCATTCAGGGTCTCTGCAAGAATAATCGGCACTATAGACTCCCCATTTCTAGCCTGGTAAATCAGACTCAAGATAGTCGGATCAACACGGGAAGAACCCGTCACCAGCAGCATATCAGAAACCAGGCAAATCAGGGCCGCTGCAGTACGCCCCACGCCGTAAGGGGCCCTATCTTCATAACGATGAAAGAACCTCACCATTTTATGGAGGTCAAGAAAACCATCGGCAATGAAACCATCACAGGCCGCCGGGGGAATGGCTAACAGAGCAATTAGCATGTCACGGGGACCGATTTCTTCTATGGGAACTGCCATCGGGAGACGAACGTCAGAACGTAACAGCCAGGAGAACTCCTCATAGGTCGGGCAGAGCTTATCTAGTCCAAAACGGAAAAGATGGTCCGCAGGACTCCAGAAATACAAGGCACCTAACAGAAAGGAAAAATCGACGGACGATGGCACCAACCCGCTAAAGGACTGAAGGCACCAAAGTTCAGACCATTTTCAGAAGATATCAAAGCATCTCTAGCATTGACATAAGAAAAATCAGATTTTGTGCGATAAGAATACATTTTTGGAAAGTGTGGGGATGAAGGAAGGAAGATGGGTGTATTTATAGCAAAAAAAAGAGGGACCTGTACCTGTTTGTCGCGCGACAAACTCATATCCAGGAGGGATTGTGGCGCGACAAACCCCTTTGGGTCACCCTAATTTGGTTTTTTCTACACATAACAGTCATTTTTGCCAAAAGAATCATTTTTTTAGATGCTTTCTTGTTCTCACTTTGCTCTTTGTTACAGGAAAATATCACTACACTACAAGGTATGGCTTCTAAATCACTGACTCTTATATATATATCTTTCACACACAGAGAATAAAAGTATAATCAAACGCAGATAAAGATATTTTATAAATCCTATAAAAAAACAGTTTTTAAATATCTGTCTAAACATGTCTAAAAATAAATACATATCTGTCCAAAACTAACACTAAATGCAGAAAGGAAAAACTAATCTACTCGGGCGCGTTTTGACACGCTCCCACTATCGCCCGAGACCTCCTCGGGAGTAAGATCAACAACTGGGACGCCAGGAACAGGAGGAACTGCCGCCTGAGAAGGCCCCGTGGACTGGACCGGTGCCGTCAGACGGATCACCGAAAATCGGGATCGCCTAGAAGTCCGACTGCTACTCCGCCTAGACTCCGACCGAACATGAGAGGAGGTCAGGGGGTCCGGCCGTAAGGAGACGTCGATAGCCCTCTGATAATCGCGCATGTAGGCCGGAGGGTCTCGACCGACATACTGGAGCAGGTTCCAGCTATAAAGATACTGGGCGTGCCAAGCCCGTAGGTCTGCCACCCGTACACTCACCCGCTGTAAAAAGACATAAGATAAAAGAATCAGCACAATCAAAATAGATAGATATAGATGTAAGGTATCAAGAGAAGTTGAAGAAAGTACCTATCGTCATCAGGGCGACCACCCAGATAGTCAAAAGTATCCTCAGGAAGAGGGTACTCCGGGACGGGATATCGACGTAATCCAGCGCCAACGTAAGATGTCCCTGGGAAGTGGGGGTAGATCTACCCACGGAATAGATAACCCCGCCGAACGCCAGCAGAAGTGGACCCGCCCTCCTCACGGATCGGGAACAAGGGAGGCCGGGATGAAGAACCCCCCAAACCTGGAGATCGGGCAGGAGGACCCATGACAGTCGCCGAAGAGGAGTCAACGTGGCATAGGTACGGACCCCCAGATGATCCACTATGGCCGTCGCCCTCAAAGGAGGTACCCCACTAGTGGAAGGAGTAGCCACCGCACTGGAGGAGTCCGCCCAAACTACTCATAGTCTGCCCCAAGGTCCGCAGGCTCCCAGGACCTCTCAGACAATCCCGCTCTCCCCTCAGCAACCTCAGCAGCAGCAAAAAGGACCCCCGGAGACACAGAAGGGCCGGTGGGAAACTCGAAACCCTCAGTACGCTGCTCCCTCACAGGTGTCGCCTGAGGCGACGGCTCCGGAACAGCTGTCGCATCACCTCCCTCGCCCTCTGGCCGACCACCGTCCTCGGCCGCAGCAGGAACATCCCTCTCTCCCTCAGGATCCTCGTCCTCAGAATCCGGAATGTTGTCCCTCTGATCGGGGACAGGTGGCAAGTGACCCGGAACCGCCCTAGCTAAATGGGTCTGTCCCCGTATGTAGTTGGGATCACCTCCCAGTGCCCGGTACCTCTCATAGAAGACCCGTCCCCGAGTCCCCTTCGGCTCCCTCATCAGATAACGGGCAGCAAAAACGGGGTAATCTCCCTCCTCGACGAACGTCTGGAAGTCGAGTCCGTCGACCAAGGCCTGCACCGTCACCGGATCAATCTCGCCCGTCCGCCTCATCAGAACAGGAGGGAATAATGGAACACGAGGCCACTGGGACGGCGTGTGCTGGCGAATGACCCTCTCGCCCAAGTAGAAGAGAAGGCCATACTCATCCCGGATAAGCCGCCTAGTCCTCGAGGCGGTCAGGGCGCGGCCATATCCATAATGGGGACTCAGATCACCCCAAGGAGCCCACTCAACCTGAAAAGAAAACAAGTTTTTCATTCCCAATAATTTATATATTCTATCTAACTATCAAAGAGCAAGAGAACTAAAATATTTACCTGCTCCTCTCGCAGATCGTGAACAGCAGCAGCTCTGGTCTCCCGATTCCGGTATACGTAGGGAGCCCTGTAGTTCCCCGCAATGAATCGGCGGAGAAAAGGAAACTGGTCCTCGTTCTCAATGAGGAGATCCACCTGGGCACGACCCAGGCAGGTATAAGCAACAAACCAGCTCTGAAAAGGAAAGATAAAAGAAATCAGCAATGATCAAACAGGTAATATGTAAAGAACGGAAGCAAGGACAAAAGGACTAAAGTATGTACCTCCCACAGCAGAGAAAAACCCTTGAGGTTCAGGGCTAAATGACGAGAGACCTGGCCCATGGCATCATAGAGGACTGCAAGAATGAAGCCTCCCCAGTCATAGTCAAACATGAGGCTGAAGTCCCGAAGATAGGGCAACCACCAAAGGTGAGCCGTGTCCCCACCACGTGCCTCGAATAAATCATGGAGTGTCAACAGAAGAAGGACGCGGGCATACTGGCGCGCCTCCTGACGGGTCATAGGAACCCCTGAAGCAACTAGCCGAGCTCTCTCTGTGGCTAGCCGCGTAACTAGGACACCCCGAGGAATCGTATCACCGGAACTCCGTCGCTCCGGGAACCATCCAAGCGCACTAACAATACCCTCTGCCGTCAGACGCAAAGGGACATCGATCTGAATGGGGACCCCCCCGAAGGAATCCCGGTCAGAGCAAAAAGATCGAGGGGTGTCATCGTCATCTCACCCCAGCTCCAATGGAAGGTATGAGTAGTCTCCCACCAATGGCAAGCCAGTGCTGACACCAAAACTGCCGCCCTAGAAACCCGCTCTGGGAAGGCGTCAAAGATGGAGCCAAAAGGAGTCGCAAGAATCAACTCCTGGACAGGGGACGGTGCCCGTCGCCACTCCGAAGATATAGTGTTGGGAGAACCCCAACCCCGGCCAACCCACTGCAGACAAGAGAACGAATAGGGGGTTATAGGGGTAAATTATGTAATTTTCCAAAACTGAGGGTACTTTGGTGTAACTATGAGAGTTATAGGGCTATAGGGGTAAATTATGTAATTTTTTAAAACCTGAGGGTACTTTGGTGTAATTATGAGAGTTATAGGGCTATAGGGGTAAATTATGTAATTTTCCAAAACCTGAGGGTACTTTGGTGTAATTATGAGAGTTATAGGGATATAGGGGTAAAATATATAATTTTCCAAAACCTGAGGGTACTTTGGTGTAATTATGAGAGTTATAGGGCTATAGGGGTAAATTATGTAATTTTCCAAACCTGAGGGTACTTTGGTGTAACTATGAGAGTTATAGGGCTATAGGGGTAAATTATGTAATTTTCCAAAACCTGAGGGTACTTTGGTGTAATTATGAGAGTTATAGGGATATAGGGGTAAATTATGTAATTTTCCAAAACCTGAGGGTACTTTGGTGTAATTATGAGAGTTATAGGGCTATAGGGGTAAATTATGTAATTTTCCAAAACCTTGAGGGTACTTTGGTGTAATTATGAGAGTTATAGGGCTATAGGGGTAAATTATGTAATTTTCCAAAACCTGAGGGTACTTTGGTGTAATTATGAGAGTTATAGGGCTATAGGGTAAATTATGTAATTTTCCAAAACCTGAGGGTACTTTGGTGTAATTATGATAGTTATAGGGCTATAGGGGTAAATTATGTAATTTTCCAAACCTGAGGGTACTTTGGTGTAATTATGAGAGTTATAGGGCTATAGGGGTAAATTATGTAATTTTCCAAAACCTGAGGGTACTTTGGTGTAATTATGAGAGTTATAGGGCTATAGGGGTAAATTATGTAATTTTCCAAAACCTGAGGGTTCTTTGGTGTAATTATGAGAGTTATAGGGCTATAGGGGTAAATTATGTAATTTTCCAAACCTGAGGGTACTTTGGTGTAATTATGAGAGTTATAGGGCTATAGGGGTAAATTATGTAATTTTCCAAAACCTGAGGGTACTTTGGTGTAATTATGAGAGTTATAGGGATATAGGGGTAAATTATGTAATTTTCCAAAACCTGAGGGTACTTTGGTGTAATTATGAGAGTTATAGGGCTATAGGGGTAAATTATGTAATTTTCCAAAACTTGAGGGTACTTTGGTGTAATTATGAGAGTTATAGGGCTATAGGGGTAAAATTATGTAATTTTCCAAAACCTGAGGGTACTTTGGTGTAATTATGAGAGTTATAGGGCTATAGGGGTAAATTATGTAATTTTCCAAAATCTGAGGGTACTTTGGTGTAATTATGATAGTTATAGGGATATAGGGGTAAATTATGTAATTTTCCAAACCTGAGGGTACTTTGGTCTAATTATGAGAGTTATAGGGCTATAGGGGTAAATTATGTAATTTTCCAAAACCTGAGGGTACTTTGGTGTAATTATGAGAGTTATAGGGCTATAGGGGTAAATTATGTAATTTTCCAAAACCTGAGGGTACTTTGGTGTAATTATGAGAGTTATAGGGCTATAGGGGTAAATTATGTAATTTTCCAAACCTGAGGGTACTTTGGTGTAATTATGAGAGTTATAGGGCTATAGGGGTAAATTATGTAATTTTCCAAAACCTGAGGGTACTTTGGTGTAATTATGAGAGATATAGGGCTATAGGGGTAGATTATGTTTTTTTCCTAAAATCCTAAGAGGTATCACAGGTAAAAGTATGTGTTCGCTAAAAAATCGGGCGTTATTCAAGGCAGACATGCATACTAACATTATTGAAAATGAAATACAGGAAACGACAAGAAACAGAACAGATAAAGAAGACATACCAGAGATCGACGGAGAATCTCGTGAGAGACAGGCTCCATCAAGAGCCACGGGACATCTGGGACTGGAGCAGCTCGGATAGCATCTCGATAGACCACCGCTCGACCGCGGTCTATCCCATCCTCATCGTACCAATCCAAGTCCGCCCAATCATCATGATGAGGGCTGCAGCGGAGAACGCCCTGAGCGTCAGTGAAGGTGACCTCCTCCTGGTCAGCCTCCAGTCTGTCGGGATAAGCAGGGTCCATAAGGTATAGGTAGGATATATGAAGAAGGCCGAAAAAGTCGAAAACGCAACAGAGCTTCCGCGCTAGGAACAAAAGAGAAGGAGAGTTAGAGAGAGAAAGAGAAAGGAGAGAATGAGGTGGAATGAGCTCAGCAGGAGGGTTATATAGTGGGTCAGTTTGTCGCGCGACAAATGGCCACATTGTCGCGCGACAAAGGCTCCCCACCGAAGTGTCGCGCGACAATCTCCTATCCCCCCTGATTTTTTGACCTTTTTCTCATTTTTACCTCCTGCAGAGGACTTCCGAGGGGCAGTTTTCGAAAAGATTGCTAAAACCGCACACCCATGATAAAGATTTCAACGAGCAAACTTCCAAATCATCTCCCCGAAAAATGCGAGAGCGGAATGCCACGATTAAAAGTAGTCTCTGATCTCACAGAAGGACCGAGACCGTCAATTAAGAAAAGGCAGAATAGCAAGATAAGACGGGGATAGAAAAAATTGAAAAAGTAGAAAAGAGAAATAACCCGTATGAACGCCCAAAGCGAGCGAGAGAAACAGAAATGCAGAGTGGCAGGGAGAGCCACACCAAAAGTGACAGCTAGGCCAAATCGGCTCAGGGCTTCGTTTTGGGTGAGTAAGGCTCCTGATCACGACAAAGGGATGAAAAGACTCCTGGTCAAAAACAGAGAGGGCCAGGAAAAGTCTTTCCCAAAAGAGGGAGAAATAAGGGCATCGAAAAACAGAAAACGATGTTGGGCCCACCAAAAAGAGAAACTGAGGAAAGAACAGAGATCAGAGATTGGACTTTCAGACAAATTTTCTTTCAGCACGATACAGAAGAGATGGTTTGGAAAATCCTCGAATCATCACGCTGCGGAAAGCAAAAGAAAATCGAAAACTGCCTTCTGAGAAAAGTATCCTCACTCGAGGAAAACATGAGAACAAAATTCAAGAAAGATACAGGAAAGCGGACATTCGGATAAGATTAGACCTCGAGGAGCTCTTTTCACCCTCACAAAAACTTCTCTCTCACACTCTAGCAGTCTAAAGAGAGACAAATTAAATTTTAACAAAAATCACAAACACAAGCCCTCTTCAGAGGCAAAATCACAAGCCCTCTCCAGAGGCAAAAGTTACTCATGAAAGTCTTCCTAGAGGCATTTTTTCCTTCTTCTTACAGATCTAGAAGCCCTCCCAGAGAGGCACAACGGTAGTCCTCCCACCTGAGGCGAAGCCCTCCCACCTGAGGCGAAGCCCTCCCAGAGAGGCACAAACGATAGTCCTCCCACCTGAGGCGAAGCCCTCCCAGAGAGGCACAACGGTAGTCCTCCCACCTGAGGCGAAGCCCTCCCAAAGAGGCACAACGGTAGTCCTCCCACCTGAGGCGAAGCCCTCCCCGAGAGGCACAACGGTAGTCCTCCCACCTGAGGCGAAGCCCTCCCAGAGAGGCACAACGGTAGTCCTCCCACCTGAGGCAAAGCCCTCCCAGAGAGGCACAAACGGTAGTCCTCCCACCTGAGGCGAAGCCCTCCCAGAGAGGCACAACGGTAGTCCTCCCACCTGAGGCGAAGCCCTCCCAGAGAGGCACAAACGGTAGTCCTCCCACCTGAGGCAAAGCCCTCCCAGAGAGGCACAACGGTAGTCCTCCCATCTGAGGCGCAAAGAAGATCAATGGTAGTCCTCCCATCTGAGGCAAGTGGAACAAGTCAACGCCCTCGAGAGAGGCAATGAGGTAACAAAAGCCCTCTCCGGAGGCAAAACCAAACACGAAGCCCTCTCCGGAGGCACTCACAAGCACTTTTTTCATAAACACTTCTTTAGAGTTCATGCGGGAGCCATGGATCATGATCTCTTCCAGTCGCCTCAATTCCTTGCAAGCAAGGAGCTTGAGTCGAGAAGGTCTGTAGACACCCCGATCCGTGACCCCCGCAAGAACCCTAACGACCTACGAGACTACTTTTTTTTGGAGTCCAGGACACACCCGAGCACCCGAAACTACTCCGGGGGGGATTGTTGCGCGACAAACCTATTTTTATGAAGGATTGTCGCACGACATATCACATTGTCGCGCGACAATCATTGGAATGTCGCGCGACAATCCCACTATGTCGCGCGACAATCCCTCTCTGCACCCGACCAACCACTTTCTGACACATCACAGTGTCAGGACCCATCACTTCAGCCGTTTGTCGCACGACATACAGGAATGCCGCGCGACAAACAGATATGTCGCGCGACACTTGCCTTTTTTGGGGAAATGTCGCGCGACAATCTTCCCCGAGCAGTATAAATAGGCCAACACCCCCAAGGGTTCAGGGCAGCAATTGGAATATGAGAATTTGGAGCTTTAGATTTGATTTTTATTAAGCATTTTTCTACTATTATCTTATTTCTGAAGAATTATCGAATCTATCCTCGACACTCGACGTGTCCCGTCTCCGGAATCGATTTCTCGGAAATATCTGAAGAAAGAGAAGATTATTATCGCCAGAGATCCCTCTGCCGTATTATATTTTCTTTCTTATTATTATTCTCGTCGGGAAGGTAAAGAAAGTCCCTTCTAGTATTTAAAATTAGATATCTGTGTACTTGTTTTACTTCTGTTATTTTGTCCACGTTTTATTTGAATAAACTTATTGTCAAGTTACAAATGGTCTATCGTTTTCGACACAAAAGACCCTGATAAAACCACTTTCAAAACCAGAATAGTAAGTACATTATCGTCCGGATAAACCCTGTTTTCAAACCCCGGACCGATAAAAGACTTATCTAGGAATTAAAATCCACATATCCTGTCTTTTTCATAGACTGCGATGTGTCTGATAAACTCTCCTCAAAGAGTTCTAATTCCATATTGAATTAGTCCCGACATAAAGATCCGAACTTTCACAAAAGTAAACATAAAACGAGAAAACCGTCATTATCTGAGGAAATAATACGGGACACTCTTTCAAAGTAAAAGGTTTTGTCATCTTTTCAAATAAATAAAACATCGGATCTCGGAACACAAAGGTTTTCATCCCTTTCCCGTCTTCCCCCAGGAATTAGGGTTTTCATTTGAAAAGTAGTAGACTGTCAGTAAAAGCATCCAAGTTTTTCAATATAGAATAAATATATAAGTCCACTAGAGACCGAAAGGGCGAAATAGGTGCTTAACACCTTCCCAAACCGTAATATAGTTCCCGAACCCTATAGAAACCTGGTTTCGCAGACAAACGTGTAAAGAAAGGCTTGTCTATAGCCTTTCCCCTTACATAACCTTTTTGTCCGTTTTCTCGTAAAACGTACTGGCAACTCTGAACGAACCCCTTTGCATCTAGAATAGACGTAGGACACCCGATATGAATTATCAAAACAAACTCCAAGCAAATGGAGCGAACGGAATCCCTTCCGACGCTTCAGACGCCCAACGAACGGGGACGAGACCCGGGGGTCGCATTTGCGGATTCTCACATATACTTTCCTTCAAAAAAATTTGTTCACCATCAGACATATGTCCGACAGTCTTAATAGAATTACATGAAAGAGATATGTCCTAAAACTATTCATAGATTATGATTTGTACTTGGATATCTTATGCTTATTGTCATTAATAAAGTTTATTTCATTTTACTTTATATTCTCTTGTAAATAATATATATTAATACTAGTTCATCAAGTACGTGACTTGATTGTGGGATGCTAGTAATGTTATAATAATATTATTTAGATGTCCCTAATCATATGTCAATAACCTATGATCACATTGATATAATAATTAGAGTGTGGGTCAGTTAATGACTATGTTCCACAAGTCATGGATATGGAGATATCAAGCTGAACACACTAATACTTGTTAGGGAACAAAGTATTGGATCGACCCGCTTTGGGGACACTGCGAGGAGTGTTGCATAATGTCATCAGTGATGTTCCTCATTTGTGATATCGTATTATTCTCAGACCTGAGATCGTCATGGTTACCAACATAGGGATTAGTATGTCAGGCATCATCAAACGTTGCTCTTGACCGAGTAATTATAAAGATGATGATCAAGCATACTATAAACTATGTAGAGGTATGTGGTTGATTAAGATGGGATTTGTCACTCTCATATAATGAGAGAGATATCTATGGGCCCCTTGATAAGTATAATTAATATTTGCATGGCCATGCACAAATGAGGTGTCATTTGTATTAGATTAATTATACTTAGAGATCAAGCAATAAAGATTGAACTATACAAGAATGACACTTGCCTAGTCTTGTGTTCAATCTAGATATCGGTTGACAAAAGGAATTAATATGTGGAATATCAACTTAAGGTTGTGTCGTTTTGACCTTTATACCCTTTGGGTAGTAGTAATATTTTATTAGAGACCGCTTACTATACGTATAATAAAACGGGCTTTTAATTATACTACCAAAGAGTATAAACCTACAGGGTCGCACACCAAAACAAGTTGGATCAAAACGAATTAAAACGAACCAAGTTGGACTTGGGCCTAATTCGTTTGTTGCTTAGGGTTCTCACTAGGGTTCCCTTTTAAAAGGGAACCTTTGTTCTTCTTGGCCGTCAAGGGGAAGTGAAAGAGGCAAGAAATATGAAATAGTTTAGAGAACCCTAAACGGCGCTAGTACACCAAGCAAGGATCTGATCTCGTTCGTGTGTGCATACCGTAGGGGCGTCGTATTTTCTACGCTAGGACGACAACAATCGAAGGATCTAACCCACCGTCTTCGTTGCATTAATTCGAAATCTCGTACAAGGTATGTTTTCTGTCGATTTTATTGAACAGTGTAGATCCTAGGGTTTAATGGTTAGTGCAGAAATTTTATGTATGCGATGCATGTTTGCTGCCCTAATTCCTTACATTACAAATGCGTTAAGTCGTTGTGCCAGTTTACTAGGTGACCCTATCCCATGAGATTGTGTGTTTTGAGTACTTGAAGGAGCTGTATGAAGATAACTACGATTTTAAAAAAAATTGGGCTAAGTGCATCAATAATAAACCTATAAGTGATTATCACATCAACGATGGGTACTTATTTCGTGGAATTTATCTTTGTATCCCTAAATTGTCACTAATGGAAAATTTGATTCGTGACTTACTTGGTGGGAGTTTGAGTGGACATCTAGTAAGAGAAAAACAATATTTAGCATGGGGGAACGTTACTTTTGGTCACAATTAAAGCAAGAAGTGTCTAACTTCGTGGAGCGGTGTTATATTTGTCAAGTGTCTAAAGGTCAGTCTTAAAATACTGGTCTTTATAATACACCTTTACTAATTTCTAATGGCATTTGGGAAGACTTATCCATGGACTTCATGTGTGGCATTCTTTGTACCTAACAGCGAGTAGATTCGGTATTTGTGGTTATAGATAAATTCTCAAAGATGGCTCATTTTATCCCTTGTTGAAAAACTTCTGATGCCTCTGGTATAGCTTGTTTATTCTTTCGAGAAATGGTTCGTCTCCATGGAGTTCCTTAGTCGATTACTTCCGATAGAGACACTAAGTTCCTTCGCCATTTGTGGGTGGCTTTATGGAAAATGTTCGACTCGTCGTTGAATCGCAGTACCACAACTCATCCTCAATCTGATGGTTAAACCAAGGTTACCAATTATACCCTAGGCAATCTGATTCATAGCATTTGTGGAAACAGGCCAAAACAATGGGCTCTTCCCCAAGCTAAATTTGCTAACGATAGCGCAACTTTTAGGATGATACCTTTTTCAGTAGCTTATGTGTCATCACCGAAATATGTTATGGATTTAGCACAGTTGCCCAACTAGATAAAGAAGAATGCTACAACTGAGGCCTTAACAGGTAGTGCTGGATGAAGTTAACATACTAAAGCCAAGTATAAAGCTGCTACAAATCAGAAGCGGTGAAGAAGATGCTCTACCCTAAAATTAAGGTTGAGTTCTTCTCAAGTGGAGGGGACTAATGTAGCAGACACTTATGGACTATCAAAAGTCCAATTAGAGGAAAGCTTGATTTCTACTAGACTGGGGATAGAGCCCAAATTACTTGGGTCCAAGCTAGTTTGATAAAAAAAAAAAACAAAAAAAAACAAAAAAAAACAAAACTGGCCAATTAAGCTATGAGCTAGGTCGTTTTTCGGCCATCCGAGGTCGTTTAGGCCTCGAAAAGGGCAATTTTGCTTGTTTTTGGAAATATTTGTTTCGGTAAGAAGTTAAGTAAGGATATTTCGAATTGACTTCCGTCAATTCTGAAATGATCTAGATGTTTAGTAATATTAGGATCATTCATTAGGTCGTTTATGCTATTTTTGGTAATTTTCATGTTTTCCTTATTTTAGACAAATTTTCATCCCTATAAATAGGGGTTATTGTGTTAGCAGAAGATTCATTCAATTATTAATATATTTACTATTTTTAGGGATTTGAATCCACATTCTTAATGATATTATTCATTATTTTTAAGATTATGATATTGGTTGTCGCTTATTCTTAATCTTCATTGCACATTTTGTTATGATATGCATCAAATACAAACGGTTAAATAAGTAATTAATGCTAGATATAATGAATATAAAAGTTGATACACAAAATATATTTGATTTATTAAGGATTAAAATTTATTTATAACTAGTTAATTAAACTCGTTTCATTGAAAGATCAATTCAGTATTTGGCACATTAACTCTCTCCGTTGCAAATATTCTCCATGCATCAATTTTTTATGTATTATTTGTGGAGTATTTTTTTAAATTAAATTTCTAAACAGAAGAAATTGTTGGACTTAACAATAATGTGAAATGGGAGCACCAACTCACAAGTCTTGCTTGTCCACCTTTTGGCTAATGGGGCTCCTAAATTCAGTCTTATCAAAATAGTGAAAAGGAGAAGAACATGAAGGAGAAAGTGAAATCCCACATATCATCACATCATTACTATCACCACTTCTTCAACCCACAAACCACACTAAAATTCCAAACAATTCCCTCTTTTTCTTTCTCTCTCCTCCCCACCCCCTCTTTTCACATCTTTTTCTTCCATACCCACCCCCCCACCCCCCAACCCCCCAACCCCTACCCCACACCCCAATGTCTCTACTCTCACGTTTTCTCTCTATCCCTTTCTCTCAAGATTATATATATGATGATGATGAAGGTGCAAAATGCTTTCTTTTTCAAGCAAGGACATGATGCTTCACTAATTTGAAACATATTGCCGTATATATATCTATCTCTCTTTGAAGCAAAGCAAATTTGGTGAAGAAGAAGAAGAAGAAAGAAAGAAGGATGGGTAGAAGGATTGTTCATTGTCTTGTATTCATCCATTTGGGTCTAATTCTCTCTTCTTCAAGTGAGTTTCTTGTTGTTTAATTTCTTTACCAATCATCAATTGCTTTTCAATCTTTATTGTTTTGGCTTCATTGCTTCTTTTTCACAAATGGGTATCTGATTCTTTCTTACAAGACTGCAATTCCAATTGCTTTTCCTCATTTTCCCTTTCTCTTTCTTTGGATTCTTTTGGAATTTTTCCTTTAACTTGCAATTCTCTTGCATTCAAACATTTCCTTGAAATTGGAAAACAGGGGATTTTAATTTCTCTAATGTAATGAAATCCTCACTCAATATATATATATTGTCTTTGCCATGAGGTACTCCAATATCCGCCTTGAAATAAAAATAATTTATGTTCGCAAAATTAATTGTTTAGTGGGAACCGAACTTCTCTAGTGGAAGAACAGTTCGCCCACATGAAACTCAACATGAGTTCTTGTTATGTGTTTTTTTAATTAATAAAATTTGATTCCAAATTAAATTGGGTTGGTTTATATTTTGGATTTTGAATTTGGTAGCATTTTTCTAAGTGGGTTTTAATTCTCCAATTTAAAACATGTTCTTTATCTATGGACTTGCTTTTCAATGACGCTATGATTCAAAATTTTAATGATTAATTCACGTCATTTCAATTTTTAATTTTCATTCCCTTTATTTGTCTTAATAATTACCAATGACATAATTGGTCTTCCAAAAGTTCAAATTCCATTTTTCTTTATTTGTTAGTGGTTCTGTTTTGAGAATCATTCTGGAGTGACCAGAATTGTTCTAGGCTAGACTTCAAAAGTAGGACTATAAAATTTAAATTTTAAATTTTAGATTTAGCTAGCGATTTTATTTAAACGAGTCATCGTCAGCATAATTTTTTAACAAAAACTTAAAATTTGTACCTTAAATGAAAATTTAATGGACCTAATTTTTTAACTTGACATCACTCTAGAAGTGTTGCATTCTTCAATCGCTTGTTTCAATGCTTTCAAATATATATATATATATATATATATTATAATATAATCGTGTATAGGCTTCAAGTGTTTTAACAAAAACATAAATATTCATCTTTTGTTGCAAAAATTCGCAAAACAATCGTTAATTTTGAAAAATGTTGAATATGTAGGAAAATATTATTATGTGAATGTACTTCCGTGATGTTTAAAGGTGTAATTTATTGCATATTGGTTTTGTGTATAACTAAAGAAGTTACTCCATTCTCTCTCTTTATTTTTATTTTTTTAAAAGAAAGACTGTCTTATTAAAATAATGTGAGTAGCTCTGGCTTTTATGGACATATAGTTGATGATACTAGGAGAGCATCTATTTCTTTTAGACCCTCTATAGTCGGTTATTTATGGGTGGTGATGTTGGCACCCCCAAAATCTCTTGAAAACACTTCCACTTTAATTCGGTCATTCGCAACCAAATAACGTATATATTATTCGGTTGTGAAGGACCGAATATAAAATTGCAAAAATTTGAAAAACCTTGAAAATGCCTTACTCGGTTGTCAAGAACCGAGTATAAAATTTGAAAAAACTTGAAAATGCCTTATTCGGTTGTCAAGAATCGAGTATATAGACTTATATTCGGTCATCAACAACCGAAGAATAGACACTTTACTCGGAATGACCGAATTAAAGTGGGAGTGTTACCAAGTGTTTTTTTGGGTGCCAACATCACCACCCTTATTTATTTGCTCATTATTTTGCTAGAAAATCCGTAAATATGTTAAATTTCAAGTTTTGAATGAAGGAGGTTCCGAACTTTTTATTACATTCCCTTTATTTTGATGTGTTAATTAATTCCGGTGGCTGTTTTTCTTTTAAAAAAGAAAGAAAAAAGGACGTCACTTAAAAGTTACACCTTATTTATTAGCTTGTTAAAAGTAATTATGGTAAAACTTTAAATTGTCAAGTAAATTGAAAAAATATCTCTATAATGAGTAGCGAGATTTCTTTTCCATTTCCTTTTCATCTTCATTTTAAGATATAATATATGCGGTCAACATTTAGTCAATTGGATCATCATTTTTGTGGCTCATTATCACTATACATGGTTCATACATCTGCACATATTTGATGGTACAAAGGAAAAATATTCTACATTTTGTTGTTATCGGTTTTATCAACCGGTTATTTACATTGAATGTATTGACAAATTATGTATTTTAAAAATGTACAATTTATCAATGTGTGAATACATATGCAACTCATTAATACACAAATAGTACGAATAACAAGTCTATATATTTTGGGTTATTTACATTACTCAATTTTCGTACCAAAAGAAAAAAGTCATGCAATACACTAATGCATGGCCTCACCAATCACTTCGAATGATGCTACTTCTATTTATATAAAAATAGAGTAATAAGTATAGCATTTTCTAAATTTTATAAGTGGTTTCAACATTGAATTATAATATAAATAAATAAATTGAGAGTTAGAAATAAATTTTAAAAAAAAAAAAGTTGAAATCATTGCATTTTGAGTTACTTTTTGATTCAGCTTTAAATCACAGGTGCAGGGCAAAAAGCAAACAAACTCAACAGAGTAATGTCAATTTCCACAAGGGAAATGGATGTCACAACTCCAATAACAACTGTCCCAATAACAAACCCCACCACTCCCACCCTCACTCCAACAACTCCGGTGGTTAATCCGGCGGCTAATCCAGGGGCATTGAGCCCTGCCACTCCGGCCGTAACTCCAGTAACCACCACCCCCACCACGCCGCCAGGTTCTAGTGGTGGAAGCTGGTGTGTGGCGAGCCAATCGGCCTCGGAAACAGCATTGCAAGTGGCTCTAGACTACGCGTGTGGATATGGTGGGGCTGACTGCTCGGCAATTCAGCCCGGTGGGGGATGTTACAACCCGAACTCGATACGCGATCACGCATCATATGCATTCAACAATTATTATCAGAAGAATCCTGTGCCTACTAGCTGTAATTTTGGTGGCACTGCTGTTACTACTAGCACTGACCCAAGTAAGCTACATTCTTCCTATTTACTTATGTAGCAATAACATTTTCCTTCAATTTTTTGCATTGACCAATGAATATATCAAAAAAAATGTTTCTAATAAAAAATGACCTTCAAATAAGTGTCTTTAGATTTGCCTCCTCTGCATTACCCCATTCCTCCGATTTCTCTCAGTGGGATCCATTTCGACAGCAACAGAGATGAATCTTTTTCATAAATTTTAACATGTCCAAGAGATCTATATTGGTCTGGAACATTGTTGTCCAAGACAATTTGAGTGATATTTGGAGAAAAATAGGAAAATTAAAATACATAAAGACACTTTCCCAAACAAAAGGTAATTACCATTTTGATTATGCTTACTTTCTAATCAACTCATCTAAAAATTTTCCTTTTGGCAGGTTCTGGCACATGTCATTTTCCTTCTACAAGGTACACTTTCCTTAGCTTATCTAAATTATTATTTTTTTTCCTTTTCATAGTGCAAAATAAGCAGGGAAATGAATTATATCTCACTGAGTGTTTGGATTTTGCAGCACAAGCTCCTCTGTTTTGAACACAACAAATTCAAACGGCGCAACGGTTTTCGGATCAGGACCTACAAACCCCTCTTCTAGCTCAGCAGCAGCCACAATTGCTAAAACCACTAGTCCATTTTTTGCCATGTCAACATATTTCTTGTTTTTGCTAGCTAGAGATCATCTTTGAAACTATATATATATTTGGTATTACACCATTTTTGGTCTTTCTACACAGATAGAGGGAGGGGGAGAGAGAGAGATTGAGATTGGTGGTCATATTATAAGAGTGAGTAATTCCAGGGGTCTGGATTTTGGTACTCAAAAAAGTGATTCAGATGAGGTGTCATGAGTTCATTGGTTGGTGGATGAGACACATACTTTTATCATATCGCTCCACTCACCAACCAACATGAGCAGATATAAGAAGTGACCAGGAGGCACGTCCGTCCCTTTGCTATAATATGTGTGTACAACAATAAACTAGTACACATCGTCTAAACTATATTTTTGAGTCACAATCTCTAAGATTATTTCATTTTAAAGATGTAGAGGAGTATGTAGGTAAAGAAAGATGAGAAATCTACTGAGTTTTTTTTTGTGTTTGGTAGAGGACTTGAGCGTTTGAAATTGTAGTTGTTAGAGTAACAATGTAATTTCTAGATGGATTCTATTGCTTTAGATCCTTTTGATTTGTAGGTGATGGAAATGAAATTTTGATGGGAGTGTAAATGGAAATATTCTTTTGTTTATGTTTTTCCTTGTATGTAAACAATAACATTTTTATTTTTATTTTTTGCTTTCTATGGTTAAAAGGTAAAGGTTGTGTTGAGACGTTTTATGTGCACTAGATTAAGCGTTTCTTAATCAGCAGCTGAAGTTGAGGGCTTTTATGGATTATAATAATGGCACTTCCATATACAAACCTCAAATTTCAGCGAATGATTAGACCATTGAGATGCATGATTTGGAATTCAGTCAAAATACAAAAGTTGTAGATATCGTATGAGTGAGTTACGTGACGGCAAAGTTGGCAAGATACTCATTTCTTTTTCAATTTAAATCTTTCCTTAAATAAATTTTTTTCTCTTTTTTGCTTTCCTTAATTCAATTTTTTTGAACTCCTAAATATCACAATTTTTTTCCACCTATATAATTGTATATATTTGTCGGTGACACATGGCAAAATAGGTTCCAAAAGTGGTAATATTATTGGCCAACCCAAGTTTGATTCCCACCCGCAACCACTCCTCTTAAGAGTTTGGAGTTTGTATACGACTCGATTTGTTATTGGGTGACCCGGTATGATCCAATAAAATAAAATAAAATAAACATTAAAAAAATCACTAAAAACAAGATTAAAATAACTAAAATTACTTCAAAAGTAGGGATAAATATTCATAAATCTTAAAATAGTTACTACCCTAACAAGATTCAATAAACTTTAGTTATATTAAAAATAAAAAAATTAACGGGTCTAACGGTTCACTCAAATTCGTTAAGAATTCACCCATTTACTTATAACTTAAATTATGAAACGTGTAATTTTGCTAGTTCTACTTGGGAGAAAAAATAAATAAAAAAGGGAAAAAAAAAAGAAGAATCGAGGAAAGCAAGCAACGAGGGAAATAAAAGAAAAAAAAATTATTTTAACCAACTATGCGTGCATGCGGTGCCATTGTTTTAGTCCTTACAAACTCCTAACTTCAGCCACTGATTAGACTATCGAGATGCGTGATTCAAAATTCAGCAAAACATGAAAGTTAGTGAGGGCTAATGTTTTAAATAGTGAGTCATGTGAATATCATATGAGAAGGTTACGAGATCGCAAAATTGGTTAATAAAAATGGAAAATGAAAGTTAAATAAATTTGTGTCATCTTGCCCCCTCCATCGTTAGTCAAACTAACAGAATTTGAGAGAGGTGCCAAAATGACACAAATTGATAATTTGAGGTGCAATTTGCAAAAAAAATAATAATTAAAGTGTCAAAATGACAATTGAAAGTAGTTAAAAGGGCAAATATATATTTTACTCCACAATTGTTTGTGACAATGTAGACACTTCATTTCTCGACCTACTTCTTATTCGCAATTTCCGAATACCATTTTGTACAACTTTTTTCCCATGAGCCAAGTGCCAAGTGCCTCATCCCACTAGCTAATTGCCTCAATGTGAGATCTTGGCAATTCTTCCACAACACATTAATGATAATCATATTTAGCGCTGGTCTTGGCCATTTTTTTACCTTAAGCAAAATTTTAAAAGATGCCCTCTTATAAAAATATTAATTTTTTTTATATTTAAAAACAAATTATTTTTATTTCACTCAAATTATTTTTATTTCACTTATTGACCAATTTATTGTGACTTGCAAGTACCAATTGAACTTGAGTAAATTTCCCAAAACCTAAATTCTCGGTTGCAAAAAAAGCCTGCAAAAAGCACTATAATTAAAATCTTAGTTCCTCTTATTGTTTTGAAATCAATAAGAATGAAAAAGAAAAAGAAAAAGAATTAGAAATTGACATTTTCTCCGATTCGACATGCTCTTACTTAGGTAGCAACATATAGATTTTATGCATTTTCCACTTGGGTGATGCGCGCAGATGGTTTTGCAAGTAGAGTTTAGTAAATGAGTTTTGCAAATTGGCTTCATAGTTCTCCTCATATTTATTTTTATAGCATAAGAAGATAGAGTACGGGAAAACCAAATCGGAGAAGAGGGGTAGCTTAATTTTCCTTTCCGCCTAGGATTTCCTTTACATTCCGTCATTCTAATTTCTATTGCTGAGAACTGTTGTACTGAACTCTTGTATTTTCTTATTGGGACCCAAGAAGGGAAGCAACATGTCAACCCTGCCGTACCAATTGGCAGAAACACTAGCTAGTGTGACTAATACCTTCGTGGGAGGTGGCTCCTCCAATCACGTGCAAGACAGCAATTCTGAGCTTATCATGTCCCCAGAAGTGGCTTACCAAAGACAAGTTAGACGATATCTTAGGGTGTTGACGTAGAAAATGACTTATTTTAAAAAGAAAATGAGCGATTTTTATAATAATTTAAGTCAAAAAAAAAATGTTTTAATAAAAATTTTATATATACAAAAATTAGCTTGTTCGAACTTGCTTTTTATTCCTATTTATATATTGTATACGTGTAAAACTAAAATTCGATAAATATTTTGAAATGACCGTTCTATCTTTTATAACCTAAGGGTCTAACTTCTCTAGGGTCGCCTTTATATGTTCCTTAAAAATATGATGAAGGGCTTCTTTGAGAATCTGCCAGGGGTTCTAAAAATGAATAGTGGATCTAATTATATGCCAACATTCAATGGGTTGCAGAGACCCCAGTATGCTGAAAGCTGGTTGTACTGCACCAAGGAGTGCCTCGTCGTCAGCAATGTTCCAAGGATGTTTCGGATTCAAATTGCCACCATGAGATGCACCGTACACGCTTAATTACTAGGATTTTTCCGCAATAGCTTTGACATTACAATTAACCAATACACATATATGATAGAACATGTACATGAATAAGATAATACTATCAAAGAGTGGTACCAGAAACTACGTGGTATCAAAAAATTGCTCCTAATTCATGGAGAACTCGATTTTACTATTGAAATAATAACAGTGCAATGTAATGAATAAAAGATTTATATTCTCTTATCCTTAACTCCAGCACACTCAATCTCACTCCAAGAAATCAAAATTTATACTATAAATTTTGGTTGAAAATTAACCTAAAGGAGGGGGGACGAGGGGGGGGGGGGGGGTTGAATGGGGTTTATTGCAAATTATAAGAAATTTAAAATAAACTGAGTTAATCAACAAATCAATCAAACGAACAAACTTGAACAATATGTAGAAAAATAAATAAAAGAGTTTAAGTAAGAGAGTTGCCTATTGGCTTAAATAGTCGCGTGTTGGTTTAATGGCTATATTTTCAAAAATATTACCTTCAGCAATAACCTATTTTGGACGGAATGTTTTGGCCAATTTGTTTTGATCATATCTCTTAATCCAACTAACGGATCATGCTAAAATTGGGATATGTGGTACCATACGTTGTTATCTAACTGTTATCCAAATATCAAAATGATTAAAGCCTGGAAAGGCCCCAATCACAATGTTATGTCAAAACTGCTCAAAAAAATAATATTTGCTTGAAAATGAAAGGAGGCTAATAAAACATTAAAACAATATTTTAGGCATTAAAACATTTTTGGATAGTTTTGATAAAATATAAGCCTCAAAATCATTTTGTCAAAAAATTGCAATTTAGCAAGCCATATAAGATGATGATGCATGATCAATAATTGAACTATAAATAATGATCAATCAAGAAACTTTACATAAATCCTAAGCATTCACTCAAGTATCGAATTGACCAGTGTTTGAATGTTTTGATTTGTATCTTCACTTTAATCTTTGTTCTTTGCATTTGAATTTAACTTTGAAGCTTTGCCTTGAAAGCTTCTTCGAACTTTGATTGTCAATCTAATGAGTGTGTAATGTAGAAGTAAATTACCCATTGCTTTCTTAATTGACTTTATCATATAGAGTTAGAATGATCATTGTAAATGTACATGCTTTCTTTGAAATCTAAGTAAATGAAATATAAAATCATTTCAAGAAAAATGTTAAACTACACATTATTAAGTTATTGTTATTATCAAAATAAAATTAATACCTTCTAGGTCAACAATAAACTCTCACCAAATAACTAGAATTATCTATTTTCCCTAGGTGCTCGGTAAAAGGCAAAAACAAAAAATCCTTCATATGCTTTTCTTTATTTATACACCAAAATTCATTGTCTTCAAATTTGGTAAATTGAATGAGCACAACTAGCACTTTCATTATCGGCAGAAGATTAATTGGCAAAGGAAACTCTTGGTGGACAAGAAATTCCATAACTAAGAAATTTCCTATTTTTCTTTCTTTTTTCGGTCCACCAATACCAACAATTTCCACCTTGGCAAACAATTAATTGCCAACCAACTTTGCAATTTTTGGCTACAACACAAAAACACTGCTGCATGAAGTTTAATGCGGTGCCACTACTCCATCGAGAGCCACATCACTTAGACCACTCCACCTTTATGAGAATTCATGTCGAAATCATTGTCTCTATTAAGAATACTCTATATTTGCTATACTCGTAAGCATTTATTGGTCTTTAATTTATACCAATTGCACATTATACATTTACCGTTCAAGAAAAATACTAAATAATATGAAAATATGTCCCATTTAAGCTTATCAATCGGATTATACAAGTTAGAGTTGGGGTTGTTCAAGTTTGACCCGAATTAAATTAAGCATGCTCAAGCTCGAGCCCGGCCTGCATTAAAATTCACCTTATACATTGAAACTCATCTCATATTTTACTGCAGGCTTCGGGCCTATATACTGATTACTGGTATTAGTAGAAGGGAATGTTATATTTGTATATGGAAGAGAGATAAGGGGCTTTAACTCGTTGTCCCTTGTTCGGCAATTTGATCAACGCAAATGGGTGGGATCGCAAAAGTCAGAAGATATGGGGTACTAAATTTGAGTTTGAAGAGTTATTGGACTATTAACTTTTTAGTTATAAGTGAGGTTGTCGTGTGTTTTTAAAGTGTAATCCCTTAAGCAAGTGGGTTTAATAACACAAAATTACAAATATGTAATATTCTTAATAAAACATGCAAACGGGCTTGGCCTAGTCGGAGCTAAGCATTTAAAGCTCATGCTCGACCCAAAATTTAATTCGGGCATGAAAATTTGTTCAATTTGACCCAAGCTCAAACTAATTCAATTAAAACTCGATCATTAATTTAAAGGGTTGAATGGGAAGGTTTCGAGCTTACTCGGCCTAATTAACATGCCTGGTCCCCTAGAGTTCACAATTCTACCTGCAAAGATAATATATGCACCTAATTATTTTTCAGCTGCTCTTTACCTTGGTAATTTTTTTGACTGAACATATAAGCCAATGCAAACATGTAGCTATACCAAGTTGAATATACCCATCAACTAGATTAGGAATTAATTAGAATTAGTGAGAGATATACGTACGTTCCATCCGTTTAGTCCCTAGGGTTCCATCTCGCTCTTGACTAAGCTATACTAAATACCAATTTGTGCACTTACGAGTATATAAAACATTCACAACAAGTGTTTGGCGCTGTTTCCAGGGACATGAAAATCCGTTTTCCACTATCTCACTAATTTAGATTATTTCCTTCTACTAGTTCCCTTAAAAAAATAAAAATTAGGAGTATAGTAGTGTATGAGCATTATTTGGAAGCGTACGTGGTGTTAAGAGATTGAATAAGATAGAGAACTAAGAACTCAATACTTTATTTGAAGGAGAAACGATGGCCGAAGAACAAGAAGATGTGAAAACTTTGAAAGAGCTTTTCTCACCTATCACTACCAACCCACCATTATGCATCATTTTACCTCCCACTACCGCGAACCACTTCAAGCTTAAGCCGCAAGTGATGTAACTCATTCCTAATTTTCATGGAATTGATTAAGAAGATCCTTACCTCCATATTAAGGATTTTCTAGAAATTTACGCTACTTTCAAGTTTCAATATTTTTCTAATGATTCTGTTCGCCTACGATTATTTCATTTCTCCCTAAAAGGGAAAGCAAAGGCATGGCTTAATTCACTACCTTCTAGGTCTATCACTGGCTGGGAGACTTTGGTTTTTAAATTTCTTACTAAATTTTTTCCCATATCAAAGACAATTGAACTTCGAAGGCAGATATCTGTTTTTGGTCAAGAGGATCATAAATTTTTTTACGAATCTTGGGAAAGATTTAAGGACCTACTTTTAAGATATCCCCAATATAGTTTTAAAACATGGAGACTAGTTTAGTTCTTTTACAATGGGTTGACTTAAACCAATCAAAATATGATTGAGTCCATGAACAGAGGTACTTTCCTTAGTCTCAAATAAAATGAAGCTTATAATTTCTTTGAGAATCTTTCCGAGAGTTCTCAGCAGTGGGATTTCTCTTCTCATAAAAATTCGTCGACTCAAGTTAATAAATAAGTTAAAAAAGAGGGCATCTATGAGCTATCTGAAAGTGTAGAGACTCGAAGGCAGTTAGATAGTCTATCAAAGAAACTTGAGGTGTTAACTATGTGGTTAAATAGCAATTATGTCAATCAAATTCAAGCTGAGGGATGCTCTGTGTGTGCTAGTCCTATACATACATCGCAAACTTGCCCCTCTATGGTATGATTCTCTGAATTCACGCGACAATAAGTAAATGCGATGAACGAGTACAATGAGCAATTTAATAGCCCATTCACATAGACATATAATTCGGGTTGGATAAATCACTCGAATCTTTCGTGGACACAAGCTCAACCCATACCCAATATGAGTACCCCACCAACTAATGTTCCATGACAGTAGCCACTCCCTGGTTTTCGCTCTCTAGTCAATTCTTATCCACCATTCTAACTTGCTCTATCACCCCATGTCACTCCACAACAATTCTCATCTTTGGAGAACACTCTCAAGCAATTCATTCAAGTGACTACCCAAAATAATCAGACTTCAAGTCAACTTCTCCAAGAAATTGAGAATAACAGTATCAAGAACACTCAAACCATCATTAGATTAAAGAGTCAAATAGGTCAAATGGCAAGTTAATTAGGTGAAAGAGAAAATGGTAAGTTTTTAAGTCAGCCAATTCCGAATTCTAAAGGTGTTTTCTTAACTAGGACCGCTCCTAACCCACCAAATGCACTAACACATGGGCAAGTTCAAGCCATCATCATACTTAGGTCGGGTAAAGGTAATTTACAATAAAATAAGAATTCTAGAAAGTGATGAAGAAGAGAAAGAAGAAGATCAAATTCTAACTAAAGTTGAGCCTACACCTCAAGTTATGAACCAAACTCCTCCTACTAAGCAAGCAAGTGAAAATCTCTCGAGTAGGACCTTTGTTCCTAAAGCCCCATTTTCTCATAGACTGAAAGACAATAAGAAGGACACTCAATTCGAAGAAATCTTAGAAGTGTTTAAGCAAATTCAGATAAACATCCCACTACTTGATGACATCATGCAAGTACCTTCTTATACCAAGTTCCTCAAAGATTTGGTAACTCAAAAGAGGATAACAAATGTTCTGAATAAGGCATTCTTAGCTGAACAAGCAAGTCCATTATTCAATGAAAGATCCCTATCAAGTATAAGGATCCTGGCTGTACAACAATCTTATGCAAGATTGAGGATCATCACATTGAACGAACTTTGGTAGATCTGGGGGCTAGTGTGAACTTATTGCCATATTCAGTTTTCAAGCAATTGGGTTTAGGAGAGATGAAGTCTACACCAATGACAATCCAACTAGCTAATCGATCTGTTAAATTTCCCAGAGATGTCATTGAAGATGTTTTGATACAGGTAAAGACATTTTACTTCCCAGTGGACTTCGTAATCCTTGACACTCAACCTGTTTAGAACACAAATGGGCAAATTCCTGCGATCCTTGGTCGGCCGTTTCTCGCTACAGCTAATGCGCTAATCAACTGTAGGAATGGAATGATGAAAATAAGTTTTGGGAATATGACAGCTGAGCTTAATGTCTTTGACACAAGCAAACAGCTCTAAGAAGAGGAAGTTAGATGTGTGAACATGATAGGAAGCTGAATATTTGATGGAGAATGTGACGAGCTTGAAGAAGATTTTATAGCTTTATTGGGAGATGAAGTAAATTCTCCAAAATTTTTGAAAAATGAAAAAGGAATGTCGAGAATGAAAGAGGAAGAGTGGGAAGCAGATGTTCAAAACCTTTTATTTTCAGAGCTAGATATCGAGAAAAATAAATCATTTGATAATATGAAGCTGGGCGAGAATATCCTATTTGATCCTGGTATACTTTAGTTAAAATCTAGTGACTCATCCCCTTTGGAGATACCTTATTCGCCTATTGATTTCCTGCTTCTATTTATTGAGCCTACTGAATTAATTCATCTGATATCATCTGATCTAAAGCCTGACATAAGCCATCAAATCATGGAGGTAAGTGGTTGGTTTAATAAGTATGTTCATGTTCTAATTATTATATCTGTTGACATTCCACCTGATAAATATGCATTTTGCAATTAATTAGATATTATGCTTTTCTTTGTTCTCTTTCTAACAAAAGTGCAGGTTTATCTTTATCATTAAGCTTCATCGACTTCAGGTGATATCCATCATTTTTTTATTTACTTGTCTTTATACATTGAGGACAATGTAAGATTTCAGTTGGGGGGTGGGATTTATTTACTTTATAATTCCATACATTTCACCTATTGCATTTTGTTAGAAAATGAGCTAAATTTTTTGAATTTTTTTCAAAAGGGACAAAGAAAAGCTTTACAATGGTTCTTTGATATTAATTGAGATTTTCCTTTCAAGCCAATGTAATAATGATGACGCATTCGTTTTAATACTATACATTTGCATGCTTAGTTCTCCTACTATCATTATCAAGAGAAATTTCATGATTTTCAATCATCATTATATTTGAACACATGTGACAACTTATGCATGACTAGATGGATGAGTGAGCATAGCTGAAGATTCTTAAAGAACATAAATGTGGAGATTAAGTAGGCCGTGAGTATTTGGGCCAATCTTCCTATTTAAGGGTTTATACATCAACTCTTAATTTTTGAAAAGCGTATCTCATTGAATAATCTCATTATTCTTTACCTTTATTGAACACTAGAAAGGTACGTCCATGAATTGCAATTCTTTTAAGAATTCTTGATATTACTTGAACTGAAGAACTATAAACCTTAGGAAGTGACTTAGGCCATCTTTGGTAGCCTCAATATATCCTAATCCTACCCTTTACATATATGCCGCTAGTCACCCTTTTGAGCCTTATATATAACCTTTCTTTGGTAATCCGATATCCTTACCCTACTCCAATTAAGAGTATGAACCATATTTATTAGGGGTGGCATCGGTCGGTAAATTGAACCGAGCTACTACTCGCTGACTTTCGAACCGACACTAGTCGGTGGCCAATTTCTTTAACCATTTCGTACCGAAAAAATTGGTTGTGCTGATTGTTGGTTCATCCGACAACAGTCAGTCGGATCGGTTCGGTTGAGAGATTTTGAAAAACCTATGAAGAAGAAGAAGCAGCTGAAGGTGAGAGTGGAATAGGGTCGGTGGTGTTTGGTGAGAAAGATGAGAGAAAAAGAAGAATGAAGAGAGATAACGTGTTAAGAAAGAAGAAGAAGAAGAAGAAGAAGAAGAAGAAGAAGAAGAAGAAGAAGAAGAAGAAGAAGAAAAGGTGAGAGTGGAATGGGTCGGTGGTGTTTGGTGAGAAAGAGATGAGAAAACAAGAAGAATAAAGAGAGAATGTGAAATTAAAAAAAAAAGCAGCAGTAGCTAGGAGGTGAGAGTGGAATGGGGTCGGTGGTGTTTGGTGAATGGTGAGAGAGATGAGAGAAAAAGAAGAAAGGAGAGAGAGAGAATGTGAAATATTAAAAAAAATGAAAACGTCGCTTTCAATGCTTTCTTCTTTGCACGGCACGGAGCTCGATTGTACTTTTCACGTGGTTCACTGATGCAAGATTCAAAATTCTAAATATATATAGTTAATTATATAAATATATATAAAATAATAAAACTTAATATTATTTTATAAAATTGGTCGGTTCGGTTCACTGACGGTTCTCTAATGTTTCAACCGTCTTCAACACCGTTTATAACCGGTTCGGTCAGTTCTTTGACCATTTTTATCGGTTCACCGACTTGTCGAAAAAGCGTTTCAATCGGACCGGTCGAAAAACCGGTCGGGTCGGTTTATTCGGTTTTTTTTTGCCAGCCCTAATATTTATAGCCTACCTTGTATCTAAGAGTATGTTGAGATTATTTATTTTATGTATGGGTAATATTAAAAAGTGAGCTTGAAGAATGAAAAATGAAAAGGAAAAAAAAAGTGAAAGAAAAAAAAATGATGAAACCTCCTCCAAGTATCTAAGCGAAAATTTTGTATGAAACGGGAGTGTGAAAAGGAAAAGATTGAAAAAAAAACAAAGCTCATATGAAGTTAAATTTAGCCCAAAGTGTTAATTTTATATCTCAATATATTTCTTAGATCTTTGAATCCCCTATTTACCTTTTCATTTGATTAGCCATCACCCTTAACCTTGCATTACAACCTGAAAAAAGTCCTAAAGATCCTTTGGAATATGGTTTTGAGGTGAGAGTGATAGAGGGGATCCATTTATGCATTTCACTTTTCTAGTGGGATATATCCTTTCATGAGACTCTTGTTCTTTCATTATTAACGTTTTTCATATATACATATGGGAGGTATTTGAATTTGAATAAATTTACTCTTTATAGCCCACATGTAATTAGAGCATTTACACCATATTCTCGAGTGTTTCATTTGTTAAGTGTATGCCATGTCAGGAGTTGAGTCAAAGCATAGTTTGGATGGGATTTGAAAGTTTTGCCTACCTAGATATCAATGATGTTATGTTGTTGTCAATTCATACACACATAATGAGATTGGAGAGAAAGAAATATTCTTATTAATTTTGCTAGTTTGAGAACTTTGATATTACATGTTTGTCACATTACTTAGTTTGTAGTTATTTTGATATCTTTGTTGAGTTATTTGAATTGATGAAAGAAAGGGAATAATTTTTAGAAAGAACTGTAGCATTCAAATTTTGTTGGTATATTCATTGCAAACCATCACGAGACTTCACTCGTCCTCTTGGGGGAATCTTGAGGTTAACAAAAGAATTTATTTTAAGGCTTTTGCTTTGCTCAAAGACTAGCAAAGTATAAGTTGGGGGAAATTTGATGTGCCAAGAAATTGATACATTGTATTCCATTAATATACACTTTGAAGAGCATATATTATTTCATTTGTTGTATTTTTGGAGCTTTTCAGGTGTTTAGAATTAAATCGAGAAGTTTTTGAATGAAGAACCATTTGTAAGGTTCTCATTTGTCGAGAGCCTATATCTTTTGTTTATTTCCTAATCAAATAGACTGGAGACTTTAAATAAGTGTTAGTGTGTAAAATCGATTAAAACAAGAACTCAAAGATGAGCATGTAGCGAGTTAAGATCTGGTGAATCATGTTTGATTTCCGAGATATTATTAAATGTCTCCCACACGTACTAAAGACCACATGTTAGGGGTGCGAGGTATATAATAGGCTCTTTTTCAGTAGTGGTGTACATACATGTGCATTTAGGGTACATCAAATGTCTACTACACGTACAACGGAAAGTATATTGTGGGGATAAGCCAAATAAAAGATAACCTTAGTAATTACCTATGAAAGAGAAAAGACATGCATAAGGTTACGCTGGAAGGCTGCCCAAAGTTCGTGTCGACTACTGTGAGAATCCGCAAATGCGACCCCCGGGTCTCGTCCCCGTTTGGTTGGGCGTCTGAAACGTCGGAACGTATTCCGTCGTTCCATTTGCTGTAGTGTTTCTGTTGATTCAGATCATGTGTCCTTATGTTTTATTTCTAGATAAAAAGGGGTTCATTTAGAGTCGCCAGTACGTTTTACGAGAAAACGGACAAAAAGGGGTCATGTAAGAGGAAAGGCTATAGGCAAGCCTTTCCTTTACATGTTTGTCTACGAAACCAGGATTCTATAGGGTTCGGAAACTATATTACGGTTTGGGAAGGTGTTAAGCACCCATTCCGCCCTCTCGGTCTCTAGTGGTCTTATATGTTCATTCTATGTTAAAGAACTTGGATGCTTTTACTGACAGTCTACTACTTTCTAAGTGAAAACCCTAATTTTGGGAAAAAACGGGAAAAGGGATGAAAACCTTGTATTCCGAGATCCGATGTTTTTATATTTAAAAGATGTAAATGACAAATGACAAAAACCTTTTTATTTTGAAAGAGTATTCCGTATTATTTCCTCAGATAATGACGGTTTTCTCGAGTCGTGATTATTTTGGAAAGGTTCGGATCTTGTAGTGGAACTAATTCAATATGAAATTGGAACTCTTGAGGGGAGTTCTACTGGGTGTATCGCAATCTATGAACCAGACAAGATACGCCGGGTTTTAATTCCTAGGTAAGTTTTACCGGTCCGGGTTTTGAAAATAGGATTTTATTCCGAACGATAATGTACTTACTCTTCTGGTTTTGAAAATGACTTTATCAGGGTCTTTTGTTTTGAAAACGGTAGACTATTTGTAACTTGGCAATAAGTTTATTCAAATAAAACGTGGACAAAATAACAGAAATAAAACAAGTGCACAGATATCTAATTTTAAATACTAGAAGGGACTTTCTTTACCTTCCCGACGAGAATAATAATATAAGAAAGAAAATATGATGCGGCGGAGAGATTTCCGGCGATAATAATCTTTTCCTTCTTCAGATATTTCCAAGAATTTGATTCCAGAGACGGGACACGTCAAGTGTCGAGAATAGATTCGATAACTCTTCAGAAATAAGACGATAATAGAGAAAGCTCGATAAAAGACTAGAAAATCAGATTAAAATTCAGAATTCTTTGATCCCAAGTTGCTGCCTAGAACCCTTGGGGGTGTTGGCCTATTTATACTGCTCGGGGAAGATTGTCGCGCGACATTTCCCCAAAAAGGGCAAGTGTCGCGCGACACTGTGATATGTCGCGCAACAATGTGTCAATGTCGCGCGACAAACGGCTGAAGTGATGTTTCTGACAGACTGATGTGTCAGAGAGTGGATGGTCTGGTGCAGAGGGAGATTGTCGCGCGACATATCAGGGATTGTCTCGCGACAATGTGATATGTCGTGCGACAATCTCTTTTGAAAAAAGGTTTGTTTGGCCAACAAACCCTTTCGGGGAAGTTTCGGGTGTTCGGGTGGGTCCCGGGCCCAAAAATAACAGTTCTTGAAGGTCGTTAGGGTTCCTGCGGGGGTCACGGATCGGGGTGTCTATAGACCCTCTCGACTCAAGCTCCTTGCTTGCAAGGAATTGAGGCGACTGGAAGAGACCATGATCCATGGCTCCCGCACGAACTCTAAAGGAGTGTATATGTAAAAAAAGTGCTCGTGAGTGCCTCCGTAGAGGGCTTTGTGTTTGGTTTCGCCTCCGGAGAGGGCTTCTGTTACCTCGTTGCCTCTCTCGAGGGCTTTCATTTGTTCCACTTGCTTCTGATGGGAGGACTACCATTGCTCCACTAGCCTCAGGTGGGAGGACTGCCATTGCTCCACTAGCCTCAGATGGGAGGACTACCATTGATTCATTTTGCGCCTCAGGTGGGAGGACTACCATTGCTTCACTGTGCCTCTCTGGGAGGGCTTCGCCTCAGGTGGGGGGACTACCATTACTCCACTGTGCCTCTCTGGGAGGGCTTCGCCTCAGGTGGGAGGACTACCATTGTGCCTCTCTGGGAGGGCTTAACCTCAGGTGGGAGGACTGCCATTGTGCCTCTCTGGGAGGGCTTAACCTCAGGTGGGAGGACTACCATTGTGCCTCTTTGGGAGGGCTTAACCTCAGGTGGGAGGACTACCATTGTGCCTCTGTGGGGGGGGCTTTTGACCTGTAAGAAAAAGGAAAATTGCCTCTAGGAGGGATTTTGTGAGTAACTTTGCCTCTGAAGAGGGCTTGTGTTGTGATTTGCCTCCGAAGAGGGCTTGTATTTTGATCTGGTGAATCTTAATTATTGTCCCTCTTAGACTGCTAGAGTGAGAAAGAGAAATCCTCGTGAGGGTGAAAAGAGCTCCTCGAGGTCTAATTTTATCCGGATGTCCGTTTTCCTGTATCTTTCTTGAACTTTATTCTCATGTTTTCCTTGAGTGAGGATACCTCTCTTAGAAGGCAGTTTTCGGATATTCCTTGGCTCTCCGCAGAATGACGGTTCGAGGTTTTTTCCAAACCATCTCTTCTGTATTGTGCTGAAAAGAATATTCGTTTGAAAGTTCAATCTCTGATCTCTGTTTTCTTCTTAGTTTCTCTTTTTGGTGGGCCCACATCGTATTCTGTTTTTCGATGCCCTTATTTCTCCCTCTTTTGGGAAAGACTTTTCCTGGCCCTTTCTGTTTTTGACCAGGAGCCCTTTTCATCCCTTTGTCGTGATCAGGAGCCTTACTCACCCAAAACGAAGCCCTGAGCCGGTTTTGGCCTAGCTGTCACTTTTGGTGTGGCTCTCCCTGTCACTCTGCATTTTTGTTTCTCTCCCTTGCTTTGGGTGCTCATACGGGTTTCTTCTCTTTTCTACTCTTTTAATTTTCTCTATTCCCGTCTTATCTTGCTTTTTTGATGGTCTCGGTCCTTTCTGGGAGATCAGAGACTACTTTAACCATTTGTATTTCGTTCTCGCATTTTCGGAAAGATGATTTGGAAGTCTTTCCTCGTGTTCTCATCCTGGGTGTGCGGTTTTTTGGCAATTTTTTCGAAAACTGCCTCTCGGAAGTCCTCTTGCAGGAGATAAAAATGAGAAAAAGGTCAAAAAAATCAGGGGAGGGGGTGATTGTCGCGCGACAGCTCGGTGGAGAGCTCTTTGTCGCGCGACAATGACCTTGTTTGTCGCGCGACATTCTGTTCTATTATATAAGCCCCTTGCTGAGCTCATTCCACCTCATTCTCTCCTTCCTCTTTCTCTCTCTAGCTCTCTTTCTCTCTTTTCTCAAGTGCGGAAGCCCTGCCGCTTTTTTGACTTTTTGACTTTTCTCATATATTCCATATACACAGATGGATCCCGCACAGCCGGATCGATTAGAGGGTGACCAGGAGGAGGTCACCTTTACTGACGCTCAGGGCGTCCTTCGGTGTAGTCCTCATCATGATGATTGGGAGGACCTTGATTGGTATGACGATGATGGGGTGAACCGCGGTCGGGCGGTGATTTATAGAGATATTACCCGGGCTGCTCCGGTCCCGGATGTTCCATGGCTCTTGATGGAGCCTGCTTCTCACGAGATTCGCCGACGATCTCTGGTACGTCTTCTTTTCGTGTATTTATCTGTTCCATTATTTTTGTCGTTTCATGCATGTATTTTAACAAATGTTAGTATGCATGTCTGCCTAAAATAACGTCCGATTTAGTGAAACTCATACTTTTTACCTGTGATACCCTTTAGGTTCCCCCTTTTTTAGAAATTTACATAATGTATCCCTATAACTCTATAACTCTCATAATTACACCAAAATACCCTCAGGTTTAGAAAATTACATAATTTACACTTATAACCCTATAACTCTCATAATTACACCAAAATACCCTCAGGTTTAGGAAAATTACATAATTTACCCCTATAACCCTATATCTCTCATAATTACACCAAAATACCCTCAGGTTTTAAGAAAATTACATAATTTACCCCTATAACCCTATATCTCTCATAATTACACCAAAATACCCTCAGGTTTTAGGAAAATTACATAATTTACCCCCATAACCCTATAACTCTCATAATTAGACCAAAATACCCTCAGGTTTACATAATTACATAATTTTACCCTTATAACCCTATAACTCTCATAATTACACCAAAATACCCTCAGGTTTAGAAAATTACATAATTTTACCCTTATAACCCTATAACTCTCATAATTACACCAAAATACCCTCAGGTTTAGAAAATTACATAATTTACCCTTATAATCTTATAACTCTCATAATTACACCCAAAATACCCTCAGGTTTGAAAAATTACATAATTTACTCTTACAACCCTATAACTCTCATAATTACACCAAAATACCCTCAGGTTTTGGAAAATTACATAATTTACCCCTATAACCCTATATCTCTCATAATTTAGACCAAAATACCCTCAGGTTTAGAAAATTACATAGTTTACCCTTACAACCCTATAACTCTCATAATTATACCAAAATACCCTCAGGTTTAGAAAATTACATAATTTGCCCCTATAACCTTATAACTCTCATAATTACACCAAAATACCCTCAGGTTTCTTATATCTATATTTCCATTCTGTTTACAGTGGGTTGGCCGAGGTTGGGGTTCTCCCAACACTATATCTTCGGAGTGGCGACGGGCACCGGCCCCTGTCCAGGAGTTGCTTCTCGCGACTCCTTTTGGCTCTCTCTTCGACGCCCTCCCGGAGCGGGTTTCTAGGGCGACAGTTTTGGTGTCGGCACTGGCTTGCCACTGGTGGGATACTACTCATACCTTTCATTGGGGATGGGGTGAGATGACGATGACACCCCTCGATCTTTTTGCTCTGACCGGGATTCCTTCAGGGGGGATCCTTATTCAGATTGATGTCCCTTTGCGTCTGACGGCAGAGGGCATCGTGGGCGCACTTGGGTGGTTCCCCGAGCGACGGAGTTCGGGTGATACTATTCCTCAGGGTGTCTTAGTTACGCGACTAGCCACAGAGAGAGCTCGACTAGTTGCTTCGGGGGTGCCGATGACCCGTCAGGAGGCGCGCCAGTATGCCCGCGTCCTTCTTCTACTGACACTCCATGATCTGTTTGAGGCTCGTGGGGGGGACACAGCCCATCTCTGGTGGCTGCCTTATCTCCGGGACTTTAGCATCATGTTCGACTACGATTGGGGCGGTTTTATTATTGCCGTCCTCTATGATGCTATGGATCAGGTTTCTCGCCACCTAGCCCTGAACCTTAAGGGCTTTTCTCTGCTGTGGGAGGTACATACTTTAGTCCTTTTGTCTTTGCTTCAGTTCTTTTTCATATTACCTATTGATTATTGCTGATATTCTTCATATTTCTTCTTCAGAGTTGGTTTGTTGCTTATACTCGCCTGGGTCGCGCCCAGGTGGATCTTCTCGTTGAGAATGAGGACCAGTTCCCTTTTCTCCGCCGATTCATTGCGGGGAACTACAGGGCTCCCTATGTATACCGGACTCGGGAGACCGGAGCTGCTACTATCCACGACCTGCAGGAGGAACAGGTAAATATTTTAGTATTCTTGTTTTTCAATAGTCAGATAGAATATATAATTTATTGAAATAAAATCATGTTCTCTTTTCAGATTGAGTAGGCCCCTTGGGGTGATCTGGGTCTCCATTTTGGGTATGGCCGTGCTCTGACCGCCTCGAGGACCAGGCGGCTTATCCGGGATGAGTACGGCCTTCTCTTTTATTTGGGCGAGAGGGTCATTCTCCAGCACACACCGTCCCAGTGGCCTCGTGTTCCATTATTTCCTCCTGTTCTGATGAGTCGGACGGGCGAGATTGATCCGGTGACGGTGCAGGCCTTGGTCGACGGACTTGGCTTTCAGACGTTCACCGAGGAGGGAGACTACGCTGTTTTTGCTGCCCATTATCTGATGAGGGAGCCGAAGGGGACTCGGGGATGGGTCTTCTATGAGAGATACCGGGCATTGGGAGGTGATCCCTATTACATACGGGGACAGGCTCATTTAGCTAGGGCGGTTCCGGGTTATCTGCCACCTGTCCCCGATCAGAGGGACAACATTCCGGATTCCGAGGACGAGGACCCCGAGGGGGAGAGGGATGTTCCTGCTGCGGCCGAGGGTGGTGGTCGGCCAGAGGGCGAGGGAGGTGATGCGACAGCGGTTCCGGAGTCGTCACCTCCGACGACACCTATGGGGGAGCAGCGCGCTGAGGGCTTCGAGTTTTTTACAGGCCCTTCTGTGTCTCCGGGGGTCCTTTTTGCTGCTGCTGAGGCTGCCGGGGGGAGAGCGGGATTTTTTGAGAGGTCCGGGAGCTCGCGGACCTTGGGGCAGATTACGATCAGTTTGGGCAGACTCCTCCTGCGGCGGCGACTACTCCTTCCAGTGGGGTACCTCATTTGAGGGCGACGGCCATGGTGGATCCTCCGGGGGTCCGCACCTACGCCACGTTGACTCCTCTCCCGGCGACTGTTATGGGGCCTCCAGCCCGATCTCCAGGTTTCGGGGGTTCTTCATCTCGGCCTCCCCTGTTCCCGATCCGTGAGGAGGGCGGGTCCACTTCTGCTGGTGTTCCGGTAGGGTCGTCTATTTCGTGGGTAGATCTACCCCCACTTCCCAGGGATATCTCCTATGTCGGCGCATGACTACGTCGATACACTGTCCCTGAGTACCCTCTTCCTGAGGATACTTTTGATTACTTGGGTGGTCGCCCTGATGATGAGGTACCTTCTTCAGCTTCTCCTGATACCTTTATATCTATATCTATTTATTTTGACTGTGCTGATTCTCTTATCTTATGTCCTTTTACAGAGGGTGAGTGTACGGGTGGCAGATCTACGGGCTTGGCACGCCCAGTACCTCTACAACTGGAACCTGCTCCAGTACGTCGGTCGAGACCCTCCAGCCTACATGCGCGACTATCAGAGGGCTATCGACGTCTCCCTACGGCCAGACGACCCTCTGACTTCCTCTCATGCTCGGTCGGAGTCTAGGCGGAGTAGCAGTCGGACCTCTAGGCGATCCCGATCTTCGGTGATCCGTCCGACGGCACCGGTTCAGTCTACGGGGCCTTCCCAGGCAGCAGTTCCTCCTGTTCCCGGTGTCCCAGTCGTTGATCTTACCCCCGAGGAGGGCTCGGGTGATAGTGGGAGCGTGTCAAAACGCGCTCGAGTAGATTAGTTTTTCCCTTCTGCATTTAGTGTTAGTTTGGACAGATATGTATTTATTTAGACATGTTTAGACAGATATTGTTCTTTTATTGGATTTATAAAATATCTTTTATCTGTGTCTGATTTGTTCTTTTATTCTCTATCTGTGAAAGATATATATATATAAGAGTCGGCGATTTAGAAGCCATACCTTGTAGTGTAGTGATACTTATGTTTCCTGCAAAAAGAACAAAGTGAGAACAAGACAGCATCCAGAAGTGATTCTTTTTGGCAAAAATGACTGCTATGTGTAAGAAAAACAAAATTAGGGTACCCCTAGATGGGTTTGTCGCGCGACAATCCCTCCTGGAGATGGGTTTGTCGCGCGACAAACAGGCACATGTCCCTCTTTTTTGCTATAAATACACCCATCTTCCTTCCTTCATCCCCACATCTTCCAGAAATGTCTTCTTATCGCACAAATTCTGATTTTTCTTTCATCAATGCCCGAGATGCTTTGATATCTTCTGAAAATGGTCTGAACTTCGGTGCTTTTAGTCCTTTAGCGGGCTGGTGCCATCGTCCTGTCGACTTTTCCTTTTTGTTAGGTGCCTTGTATTTCTGGAGTCCTGCGGACCATCTCTTCCGCTTTGGACTAGATGAGCTCTGCCCGACCTATGAGGAGTTCTCCTGGCTGTTGCGTTCTGATGTTCGTCTCCCAATGGCAGTTCCCATAGAAGAAATCGGTCCCCGCGACATGCTAATTGCTCTGTTAGCCATTTTCCAAGCGGCCTGTGATGGTTTCATTACCGACGGCCTCCTTGACCTCCATAAAATGGTGAGGTTCTTTCATTGTTATGAAGATAGGGCCTCTTACGGCGTGGGGCGTACTGCAGCGGCCCTGATTTGCCTTGTTTCTGATATGTTGCTGGTGACGGGTTCCTCCCGTGTCGATCCGACTATTCTGAGTTTGATTTACCAGGCTAGAAATGGGGAGTCTATAGTGCCGATCGTTCTTGCAGAGACCCTGAATGGTCTTGATGAGGTTCAACGGGGGGCTTCACCCTTCTTCAGGGGGAGTCCGCGTTTGCTATACATGTGGCTGCTGGAGCGCTTCCGATCGGTGGGTTTCAACGGGATTCGGCTTGATAATCCTACACATTTCTTCCGTCGTCCCCTCTTTGGGGCTTTGACCATGTCTTCCTCTGATTGGACGGTGTGGTTTTTGGAGAACTTTCGGGCTATCCGTTGGAACATTCCTTGGTGGAAGCTGAGGGCGATGGTGCTTAGTACAGGGGGTCAGAACTATGTTCGACTTCGCGGGCTTTGGTTTACCTCTTTTTATCTCTCCGGACGTTTTCTTCGACAGTTCAACGTTCCTCAAGAGATTCCTCTTGGTCTGAATAACTTCTCCTTTGAGTCTAAATTTGTGACTCTGCATGTTTCCTTATCGGTGAAGAGGATGTGGCGTGCTCGGCTGACTCGGCAGTTCAACTATGCTCGTTTCGGTATTCCCCGACCCCTTCGGGCTGATATCATCCGCTCTTGCTGGCAATCCCTGGCAGGAGAACTGATTGATGACCCCCTTCAAATGGAGTGGTTCCGATTCATGGATTCTGAGCCTTCAGAAAATAACATTGTTTTTGCGTACCAGATTCTGGATGAGGCTCGAATTGATTTGGCCGCTGAGGACCCAGTGTGGCCAACCCCTAGGGATTAATTTCTTCTTGTATACTGTATTTCCTTTGTAACTTTCGGTGTTCTGAACCACCTCTTAATAATATATGAAGGGACCTTTTATGGGAAATAAATTTATTTACAAAGTTTAAACCGGGCCTGAAGTCACTTCTCAGGTTGCCTACGTTCCCCCTTTTTGATTTTTCCAAAATACAATTTCGAGTTGGGGCTCAGGTTTACATAGTTCTTTATCTATACATGTTGTGCCTATTGATAATACTTCTTCAGTCGGTCCATGTTGACTGGTGAATGTAGTAACTGTCCGTCTAAGTCAGCGAGTATAGCGGCGCCCCCTGTATCGATTTCTTTGACGATATACGGCCCCGTCCACTTCTGCCCGAACTTACCCCTCGGATCTTTAGCTGGCTCTCGAATTTCTTTCAATACGATGTCATTTTTATTGATACCCCGAGTCCTCACTTTCTGGTTAAATGCTCGAGCGATTCTCTTCTGATACCCTTGATGGTGGTACGCGGCTTTTAATCTTTTCTCATCCAGTAGGGCTAGCTCGTTATAACGTGCCTGGACCCACTCCAGTTCATTGACTTGATTTTCTAGCATTACCCTGAGGGAAGGGACTTCTAACTCGACAGGGAGGACTGCTTCCATCCCGTATGTAAGTGAGAACGGGGTTGCCCCGGTGGAGACCCTCTCGGTGGTGCGGTATCCCCACAATGCATATGATAATTTCTCCGGCCAGTCCCGGCAGGTGTCGGTCATCTTGCTTAGGATATTCTTCAAATTTTTGTTGGCGGCTTCAACTGCCCCATTGGTTTGTGGTCTATATGGCGAAGATTTGTGTCGGGTGATACCGTATTCTTCCATGACTGTATTAGCTTCTCCTTCGAAGTGGGTGCCGTTATCCGAGATGATCTCGTGTGGGACCCCATATCGGCAGACAATATTCCTTTTAATGAATCGGGCAACTTTTTTGGCATCCAGGGTCTGGTAAGACTCGGCTTCCACCCATTTGGTGAAGTAGTCGATGGCTACTAATATGAATTCATGGCCGTTGCTGGCTTCGGGCGAGATTTTCCCAATGACGTCGACTCCCCAAGTTGCGAAAGGCCAGGGAGCAGTCATGTTGTACAACTCTTTCGGAGGAAGCTTCTGAGATTTAGCATAAATTTGGCACTTGTGACAACGGCGTACGTGGTTAGCGCAGTCAGTCTGCAGGGTAGACCAGAAATAACCTTGTCTGATGATTTTGCGGGCAAGCGTATGTCCGCTCATATGAGGTCCTCAATCGCCCCCATGTATCTGATCCATCATTCTAACTGATTCTTCTTCGGTGAGACATTGAAGATGAGTCCCGTCGTAGTTCCTCTTATACAATCTTCCGGCACAGAGTATGAATCCTGATGCTAGTCTTCTGAGCGTGACCCGCGTTTTCTTGTCTGTTTTCTCGGAATACTGATGGTTCTTCAGCAGGTTCCAGATGTCATAAAACCAAGCGGTTGAGTCACCGTCTTTTTCAATCTCTGCCTCAAGGGCCATGCAGTGTGCGGGTCCTGATTTCTTTTGTACCGTGAGGATTATTTCTTCCATCCCCTCCGGAATATCGATCATAGATGCCAGGGTTACCAGTGCGTCAGCAAAACTGTTCTGAGACCTGGGGACATAGTAAAACTCCGCATGCTCGAACCTTCCCGCAACATCCTCCAGTCGGGCGAGGTAAGGGACTAATTTCTCATCCCTGATCTTCCATTCCTTCAGAACTTGGTGGACCACTAGTGTTGAATCTCCGTATACCTGTATTTTCTTTATACCCCTTTGAAGAGCGATCTCTAACCCGAGTATGCAGGCTTCATATTCGGCCATGTTGTTGGTGCAGAAAAAGTCCAGACGATATGATATCGGGGAGTGAGTTTGGTCCAGAAAGACTAACCGGATGCCTATCCCATTTTCGTTTCGATTGGCGGCCCCGTCAAAGTATAACTTTCAGTCTTCATCGATCTCGACATTCATTATGGTTTCGTCCGGGGACTCGGCTTCTTCTAGCATGTCTCCCAATATCGGATTGTGGGCCAGGTAATCAGCTATGATCTTGCCTTTGACTGCCTTCTGGGTCATGTAGGTGATGTCGAATTCGGAGAGTAAAAATAACCATTTTGCCATTCGGTTCGAGAGAGCCAGTTTTTCGAAGAGGTATTTTAACGGATCAATCCGTGATGCCAGGATGACTGAGAAAACTAGCATGTAGTGTCGTAGTTTCTGTGTTACCCAGACGAGAGCGGTGCATGATTTCTCTAATGGTGTACGTTCATCTCAAACGAGGACAACTTCTTGCTGAGGAAATAGATGGCTTGCTCCTTTCGGTATCAGTCAGGTGTTGGGCTAGCATTGCTCCCGCGACTGAATCAGTGACGGTTAGGTACAAGATAAGTGGTAGTCCGGCTTGTGGTGGGGTTAATACTGGGGGGCTGGAGAGGTAGTCTTTTATCTTATCAAAGGCTTCCTGGCACTGGTCGTCCCATTCTCCTGGTGAAAACTTCCTTAGGAGTTTGAAGATGGGGTTCGCAAGTTTGAGTAAGCTGAGAGATGAACCTGCTGATATACTGTAAATTACCCAAAAATCCCCGGACTTCTTTCTCGGTATGAGGTTCGGGCATATCTCGGATAGCTCGAACTTTGGCAGGGTCTATCTCGATTCCTTTTTTACTAACGACGTAGCCCAAGAGCTTTCCTTTGGTTACCCCGAACACACATTTCTGCGGGTTGAGTCTCATCTGATACTGGCGGAGGCGATCAAAGAAGGGTCGCAGAGTTGGTACGTGACCTTTCCTCTCTTTTGATTTGATTATCATGTCGTCCACATACACCTCCACTTCTTTATGGATCATATCGTGAAAAATAGCGGTGGCTGCCCTCTGGTACGTTGCCCCGGCGTTCTTCAGCCCAAATGGCATAACGGTGTAGCAGTATGTTCCCCATGGTGTGATGAATGCTGTTTTCTCCTGGTGATCCGGGTGCATCTTGATCTGGTTATACCCGGCAAAACCATCCACAAATGACTTCAGGGAGTGGTTGGCAGTATTATCTACTATCAAATCGATGTTGGGTAATGGAAAATCATCTTTTGGACAAGCTTTATTGAGATCTCGATAATCCACGCACATGCGGACCTTCCCATTAGCCTTTGGAACGGGCACAATGTTGGCTAACCATAAAGGGTACTCGATTACCCGTAAGAAACCCACACTCAATTGTTTCATCACTTCTTCTTTCACTTTCAAGGACCATTTTGGCGTAAGTTTCCTCAACTTCTGTTTGACGGGCCTAAATTCTAGCTTAGTGTGTATCTCGTGCAGGACTATCTGACTGTTCAAACCTGGCATATCCGCATAAGACCAGGCGAAGACATCCACATACTCTTTCAGAGTTTGTGTGAATTCTTCTCTTTCTGTCTCACTTAGGCTTGCCCCAATGCGGACCTCTCTTCTTTCCTCCTCTGTTCCGAGGTTAATTACAAGAGTGTCTCCTTCCTCGCTCTGTATACGCTGCTCCTCCCGTTCAGGGTGTTCGTTCAATCTTTCCAATTCCATATAAGCAATTACAGAATTGAAAATAACAGGATAACGCAAAATAGAGTTTTCTTCGTTGATAATAGTATTTACAGGTACAAGTTTAAAAAGTTCATTTAGGAGTGACTCCTTCCTATCTTTACCTTCACTCTTATCTCTCACCCTTACAATTTCACTCTTTTCCCTTTCTCTTTGGTAGTCTGGATCAGCGTATATCAAGTGTACAGGGTCGTCTCTTGGCTCATCATCCCCCAGAACCAAAATGTCGAAGAGATCTCCGATCATTTCTTCCTCTTCGCCTTTCTTGTCTTCTTTTTCTTCCTTCGGCCCGATTGTCAACTTGGTAGAGAAGCTGTGTATGGTTTTTTCCTTGATATAGAGGTCCTCTTCATAGAAGATTTCCCATCCTGGAAGGTTCTCTCCATCGCTGTTTCTCCAAGGCTCCTGAAAGCCGCAAAAGGGGAAGTCCTCTCCTTCTTTAACAAAAAACCCGTTCAAAGAGCTGAAACTCGGATACTGATGCCCTCGACCCCTTTTTTGTTGATCGTCCTCTTCAGTGTGTTGGTACCCCAAAGCTTCCCTTCCGTACCTCGTTACTAGTTCCAAGGCTTGAAGTAATCCTGGCTGTCCCATTCCCATACTGGCTCCAGGTAAGTATTTCATCATTCTCAGTATATTTGTGATCTTAGTGCTGAGACCGGGGATATTGTCAGGGGGAAGGTACTCGATCATCTGGGTGCTGAGAGTTTGTACTTGAGGCTCGTAGAAAAAGCCTCCCAGCTGTATACTCTGACTCCCGATGCCTAAAACCGGTAATTCCAGATCTGCCAAGGTCCTTTCAGGATCTCCTTGGATGGTGATTACGTTCCCCTCGAATAGTATCTTGATCTTTTGGTGTAAGGAGGAGGGGAGTGCTCCTATGTCGTGTAGCCATGCCCTTCCCAACAGTAGGTTAAAACTGGAGGGAATGTCTATGATTTGAAAGTCGGCTGGAAAGTTTCTCGGACCGACCATGAGATCAAGCTTCAGAGAACCCAAAACGGCTCTCCGGGTATTATCATAGGCCCTGACGGTTACGGCGGATGGGGAAAGCTCTGAATTCGAGATACCCAAGCATCTAGCGGTCTTCAGGGGGCAAACATTTATGGTCGACCCATTGTCGATGAGAACTTGTGGCAAGATTTTCCCTCGGGTCCTGACAGTGATATGGAGGGCCAGGCTGTGTTTCCTTCCCAATGGAGATAAGTCTTTATCTGAAAACGACAGACTTCTTTGGACCGTAAGTGACCCGATCATGTTTGGCAGTTGTTCGGGCGTAGAGTCTGGCGATATGACAGCCTCATCTAGGAGTTTAATAAAAGCGGTCCTGTGAGGTTTGGAGGCAACCAAGAGACCCCAAATGGTAATGTGTGCCTGCGTTTTCTTTAACTGTTCCAGTACCCGGTCTTCTCCTACTTCCTTAAGAGGTGATGATTTCTCAGCATCCATCGGTGGTGGCTGGTATACCCTTCCTGAGCGGGTAATCTGTTGTATCCAAAGGGATGCTGAGTCTGATCCTTCTGAGATTTCTGATGTCTCTGGCTCTTTCGACCAACTGAAGGTCCCGGGGGAGGTTTCTGTCATACAGATTGTCTCCTTATGGGGGGGTCGGGGTTTCTATGGCTGTTTCTTCTTGTCTTGGGTCCATCCTATCCCAGCTTTCTCGGGATTGGTTTTGATTATGAGTGGTTGCGAGACCCCCTGATTTGTCTTTCCTAAGCCCTGCCCAGGTAGGAAGTTCATCTTGGCCATCCATTGGTCAATTATCGGGTTGAGCCCTGGGGCAACTTGTGCTTTTGCCGGTAGCATAACGGGCGCCTTATAGGCTGGGTCATCCCGAATGAGTCCTACGGGGTCAAAGCTTTCTTCATCAGTGGTCAAGGCGTTAATTCTCGCAGGTGGAGCATGATTGGGAAGGGGGTTGTTGGTAACATTGAGCCCGCCGGGTGCGGGGATGGTTCCGGCTTCAATAAGGTCCTGGATACGATGGCGGAGAGCCAAGCAGCGTTCCGTGTCATGGCCTGCCGCTTGATGGTATGCACAGTTCTCATTCATTCTCCAGGTGCCGGGAATAGGGTTTGGTGGGGGGCGTGGGTTGAGTGGAGTGATCAGTCCGGCTTTTCGGAGTAGTTCCAGGCTTTTGACCAGAGTAGTGGGGAGGGTGCAGAAATTTCTCCTTTTCTTGGCCTCGGTGCTCGAAGAGTCTCCTTGCGCAGGCCAATTCATTGGGGGGACTTGTGGTGACTGTTGAAATGGGTTTTGTTGATACGGGTATGAGCTTAGTTGGTTTACGGCTGGAGTGGCCGTCTTTCTTCCGGTGTAAGAGGCCTTCTTGGTGTCTGTTTCTGCCTTTTTGGCCAATTCTTCCTCTACTTGTGACCCCATACTCAACAGGGCTCTGAAATATGGGAAAACATGCTTTCCCATGCAGTTCAATACGGCTGGAGTAAAATTCTTCTGTATGATCTCTAACTGCTCTTCTTCATCGGGCCGTTTGGACATTTGGGAGGCCATTTCTCTCTAGCGGGTGACAAAGTCGCTGAAGCTCTCTTTCTCGCCTTGCTTGGCCATCTCCAGGTGTTTACGGGTAATTTCCAAACTCTCGTTGGACCCGTACTTGGTCATGAACTCCTTGACGATATCTCCCCAAGTTTTTGTGTGGTGTTTCTCTAGATCAAAAAACCATCTCAGGGCGGCCCCCGTGAGAGTCATGTGAAAGGCCTGAGCCAGTTCCGTCTCTCCACAACCGGACACTTGCATGGATCTGATGTAGGATTGGAGATGGGTTTTGGGGGGTGTGGTACCTGCGAATTTAGTGATAGAGGGGAGCTTAAATCCTTGAGGTAGTCTGGCTTCTGGGTAGAGGGAAAAGGCATTCATGTCTGTGATCCCGTCTGCCCCTTTTATCAGAGAAATCCCTCTTTGTAGAATCTTCATCTGCTCTTTCAATTTCTTCATTTCTTCGCTCTCTCTTGACACTTCATCGGGCTGTTCCCGAGCTATAACCGATTCTGCGTACACTACCCGGAGTCGGTTGATGTCTGGGTACTCATTGGGAAGGGCTACTGGGGCCGGTGGTGGAATGGGTCTTGCGGGAACTTGTGGCCATGGTTGGTATTGGGGGTCAAAGCCGGGTTGTACTTGGGGTTGCGGCCAAACTATGGGTGGCTCTTGCTGTTGGTAAGTGGGGCCTGAATCCGGGGCCCATTGGTTCTGATTGTTGGGGTCGGTTTGAACGGGACCAGCTATGATAGGGCCTGTTTGGGGTGGATTGGTTCCTTAGACTGGGGGAAGTACTTGGGAAAACTGCCCTTTATTCTGATCTCGATTCGGGGGTAGCCGCTCAAACCCTGGTGGTGTAGTTCGTTCGGCTGATAACTCTTCCATTCGGGTCTGGGTGCTCTGTTGCTCGCTTGTGAGGTTTGCCAAATTCATGCTGACGGTCATCAGCAAACGGTGCATCTCGGCTAAAGTTGGTTGAACTGCAGACGCCTCGGCTAGGCTCTGATCTGTCTCCTGATTCTCGCGTCTATCGGCCATTTCAAGTGTGCTTGGTCTTACTAGTCTCCCGGTGTGATCTCGACCGGCCCAACCTTTCAGTCTGTCGTCGCTTCACGACTGTAGATGAAATCACGTGGCGAAGGTGAAGGAAGACTACGATGCGACTCGATTTTTGCCAAAAGAAACACTAAAAAATGCCGAGAAAAGCCTCGGATTTTAAAAAGGTGTTGGAAAGTAAGCCGTAAGGTGGTACATCCCCTACGGCTATTTGACAAGTGTTTTAGCCGACTAAATCTTATATGCAGCGTAGGTGTACGAACGGTTAAGGCTTCAGGCTCCCTCCTATTTGGCAAGACCTTGCGATATACCCCAAGGGCGGGTACGTGCAAGAGTCTTTTGATATACTTCCCGGGTACGTGAGTGTTCTCGTCACTCGATATACCTCGGGAGCGTACTTGGCCAAGGAAAGTGGAAGTAAATGCTTTCGGTTTATGTTGGCCCAAGCAAGCCAACTCCCTACTCACTTATAATACTTCCGAGGGTTTGGGGTAAATTCACACTCGTAGAAACAATGCATGATTTTGTAAAAGTGTGTGCAAAGTTTCGAAAGGTTGGTTTCACAAATATCATTCATCTTGATTGCGTATTTTGAAAAACTCCGATTTTTAGAAAAAAATATTTCTTCTCAATCAATTAACATGAGTAGGGAAAGCAGTAAAAGCAAGTATTCAACAGATAAACAAAGGTCCACATATAAGAGTCTAGTTTTCTAACAGTCCCCAGCAGAGTCGCCACAGTGAGAATCCGCAAATGCGACCCCCGGGTCTCGTCCCCGTTTGGTTGGGCGTCTGAAACGTCGGAACGGATTCCGTCGTTCCATTTGCTGGAGTATTTCTGTTGATTCAGATCATGTGTCCCTATGTTCTATTTCTAGATAAAAAGGGGTTCATTCAGAGTAGCCAGTACGTTTTACGAGAAAACGGACAAAAAGGGGTCATGTAAGAGGAAAGGCTATAGGCAAGCCTTTCCTTTACATGTTTGTCTACGAAACCAGAATTCTATAGGGTTCGGAAACTATATTACGGTTTGGGAAGGTGTTAAGCACCCATTCCGCCCTCTCGGTCTCTAGTGGTCTTATATGTTTATTCTATGTTGAAGAACTTGGATGCTTTTACTGACAGTCTACTACTTTCTAAGTGAAAACCTTAATTTTGGGAAAAAACGGGAAAAGGGATGAAAACCTTGTATTCCGAGATCCGATGTTTTTATATTTAAAAGATGTAAATGACAAATGACAAAAACCTTTTTATTTTGAAAGAGTATTCCGTATTATTTCCTCAGATAATGATGGTTTTCTCGAGTCATGATTATTTTGGAAAGGTTCGGATCTTGTAGTGGAACTAATTCAATATGAAATTGGAACTATTGAGGGGAGTTCTACTGGGTGTATCGCAATCTATGAACCAGACAAGATACTCCGGGTTTTAATTCCTAGGTAAGTTTTACCGGTCTGGGTTTTGAAAACAGGATTTTATTCCGAACAATAATGTACTTACTCTTCTGGTTTTGAAAATGACTTTATCAGGGTCTTTTGTTTTGAAAACGGTAGACTATTTGTAACTTGGCAATAAGTTTATTCAAATAAAACGTGGACAAAATAACAGAAATAAAACAAGTGCACAGATATCTAATTTTAAATACTAGAAGGGACTTTCTTTACCTTCCCGACGAGAATAATAATATAAGAAAGAAAATATGATGTGGCGGAGAGATTTCCGGCGATAATAATCTTTTCCTTTTTCAGATATTTCCGAGAATTTGATTCCAGAGACGGGACACGTCAAGTGTCGAGAATAGATTCGATAACTCTTCAGAAATAAGACGATAATAGAGAAAGCTCGATAAAAGACTAGAAAATCAGATTAAAATTCAGAATTCTTTGATCCCAAGTTGCTGCCTTGAACCCTTGGGGGTGTTGGCCTATTTATACTGCTCGGGAAAGATTGTCGCGCGACAATGTGTCAATGTCGCGCGACAAACGGCTGAAGTGATGTTTCTGACAGACTGATGTGTCAGAGAGTGGATGGTCTGGTGCAGAGGGGGATTGTCGCGCGACATATCAGGGATTGTCTTGCGACAATATGATATGTCGTGCGACAATCTCTTTTGAAAAAAGGTTTGTTTGGCCAACAAACCCTTTCGGGGAAGTTTCGGGTGTTCGGGTGGGTCCCGGGCCCAAAAACAACAGTTCTTGAAGGTCGTTAGGGTTCTTGTGGGGGTCACGGATCGGGGTGTCTACAACTACCAAGATGAGCCTATTTTCGTAAATAAAACACAATCCTAAAAAAAACAAGGTTACCCTATATTGACCCACTCACTTTAGTTGGCCAATTTCAAAAGGATCACCTAAAAGTGAAATACTCAAATTTGACTAAGGAACAATGGTGAATTTGAGTTGAGGGATATTAATGAGCCCCAGCCTAGTATCAAGAGATGATGAATGATGGTCTTAAAGATAGCTCCTTAAAGAAGTTGTCGAGGGTCTGACCCGACGTTGAAAGTAAAGAAAGATCCATTGATCGCAAAATGAAATGAATTCTAGACAAGCGTTATGAAGTCTTCTGCCTGAGAAAACCTGACCAACTAGAGTGTATCTTTTGTCACCATACTTGGTTAACTGTAATCGTTATTTGGGGTATCTAAATTGCCTTACTCAACCTTGCCAAACTTCCAAGCCAACCCTGTGAGGAATAGTCCTTGACATTTGTCCAGGAGGAAAAGTATAGGAATCCGAAAACCAATTTGGTCACAAAAAGTTAACTCTGAACAAAAGGCTCGGTCTCATGAAGGCACCCTAGCCTGTTCACCGAAGGATGCCACATGAGGATGCCGACGAGAGCAATAGAAAAAGCGCATACTTTCTCTTTAAAGTGCAATCGGTGACCTAATGTTAGCAATATGACCACTGCCAAGATATTGCCATGGGAGGCTTGATCGAACTCATCTTGAAGATCGTGGGTGAGGTAGCCACGAATGAAGCCTAATCAAGAAGCTAAATCAGAAAAAGTCGTTCTAGCAGGAGCAAATAATCCAAGGAAATAGGCCTGGGAAAAACTTCCTCACCAAACCTAGTCAACCAAACTTCAGCCATACACTATGAGAAAATGATTATGACATAAAATTTTATGTGTGCCTTTATTAGTTATAATTTAATAGAATATGAGAGGCATATTTAAAAGTCGTCATACATGGGTCATCTCACAAACTCTCCCATTTGATTTATCACATAAAGTTTTCATGTCATCACTTATTAAGTGGGTGGGAATTTCGGCTCTAGAACTAATTTAGCGCATCTCCAAGCTACTCTCTACTTGGACTACGCTCTTTATAATAGCTAGCCAATTTAATAAAATCATGCTCCAACACATTATTTGAAGTATCAAAATATAGTAGAGAATATTGTTAGGCTCTCTAGATTTGGAGAGCCAATTTGGTTCTCTACTTATTATTCATTTATTAAAATAACAATTATATATCAACAATTATATTTTAGTGGTCCTAGTCTCTTTCTTTCTCACAATATTTTTTTAGTGCACAAAAATCTTGCATAGGAAAAAAAAATGCTAGCCCAGAGTCTCTAATAATAAATAAGTAAATATTTTATAGAAAAATAAAACAATTTAATTATTTTATGGAAAGGATAATTCAATAAATTTTAATATACTGATTTCAATTTATTTTAGTTTATTGTTTAATTAATTTATAATATATTTACATTAAATTTGGTTATATTTATAGTTGGCATGATAATAAAAAGAAATATTAAAAATAACCAAATTATGTGAAATAAATAGTTATATAATAAAAAAATACAGAGTATTATTAGAATAATAAATAAAACTCACTGCCCTATAAAGGTGTACTCTAATTTAGAGAAAATGTTATTTAAATTAAAGAGGACTGTTAGAGGTAGTCTCGTTAATTGTGGCAAAAAGCTTGGGTTTGTCACATCAAACTTTAAGTGAGGCCTGGGGGACAAAATATAAAGGGTGGATTTTGTACTAAAAATGTTATACTACGCTGTATAATTATTGATTTCCACTGAATTTCGGTGGTAATGGTATGCACAAATCAATAATTGTACCGTATTGACCGATGGTATACTATACCAAAATAATTATATATATTTAATTTTTTTTTAATATCAGAATACTAAATTTCTAATTACCAATGTGCACTGAAGTATCAATGTTATATCAAATACAAATGTGTACCAAACTACACTAAAATATAACTCAACTAAGTTGGCACATAATAGTTGACGCCTTCTTTGAAAACCCATAATAATTCTGAGACGTTAATTTATAGCACGATTGACTCGTTTCATAAAATTGGCTGGGACAATAAAATATAAAGTCTCTTCATAATTTATTGAGTAAACAGTTCAAATGATTACTAAACTTTTGATCTAGTACTATTTTGGCGTTCAAAATTTAAAACGAATCACTTTGGACATCCAATTTTGAAGTGAGTACCACATTGGTCATTTATTTTAATTTGACTATTAAATTGAATGGAATGGAATGAAACCATTTGTAAGGCACATGACTTTATATAAGCTTATTTTAATCATTTTGGTTATAAAATAGTAGAAATTGCGCTGTTTGATGAAAGAGTAAATACCATCAACGGCCACTAAACTATTGTTAAATTCTACCAATGGCCACTGAACTTCATTTTGTTCCAATCGGACCATTAAACTTTTAAAAAGTACTGTCAGAGGCCACTCCGTCAAATTACACCGTTAATTTTTTACGGAACCAAGTCATGTGCAAAATGTTAGGGGCATTTAGGACTTTTTATCTTTCTTTTTCCTTTTTTTTTTCTCTCTTTTCCCTTTTATTTTCTTTTCTTCTTCCTTCCACCATTCTTCTACCTCTGAACTTCTTCTTCTTTTTCTGCCATTCTTCTTCTTCTTCCCTCTTTGACAAAATCCGAAGGCAAAATCGTTCCTTTTTTATTATGGTTTTTTGGTTTCACTGGTTCTTCAACAAATCGTCCCCACTTTATCTCAAAATCCAAAAACAAATCACACCAATTTCGATCCCCTTATTAAGAAATTCAGAAACTCACTTCCAATTTTCTCTTCAAAACACTTGTTTTCCCTAGAAAAAGATAGTAGAGAAAGAAACTCTGTATTTTTGTTCTTTGTTTCTTCTTCTTCCTTCTTTGACAAAATCCGAAGGCAAAATCGTTCATTTTTTATCATGGTTTTTTGGTTTCACTGGTTCTTCAACAAATCGTCCCCACTTTATCTCAAAATCTAAAAACAAATCACACCAATTTCGATCCCCTTATCAAGAAATTCATAAACCCACTTTCGATTTTCTCTTCAAAACACTTGTTTTCCTTGGAAAAAGATAGTAGAGAAAGAAACTCTGTTTTTTTGTTCTTTGTTGGTAATTAATCACAGCTCTCTTGCTTTTGTTTGCTTATTTGGGTTCAATTTTTAGAAAATTGACCAACCCATATTTCGATTTTTTGGGTAAAAACAGATTTTTTTGTAAGAAGGCCAAGAAAATGGAGGGAATCAAGGTCATAGAGACTTGGATCTCGTTCGTTTCTCCGATTTGATGAAAGAGTCAATTTTTTTAGGGTTTCGATCGAGGTAGGTTTGATTGTAGAGTAACAGTGAAATGTTTGAAATTTGAGAAATTGGAAATGAGAGTTGAGAGAGAGCAGTGTCGTCGGTGATGGCAAAGAAGAAGAAGAAGAAGAAGAAGTTCGGAGGTAGAAGAATGGTGGAAGGAAGAAGAAAAGAAAATAAAAGGGAAAAGAGAGAAAAAAAAAAAAAGGAAAAAGAAAGATAAAAAGTCCTAAATGCCCCTAACATTTTGCACATGACTTGGTTCCGTCAAAAATTAACGGTGTAATTTGACAGAGTGGCCTCTGACAGTACTTTTTAAAAGTTTAATGGTCCGATTGGAACAAAATGAAGTTCAGTGGCTATTGGTAGAATTTGACAATAGATTAGTGGCCATTGATGGTATTTACTCTTGATGAAAATATTGCTATATTTTATATACTGAGTATGTTTTATTTTGGCGAGAATTATTAGAGGAAAATGTTTTTTTGTTGCAATATGACCATACACTAAGTCATATGCCATGCAAATGCATTAAATTTAATTGCCAAGTTGGATAGAATGGTCACAGTGGTACTTACTTCATAGTTGGATGATCAAAAAATTTGATGAAATGGTCAAAGTGATACTTACTTCAAAATTGGATGACCAAAGTGAATCGTTTTGAAGTTTGATGGTCAAAATGATATTAGATCGAAAGTTTAGTGATCATTTGGATCGTTTTCTCTAATTTATTATTTGAATTGTTTTTTTTTTTTTTAAAATAGAAAATGTGTTTTTGGTAATAAGCCATTATCACACATTACAAAAACCATTATTTTGGTATATCAAAATTTTTAATATAATAACAATAATAAATTTTGATGCATTGAAATTTTAATACAATACTCGATAAAGAGATTTTAATAAAACAATTGTACATTTCGTGATATAACATTGTTATCGGAACAATTTTAGGATTGACTTAGAAATTTCAAGATCGATTCTCAACGTTTTTAAAATAATATTTAATCCGCGACAGCTAAATACAAATACCGTACCGGACCCACCTAAATACATGACGAATTTGAATTTACATTTTAGTTTACCCCCCAAATATGATTAATCAAGGAGTCCGTAGGTGCTCCATCGTTCCTTCCAGATAAAGGAAATCTCTCGCCATCGCCGGTACTGCATCGCTCGCCGACATCTTCACCATTGCCGGCGACTGCTCATTGAACCTCTCATCTTCTGCTTGGTCCATTATCTTCACATTCTCCGCTCAACAAGCTAGGTATGTTTGTCAATCTTTTGCCTCTTTCTGAACTTCTAAAATGATTTCTTGATTTTTTTTTCTTAATCCGTTTGTGTTGTTTAGTTCATTACTTTTCAGATTTTCTATTTAATAAACCCTAAGTGGGAAATTTCCCTCTTCTTTTGTTATAGTGAAAATATATGCGCCACTGGGACAACCTTGGGTTGACTTAGAGCTTTCAAGGTCGAATTCTAGTGTTGTTAAAATAATACTTGGCCAGCGGCAGTCACGAACTGCGAGCGGCGATTAGTCAAGGTGCGTGAAAGCTGGCCCGGACACCTGTGGGGAAACAAAAAAAAAAAAGAAAAAAAGAAAATGTATGTGTATATATATTTTTTTGTTGGTCTTACGCGGGTCTGTGGGCCAGATATCTGCTTGCAGTTCGTGGCTGTCGCAGGCCAGGTAGCATTATTTTGATGGTCCCGGGAATTGACCTGGGGAGCGAACCTAGTCCAACCCGAGATTGTGCCTGTGTAGCCTTATTATATGATTGTGCTGAGAGGGTTGGTTAAATATATGAATATTGAATTTGAAACTAAGAGGAGTAAAAGGATATTGACTTTCTAACATTCCCAGTAGGCCTCAACATCAACAATGCACACCTCAACATCAACAATGCACACAAGTTACTTGATTTTTTGCCACTGTGGTACCAACCTTAAATTTTAAGTAGTAGGCGTCAACATCAACAATGCACACAAGTTACTTGATTTTTTACTTGATTTTTTGCCACTGTGGTACCAACCTTAAATTTTAAGTGTTAGGCTGCGCTATATGAGCCATTCAAATTTATTGAGGTACTCTAAATTGCTTCCAATTGCAATTACCACGATCATGCTATGGTTATTAGACTCTTTATTATGCGTTTGCAATACGTGCTCAGGCCTTGGGTCATCTGGGATCTGTTTGTAACAGTGTTGCCTAATTCGTGGACCACCCTTATGTACTGCGAATTGGGTGCGCCGACCCCAAACAGGGTACGTTAGCTAACCGAAATGCCAACTCTTGCGACCCCCTATTTTGACTTGCACAAACATATGAAAAGAGACGTATAGTTTTATATATACAGACATATATAGTTAGTATTTCAGAAATATCAAGGTTCCATTATGATATTTACATATCTATATTGAAAATGACCTGAGTATATGTTCCTAAACAAATAGCCACCTAAGATAGCGTTCCAAGTTCCAACTAAGCCTAGGTAACCTACCCCGTCCTAGTACAACATACCAAAGTGTCCCACGAATTAGGTAAAATTGGTTTGTATTGGTGCTGAAGAGAATTCACAGTAAACAAGGAGATATAGTATGTTCTGATTGCACCACTTTTGGTTATGATTGTGCTTTAAAAGTGTTTATCTTTAATGTTATACTCTGTGGGAAATTTGATGGAAAAACTATATGATGGTCACATTTTAAGATGTGATTTTTAAGCGATTTGGTTTAACTTTGTTTGTTGTGTGTAATTGGTAATCGTTATTTTTAGAGAAGCTAACTTGTAAAGGGTCAATTGCGTGGGAAGCGTGAGGCCAAAGAAGTAAATTAAGATTGTGCGTTTCAATGATAAGGCCGGTCTCTCTTTTTCGAACTCATTTCATTTTTCTTCATCTTCACTTATAATTTTCTCCCACTAAGCTATTATATATGTTAATCTTACTTCTCAAACAAATATACCATATGATCTCTGTTTGTTGTGTACCAATGAAAATTCATGTTCCTAGAGCTAGAAATAGTTCTTTTTTTTTGAGGACTTGCCCAGAATGCATGTGAATTCTTGGGTGATAGATATATACAAATAATCAAATATTCTTATTGGTAAGTCCCTCTATCCTATTTCAATTTCTCTCTATTAATTTAATGTATTTTATTTTATTTTATTTTTTGACTCAGCTCATAATTGGATTGTTTTGACTGTTTTAAATTTAATATTTGTCTTATATTACTTGATGCTTATGTTCACTCTCTTTCCATTTTTTTTGGGGGATCAACTAAAATTAAATAACAATCATACCTATATTATGAAAAATACTACCCATACTTATATTATGAAAAATAGTAGCTTGGTCATTCTTTCTTTCTTTTCTTTTTTTTTCTTTTTCGGGTGAAGGCTATGGCAGTGGTGATCATTAATGCTAAAGTTTGTTGCTAGTATTGTTTTGTACAGTGGAATGGCCATGTAAATCAATTTCACGTTTTAAAGGTGCAAGTTTGTTTTTACTGCTGTAAATATTTTTTTGAGTATGCATATATCCCACCAATAATGAAGTGTTTATAAATAAGAATGTATATAATGTACTGCTTTATTTCTAATTAACAGTCTCAAGTTGACAAGTTGACTAGTGCACTTTTCTAGAAAAACATCAATTTCAATCTAATTGATGGCGAAGAATAAGGTTTATTTACTATTGGTTATGTCCCAAAAAGGAAATGAGACTCTTCATTGGCCACATCCCCATGGTAAAGTTGGATTCCTATTTTGAGACAGGAGTATAATATATTGCATTTACTTCCTACATCTCAAGTTAGTACTCCACATATTTTACTTTTTTTGGCAATGTCAGCAAATTAGTGTTCCCTTAAAAAGTAATAATGTCAAAAATGAAATTATTAATTTGAGGCGGAGTATTATCTTTCTCTTTTTTGTTTGAAAACTCTTTTCTCTTTGGGTTTGGTTCAAATATAAAATTGCACTGCTACTTATAAAACCTGTAAAGGCGTAGAAACTAAAATTAGGGACTCAAACCTACCATGTTTTAGGTCATGCTATAAGGAAGGTGGTGTTACTAGTCTTAGACCATAACTATTGAACACTTGAAGGATGTATTGGAAGATTGTGAGGTAATTTGGAGAATATGTATTGTTTTGATTTTGTTTGAACATTAGTGATTATGATTGATGATCTTGGTGAGAGTTACTAAATGTGAATTTTTCTAATTGATATTTTTCATTAAAGATAAAATAAATTTATAATTTTATGCTTATAAAGCTCTTTAGTTTGCTCAAACTTCTGTTATGTCACATTATAGATGATTGCTCAAGGACAGCAAGGGAAGAGGGTTAATTCAGAATCTCATGGTGCAACATAAGTTAAGCTTAAGTTCAAAGCTCATTAATCTATGTAAAATTTCTCACTTTAACTATGATCTTCATTTTTTCCTTTTTTATTTATTTCTTAATGCAGAAGTGTGCACCATTCTTTATGATAGACAATTTGGAGACTCTTCACAAAGACGAATAAGCAATGGATCAACAATGTTGCTAAGGAGAAATATGTAAGTCACTAAGACTCACTAGTTTAATTGCAAAATATAAACTTTGATGAAGTGTTTGGGACCCCTATTGACAGGCTAATTGCCTAATTGGTAGTTCATTTTGATGTTGATACTCTCGTTCATGTTTGGGACTGGTATTGACAAGCTAATTGGTAGCTTCTTTTGTTGTTGTTGTCACTCTTATAGTTGTCAAATCATGAATCGTATCGCGAATCGAAACCAATGAATTGCGAATCGTGAATCGTATCGGGAATCGAATCGTAGGATTCGGTGCAAAAGTAAAACAAGATAGTAAATAGTAAATAAACACATAAAATTCAAATTTTCGTAAGTAGTAATAGCTATTATAATGTAAAACCAAATATGTAAGACAATGGTACATTGTCTAATGGATGTTGTTCTAGCAAAAAGATTGTAGGCTCCAAGTACTCCCACCGTGAACTCATTATTGTAAGAATATTATTTACTTAATCTTATTATAAACAGAGAAAATAGTAGAACCAAAATATATTTTAATTAGTAGAAGAATCACATGTAAAATGTATTGTAATAGCTTCCGATTATCTTATTCTTATTCCAATATTCCTATATCTATATTAGTTATTCATAAACCAAATATTTACAGATCAAAGTGCATAATTGCCACATAAAACACGCAGAATATCACTAAATTGTGCTAGGGTTTTGCAATTTTTACTGTATATGAAATTAAAAAGTAATATAGAAGTTATATTGAAAATAAAAAAACAAGCTTTTTCAATAGAAATTAAAATAAATAAATAGATAGATTCAAGTGTCAAAACTGAATCTTTGTTTGAATCACGTATCGTATCGCGAATCGTATCGTGAATCGTCTGATACTTTGCGATTCTCTATCACTTTCGATTCTCTATACGATTCCGTATCGTTTACTTGATGAATCGCGTATCGAATCGTGAATCGTATCACGTATCGTGTGATTCTAACAACTATGGGTACTCACATGACATGTTTGGGACCCATGTTGATGGGCTAATTGGTAGCTTATTTTGATGTTGACAGTCTCATGGCATGTTTGGGACACGTTTATGACCTTTGCTATATATGCACTTTAATAAATTTAATAAGCATCTTAAGAAGCATAAGCATGTTTTATTAGGAATAGATAACTATATGTTTAGATGAATTAATGGCATTGCATAATCAACAGTACATGGATTTATATAGACTTCTACTATTATTAAATCTCATAGGACTCAACTAATTGATAAAAGATCATAACTTGCATCATAATTTAATAAGCATCTTGATTTTGGTGGGGGTAAAAACTAAAAACTTGCCAATTGACCTTTAATTGGGAAGGCTTGAACTCAGGTCATGCCTTCAAGCCCAAACTCAGTTCTGAATATTTGTATATATATGTATATATAAAGTAGATCACATGCACACATGATGCATATGCTACTCGTATGTATTCGGTTTAAAGTGTAGTATTTAACAAAAAAGAAAGATGGTCTAGTGGTTTGGAAGCAAGTTAGGTTGTTAAAGGTTGGTGGTTCAATTCTTCTTGGAAGCAAATTATTTAGAAAAGACTGCGGTTAAATTGATTCTTGCCCATAACATTTGATGTGATCTCTTCTCTTCTCTGCCTAGATAATAGATATATTGATTCTTCTTTGCACATAAGATTTGAAGTGATGATCTCTTCTCTGCCCTGAATTTTAAATGTTAGAACGAAATGCTCAGTTAAACTTAAGTTTTACCAATCAATTTGCTTTTACTTGAGACACATAAACAATCGATGCACAAGGAACTTTTCTCTCTTTAACATGAAAGCACTTTTCTCCCTTGCATTCAATTCTTCCAGCCCTACCCATTCTGCTATATGCTTGCTTTGATTGTTTTGTTATTATCAACACCTTTGCAATTTTTAAATGTTAATAAGAATTGGAGCAGATTTATATGCTTGTTCCTATAAATTGCTCTCTTTCTCAAACAAGTCAAAGGACTCATTTTTTGGGCATTGTTGTAACAATTTCTTTTTGAGCCTGTGCATTGAACATGCTAAAGATACCTATTGGCTCCGCCTCTCAAAATACCCTTCATTTTGTATATATTAGTAAATACCCTAAACCATGAAAAGGTTTATTTATCGCATTCAATACCAGAACCAATTTCTGCAAATCATGAAAAGAAGATGCTAAAATAAAATAAACAAAGAGCAATAACCACAAGGTAAGTAACGACAACAAAGCCAAAAAAAAAAAAAAAAAAAAATCAAATTTTGGAAACCAAGAGAGGCAATACAAATCAAGCCTACCCATACAGAGCATGCAATTGAAATTCAAATCAATATAACTAAGAACAATTTTTTTTTTCTCATTCGAACATTTTGTCAAACACCCTTCATATATGCATCATTCTCAAAGAGTAAAATTGTTTATTCTATGTACCTTGAACAATCGGGCCTTAATCTTCTCTTAGCAACAATAGTGGAGTAGAATAAGAGGAACTACATCCACAATTACATGAATGAAATTGTTTATTCTGGATGTATTTCCTCCACTTTCGTGCTGATAATCAATATGGTGAAAATGATACAAAGAGGTTGGGATGACATATTACAAATAGAGGAGAAGTGATATTTAGAAGTTAACATATTGAGGAATAGAGAACGGCCATGGCACAAAATCCCAAAATGAAGGTAGTGAAACCCTAGGTTAATATAGTGATTGAGTAGCACTGCAGCAGCAGCGGAAGATGAACTGCAATTAATTATGGAAGGACAAAGAAGAATTGCATGAGTGATTGAGAGCAATGAAGAGAGTATGGTGGGAGAAACCGAGAAACCAAGGTAGAGAGACAACGTCCAGAATTGGAAACATGGAATATATGAAGGAAGAAGTTAAGAATTTCAAATTGAAGAAACTGCAGCGGTTGGGAATGATTGGAAACCGTAAAGACAGGGTATGAGAGAGGGTGTTTAAGAAACCTAGCAAAGACGATTGAAGTGGAGAATGACGTAACGGCATCACCATGGGTAAGTAATGTAAAGTTACGATTGTTAGAAAAAAAATTAACGAAGATAGCCATGTGTCAATACCACGGAAGAAAGGCTTCTGTTTTACTTATTAGTAATAGATTTAATAAATTTAATAAGCATCTTAAGAAGCATGAGTGTGTCTTATTAGGAATAGATAACTGTATGTCTGTATGTTTAGATGAAGTAATGGCACTGGATAATCACAGATGATATCTTCATGAGATCTCGTGGCATATTTGGCTTTAATCTTTCATTTTCATTCCTTTTCCTCGTTGGGTTCTTGAGAGCTAAAGAAAAGGCCATATTTCTTTAGCACAATATTGTCATTTTGTCATGTGACAAGTCAAAAGTACCATCTACTCTGCCCCTTTTAATTTTTTGCCACTCAAATAATTAGATTCAGTGACACTTAGTGAAACATTAGTGATATGCTTTCTTAAGTTTTTAACAGTACATGGATTTATATAAGCTTCTACTATTATTAAATCTCATAGGACTCAACTAATTGATAAAGATCATAACTTGCATCATAATTTAATAAGCATCTTGATTTTTGCGGGGGTAAAAACTTGCTAATCAACCTTTAATTGGGAAGGCTTGAACTTGGGTCATGCCGTTACGCCCAAACTCAGTTCTGACTTCTGACTATATATATATTGATTCTTCTCTGTACATAACATTTGAAGTGATCTCATATGTGCAATGAATTTTAAATGTTGGAACGAAATGCTCAGTTTTAGTATGCTGAATCGAACTTCCCATTGTTTTAGCTTAATGTGAACCCATGGTGCAAACTTAAGTTTTACCAATCAATTTGCTTTTACTTGAGACAAGCAGTGGATGCACAAGAACTTTTCTCTCTTTAACATGAAAGCATCAGGCTATCTTAAAAGTCAAGATCTCTTCAATCTATAGTTATATTCTCATCTTTTAATTGATTACTTCATTACATCATAAAAAAGCATAACTAAACCTATTTTATTTTGTAGGAAGAGATGAAACAAATGCGAGATGTGCTTTAAGTTCTGACTCTACTGGTAAAACCAGTAATAATTTTGGGATCCTCTAGTCCCAATTTTTGAAAAACAGGTAACCTTCATGCTTCCCTGTGGAGGGAAATCCATGTCCTTAACATCTTCTCAAGCTCGAGCTAAAACCCTACTCTCTCTCTTTAATTTCAGCAAAACCCTAGCCCATAGCCAGCACTTACATGCCCAAATCATTAGCCACGGACTCCACCGCTCGGTTCTCTTCGGCTCAAACCTCACCAATGCCTACATCCAGTTCGATTCCCTCCAATTTGCCTCCAAATCTTTCCATCAAATTAAAAACAAGAATCTCCACTCATGGAACACCATCATCTCTGGTTATTCCAGGCAAAAGCGTTGGCTCGATGTTCTTTCGCTCTATAAACAGATGCGAATCAACATTAATGGGGTTGATAGTTTCAATTTGGTTTTTGCAATCAAAGCTTGCGTTGGGTTAGGGATTTTACGAGATGGAGAGTTTGTGCATTCTTTGGTTATTAAATCGGGGTTCGAGGAAGACCCATTTGTTGTGCCTGCACTTTTGGATATGTATGTTGAGTTGGGTTGTTTGGACGATGCCCAGAAAGTGTTTGCGGTTTTTCCTGAGTGGAATTTGGTTGTTTGGGGAGCTATGATGAAAGGCTACTTGAAGTTCTCTAAGGAATTCAAAGTTTTTGAGCTGTTTTCTCGTATGATAGGGTCTGGTTTTGAACCGGATGCCTTTACTTCGGAGACCCTTATTCGGGCCTGTGGAAATGTTTTTGCCGCTAGAGAAGGGAAAGCATGTCACAGTTTCTGTATCAAACGGAACTTTATCAATTCTAGCATGTGCTTGCAGACCTCACTTGTAAATACATATATTAAGTGTGGGTTGTTTGATTTAGCTGTAAAATTGTTTGAAGAGATTCCAACAAAGATGTTGTTTTATGGACTGCAATGGTGACTGGCTATGCGAAAAACAGTAGAGGTTGGGAAGCCATTGACTTGTTCAGACGAATGTTGGATGAGTCAATAGTTCCAAATTCAGTCACATTAGCTAGTGTTATTCTTGCTTGCTCACAGATGGGTTCTTTGAGACAAGGCAAGAGCGCTCATGGTTACATGTTAAAAAATGGGGTTGAAATGGATGTCGTAAACTATACTTCATTTATTGACATGTATGCCAAATGCGGTTGTATTGCAGTAGCTGAAAGAGTTTTCAATCAGATACCTGATCAAAATGTATATTCTTGGAGCGCTATGATCAACGGGTTTGGAATGCATGGTCTGTACTCCGATGCAATTGCTGCTTTTGATCAAATGAGATCTGAAAACCAAGTACCAAACTCCGTTACATTTGTTTCGGTTCTGTCAGCTTGTAGTCATTCTGGAAGAGTTGAAGAAGGATGGATCTATTTTAGGTCAATGAGTGGGGAACATGGAATAGCACCAAAGAGTGAACATTTTGCTTGCATGGTGGATTTATTAGGTAGAGCGGGGAAGATAGACGAAGCTTTATCGTTTATAAATTCAATGCCCATGGATGCTGGAGCTAGTATATGGGGAGCTCTGTTGAGTGCGTGTAGAATTCATAAATGGGTTGAACTAGCAGACGTAGTGGCCAAGAAGCTCCTTCCATTAGAGGCTGATAAGTCTGCTGTGTATGTTTTGCTCTCTAATATTTACGCTGATGCTGGAATGTGGGATATGGTGAAGAAGATTAGGTTCGAAGTATGTGAGAAAGGTTTGCACAAGAGTGCTGGGTTTAGCTCGGTTGAAGTTGATAAGAAGTTGCACGTATTTCATTCAAAGGATAGACTGCCTTATAGGAACCTGCAAATTGAGGGCGTTTGGGCTTCTCTATGCAAGCAAATGACTAAAGGAAATTTGGCGGATCAGCTTTTGTGATGTCAAGCATGAAAGCCTCAGTGGTCACTGTGGAAAACTGGCAATTTCATTTTGGGTTCTCAAAATGGAGAAGTAATGCTTATTAGGATCAACACCACCTTGAGAATGGCCTGCCACACGTCAAGCTAGGCACCAGCTGAATTGCCCTCAGTCTAAGTCTAAGCTTCTCTTTTCTCTTGGTGGCTATTCTAATGTGGCAACTTTTCTTAGTTCTTTGATTATGACGACTAACATTTGATAAGCAATACTAAGAGCTTCACCATGTTGCAAATGGTGCTTGTGGGACTCTTGGCGACAAAACAGATGTTTTCTAGACTTGTAGAATCGCATGGAGAAAAATTTGTCTTTGTGAAGAAGGCGCATTCAAGTAATGAGATGATTTTGCTTTAAAAATAAAATGCGGTATGTGCTTTGGGGCAAGAAGATGATCCAAGAAGCATGTGACGAGAGCAGTTTGGTGTCCTTATAGATGATCCATGCTATGACGAGTTAGGTGATCACAATCTTGACAAGTAATTTAGGGAATTTGTACACATATTTTTGTTTCTTAACATGTATGGAGGGATTGCCCCCAAGGGGGATAGCTCAGCGGTAAGGGGTGAGGCCTTGGGGTGAGCTGTAAACTTGGACGTCAGCGGGTCGAATCCCCCCAAAGTGCGAGTCCTGAATTCAAATGTTTGGCAGGGTGAGGGGCTGCTCTGTTGGACTGGGGCTCAGCTGCTTCAGGTTCAATGCGGCCTAGGGATAGAGAGGTTCTTCGTCAGCAAAAAAAAAAAAAAAACATGTATAGAGTGAGACTTGATGTCTTTTTCGTTGAACTTGGCAATGACACCTTATGTGATGGTTTTTGGCATATTAACTATTTTGCGCATACACTTGATTTATGCAAATAGATTTAATTTTATGAATTGACATGTGATTATCTAAATAGCAACTTATTTTGTTATATAATATTGTCTCGTGTCATGCTCATATTGCAAATAAGAAAAAAATAAATTAAGAAGTGATGGTTTGGTTTCCTCAAAAAAGGCAAAAAAAAAATAAAAAAATAAATAGGGAATAAGTGGTGAATTGGTCGTAACATATTGCTTAGCCCCAAAATATACGAGAAAAATTGCCTTGCCTCATATTTCAATATTGTGATGCCCAAAGATTTTTTAACAAAAGAAGAAATAGGCAACTTTTTTAAAAAGGGAAAAATAAATAATAAATAAAACTTAGTTTATTTGCCAATCTCCCTCCTACCCTGTCTAGTCTCGCCTAATTTAATTGGCTGTCTACCTGAATTTGCTTAATTCAACATGGCTTCAACCTGTGCTTAAACACCAACCTAGATATTAATGGAGAGTTTGGATACCGCTTAATGCCTAAGCTCCTTCTAACCCGTTTTTCAAAATATTGATAATTTCTAATGCGAAAGGGATAAATTACTAATACATACCGAAACACACTGCTCATATTTAATATAATATAAGTTGAAACCCATTATTTAAAAATATTTTACATTAATTTTTAGAGCCCGGGGTAAATTGAATCACTCTCCTCTCAATTCAAAAGGCTAAATTACTTTACACGTCCCCACACTAACAATTGGCAAGATGTTAATAGGTGGATCCCCATATCCATTGGCAACCATTTATTATGCTTTATAGTAACCACATTCCCCAGTCTCTGTCACAAATTTTCATTTCTTATTTTTCCCCACCCACATGGAACATCACCACAACCACCTCTTCCAATCCCTAATCCTTACCACCACCACCACCACGGCGCCACTTATACCTCAACCACTACATTTCTAAGTCACCATAGTGCCAACAAAATCCCAAAATTCATATCATCAAATTTAAATATCACTTTATGTCTTGTATTCGTCACCTTAATTGGCCTAATTTCCTTATGGGCTAACCACGAAGCCTCCAAAGGTTTTGCCATCACCATCGTCAACGACTCCGGCATCACCGGCTGGAAATGTTTCTCACTCTTCTAGGAGTTGAATGACGAATTGAAGCTACACGTACAATCCTCCGAGTTGTTAAAATTGTAGAAAAATCCATTACTCTAAACAAACTAACCCCAAAAAAAAATAAACCATATAATCCTTTGGCTAGCCGGCACCACTATCGAGGTTCACTCAAGCGAACAATTGGACCAATTTATTCTTAATTTATGTCTTTCAATATTCGAATATACAAATTTTCGTAAAATCATTTCACTAGCAATCCTACGTGGTACGGCACATTCATAGCTATGGGGTGGTTCACCAGAACTTGTTAATCGCAACATTGCGGTAATATTATATATATACCGTATACGGTAAAAATAGACGATAAAATACCTTTCAGCATCCTGCTTGAATTATTGTGATTGTACGTTGGATTCATCTGGAAGGTTGAATGAGGGGTATGAAAGTTGGTTGGAATAACGGACGGTGGATGAGGGGCTTGACCTACCACCTCAGCATCTACGCGGATTGAACAATTTTTCAGATTTTTTTAATCTAAATGATTCTATTTATTAATTAGATTGTCGGATTGGTCCACATGGCTATGGAAAAGGTGCACGTGCATGAGTTGTGATAGATCGTGCATGTGGGACCAGCTGATCAACGGTCGTGATTCAATGAGATGAGTAGACAACTTCATCGAGAAGATCCATCACGACTATCTTGATTAAAATATCAAACAGATCCATTATGACTATCTCGATTAAAGTAACGTAGTTATCAATGGATCCCAAATCATTAATCATGTATATCTCAGTGATGAATTTAGGGGGGCGACAGGGAGCTGTCGTCACTTTAAATTTTTTTAAAATAAATTAGATATGGTAAAAGTTTTGTATTTATAAAAAAATTATAAATGCTTGTACTCTTAAATTATTTTAAAAAGATCAAGTACGGCTCATTCAATTATTTATATCCAAATTATATATATTGACATTTATATATGTTATATTTTTGCATTAACTTGCTTTATTATTTGATTGTAAAATTTAGATTGAATAATTTTATGATAATTATTTCTTGCCGTCAGTTCATTTATATTCTCGTCCCTCCAAACTTAAAAATCCTGGCTCCGTCCCTGATATATTTATGTAGGCCCGCAATTTATAACACGACACAAAAACACGACACGAAATCGACACAAATTTATCGGGTTTGGGTGAATCCTTAACGGGTGCGGGTCATAATCGGTTGACCCGTCAAACCCGTTTATTAACGAGTCGATTTCGTGTAAATTCGCGAGACCTGAATAAAACCCGTCTTACCCGGTAAAAATATATACGACTCGGTTTCGGGTCGTGTAAACCCGTTTGTAACCCGTGGAATTCAAATATAATTTAAATATATATATAAATTACTTAATTGAATTATTAACGAGTCACTAAATGTTATTTGTATACGACCCGAATCGAACCGTTTATCTTAAACGGGTTAAACGAATCGGGTCGTGTAATTCGTTAATTAAACGGGTTGTGTATGAATTTGAATTTTTTCACCCGTTTATTAAACGGGTCGTGTACGGGTGGAGACTTTTCACCCGACACGATTTCAACCCGACACGAAACCGACCCGTACACGACCCTTTGCCAGGCCTATATCTATGTATGTAAATGTTTGAAGTGTTTTACTTAACTATATATATAAAACTGTTGAAACAAGAACGAATTTACTAAACAAAAAGCGATTGGAACATTAGGTTGAGTCATTGACTAAATCGTTCTTTTTAAGTGTTTCGCGGCTCTATTCAGTATTTGTGCTAGCAGTTTGGATAGGCCACGCCGTTCCCAAGATATAACAAAGCCCAGATAATCCCTCTGTTTTGATTTTTCTTGCACAGTGAAAAATCGGAATCTCACTCCTTTTATAACTTGGCCAGAATCGATAAACTATTCTTGCCGAGGCAAAAGAAATTTTGAGATTTTTTTTTTAAGCTCGATGAAAGTCTATATCAATGGAGAATTTTTTTTGTATGTTTGAGAAGAGAAACGAAAATAATTTTTTAAAGAAAAAAATTATCGCACCGTTGCATGTGGAGGAAAAGTGGGAGTCATCCAAAACACAACGACCCAGGACTAAGTCAAAACCAATTCGAATTTCAAATAACAAAATAATTTTATTTTAATAAATAAATTTTCCAAGCCATATACCCAAAGGGCTCAAGCCCTTAGGTAAATTATCCTTTATAAAAACTCATGAAATTTTTATATCTTTCTCATGTGGGATTTAGAAAAACACATAGAGTTCACTTGACACTTGCTTTAGGTTTTTTCCTTTCTTCTTCTTCATTTTTTTCAAATACACTAAAAATTTCAACAAAAACTATAGGTTAAAATACTCAATTACATAAGGAGTGGAATTTATTTTGGCAATGATGAGTACAAAATAAGCTTAGTCACTTCTTTTAACGTTTTTGGAGATAAGCGTTTTCTACTGATCTAATATTGTAACTCGGAAAAAGAACTCTTATTTTAATAAGGCCAGGACTTTAATTCCCCTATAGTTCAATTCCTTTCCTTTTATGTTATTGGTAGACTATAAACATTGAAAATGAGATAAAAGGTCTTGCGTAACAATATTTTTAACTAAAAAAATATCGAATAATATTTTTAAAAAAAAAGGCTTATTTATCAATTGTGCTTTAAAATAAAAGCTTTGACCGAATGCAAACTTAATTTTGCAATCAAAAAAATTTAATACAAACTTGTTTTGCATGATGTGTTTATATTTTTAACTAGTACATTCTTATGTTTCATTCATGAAACTTTAAAACAATTCCAAATAAACACAAATATATAGTAATATTTTAGAAAATAAAGAGTGTAAACTTAACTTTGTATAACTTCGAAAAATTATTATGTGCATTTTATTAATAAATATGTTTTGAATATGTAATTTGTTAAAAATATTCTATAGCATTGTAAATTAAAACATTTATTTATAATAATATACTAAAAATATATAGTGCAAACTTAATTTCGTATGATTTCACAAAAATATCGATTTAAAAATCTACTGCAAAATAAATTTTGCACTCCTTTTAGAGTTTTGTCAAATATAGGTCATTAATTTATAAAATATTAGTCCTTAATTCTTTTGCAAAAACTTTTCAAACAAACCCTATTTTTCAATATTCCAAAATAAATATAAGAGATTTAAATTTTTTATTTTTTTTTGAAAATAAAAGAAATAGTTTTAACGGTAGTAAAAGTAAGAAATAGATATAAATATGTCAATTTTAATGGAGTCTGTGTAAGTGGTGCGTGGTTCTAAAGGAATATTATTATATTGTGTAAAAGTATATATAAACCGACACATATAAGTTGGGTGGTGGGTTGGGGGGTGGAGAGAAGCAAATATCTTACACAAAATATATATATGTAAGTAAGATTTTTGTGATTCTTGTAGTAGGTCGGATCAAGATAAAAGGAGTAAATTTTTTGTTATTCTATTTACACTGTTAAAAGCAAAAGAAAGTGCAAAAATTAAATGCATACATCTCACGTTTTATGCTAGAACTAAGAAAGGTGCGTGGTGTTTCGATTAAAAAAAATATAATAATTATTTATGAAGAAATAAGAAAATATTTGTGTGTATAAAGCACGTGTAATAATATTTGTTTTAATGTTGTTTATGAGAAAAATATGAAATATTTGTACATATATTTTGGTTATTTAATTTGTTGGTATTGTTCAGAAATTAAAATGCATTTTTTTTTAAACTCGGCCACACAATACCAAATTGGTGTAATAACTTGGCAATGAATTGTCGAATTTGTATGATATTCAATATCGGCTGATCTCTATCAAATTATGAATTTGATATTCGGTAACAAATTGTTGAAATATCATATTTGTTAGTCACTTCGTCACCGGTATTATATCAAATTTGGCACTGCGTGGCTAAGTAAAGAAATGACTACGTACACTTTCAATTATAGAATAATTTACAACAAAAAAAAAAAAGAACAAATATTGCAATATTTTGCTCAAACAACCTCAAAAATATAATGTAATTCATGCAAAGGTTTAATTTCGGGCTTCACTTTTTAATATGTGTATGGATTTAGTAAGGAGGAGGAAAATTGAGAACTTGAAATTTGTTTAGTTAAAAAAAAAAAGAAGTTCATATATCTAATGGCATGTTAAGAATTTTATTTTATTTTTGTGATAATTTTAAGTATGGTTTATTTTCTCTTAAATAGTTCCTTAAGTTAACTAACTTAAGGACCATTCATTTTGATCAAGAGTAAAACGGATAGATTATTTTATGAAAAATTTGGTGGAGATAATTTTATAATAAGTAAATTATCTTCACATTTTATTAAAAAAAGTAAAACCGATAAGCGGGTTAACCTAAGTATTTAAAATTTCCATTTTTAAAAAAAGTGCCATCAATTTTAATTCCAATTCGTTTATCGATCAAGATGCTTTTTAAATAAAATATTAAGTAGATATAATACCATATATAATTAAGAATTTGGTCATCCATCAAATTTAATACAATCAATTA
>CM038463.1:52664755-52964755 GCA_021464415.1 Lonicera japonica
GTTAGTTTTCCTTGTTAACATCCTCTATGAAACATACATGCCAAGGTCATCATTCCAAGAGGTGAACTAACTTATGTTGTTTACTTAATTAGGAACATTTGTTTCTTAGGTTCGCGATACTATAATAACCTTTATGTTCCACTTTAATTATCGTATATTATGGGATCTAACATCTTACATCGTTACCAAGGTATAACTTCTTAAGCATTCCACATAGTGTTCCACTTTACGAATTAGTATATTATGGAATTCGGTAACAAAGCTATTATGTTTCATTTTCGATATGCGGCTACAAGGCTTTTTATTTATGTCTCACTTTATGAGTTAGAATATTATGTTATCGAACCACATAACTAATAATTTAGTTTAAATTTTTGCATTCAAGTTGCCACTTTAATCATTAGTTCTTTACAAATATTGTGTAATTCGTCCTTACGTCTCAAGGATCAATACTTTAATCCAATAACAATTTCATAGTCTTACACAAAATAAAAGGAATGAAGTATGTAATCACAACTAGAGATATGATAGCACAATAATAATACTAAACTAATAAGAACCAACAATCTCATATTCATAGTAAAGCCCCAAGCTTACACTCCGTGGCGTTCCAGCCTAGAACATAGGTTTCCAAAGGACCCCAAGTCCTAAACTAATCGTGTCTCCTCTAAGTGAGTCAACCTCTCAAGGACTTGACCTTAATTTGTATTTCATTTGGAGTTATACCTATGCAGGACATTTTCCTGAGGATTACCCTCTAAATCCTTAACAAGAAGGATACCCTACAAGCAAGTTCCTCCAATCATGGAATTACTCTAGGAGAACTTTATAAAGTGAGCATCTAATCGTAGTGCTACTAGTATCCAAGACTAACAGTTTCGATAATAGAGCTACATAAACCAATCTGCAAGTCGGGGAAGCTACTAATCCCAGGACTACGATTACTCATCCTTAGAAAGGCAGTATACATTGAAGGCTAAACATTCTTCATGGAGTTTAACCACTCAGTGAAGGCGCTGATATTTTTTTTTCACAGTTTCTATGGCGATTGATCAATTATAGTTTCCAATTAATTCTATCACATAACCCATCACACATCTGGATAACATCAACAAATATATATATACAAGACCAATCTCATGTACAACTATCCATTTTATTCCAAGCATAAGTATTCGTTCATAATCCGGCCTTATTATTATGAATTTATTAACGTAACTGGATTAGAGCCACTTACCTTATAATTGTATCCCATTCGTATAATGGAAACATTCATCATCATATTTATATTATAAGTCAAGGGTTACATTTGTATAGAACAAGAATGTAACAAGTTCTAAGTTTATCCGTCTAGGTGAATTTGTTGTATTCCCAATACAATACCTAACCGGTAAAATTGTACTAGTTTAGTGTTCAGTAAGTCCACCCAAGTGCATCGATACTATTCCATATATTTTATGCATATAATTAAGGCTCTACAAGTATCTTACATGTTTCAATGCTATTATAGTGAGGCCAAGTACTAAACTCTAGGAGTCTCACATATCTAACGAAGTTATGGTACACTAGTTTCCTTAAACTAACACTACGGCAACCTACACCCTACCAATTCGCAATTATAACATATTTAGGGTGTAATTTCAGTGGTTAGGTACAAATTATAGTCTAACAAATACATATGTATTAAAGTACCAAAAGTTAGCCATAACTAGTTTATGTATTTGTGGATTTTATGCCAACATTATAAATTATCATCATAAAAGTGGAATTTATTCTATAATCGTGTATTTTAAGTAATATATAGCCAATATCAACAATCAATTTAAGGTTAATCTACCTAAACCCATATGCATACAAACAAACCCTAGGTTTGTATAAAACCCCAAATTTGTATTAAAATACCACATGCAACACATAATTGTGAAGAAAAAAAGTTTAATACTATTTTTCCCACCTCTATTGAAGCTTTAAACTAGGATTGAAGTGTTTGATCGAAGTGGTGGTGGCTAGACCACCTCCCCCTCGAGCTCCCCCAAGCTTCAATAGAGTTTAGATGGTGAAGAAGATGATGAATAGTGAAATTTAGGCATAAATCTTTTTAAGATCTTGAACCAATTGAAGTAACCTACTAAAATCTCTCACTCTAAGCCTCTCTATGTTGTATGAAGTGAGAATGGGGTAATAGCTTCGAGAATGAAGGTTTGGTGGTATAAAAGTTAAGTTAAAGCATTAGAAAACTCGATTTCGACCAAATATGAAGCCATCTTTGCATCAGTTGATTGATGCTCTTTTTGATAGTTTGGCTAGTTTGCATTTAGTTCTAGCCCTCAATAAGAGAGAATTAGGTTTCAGCTATAACATGAAAGTTTTAGATAATTGAATTACCTTTTCAATTGTGCAAACGGGGATCCATTTGGATACATATGAAGAAGTTATGGATTTTTAAAGCTAGAAAGGTTGGATTTTCAATAAATGTAATTAGGCAGTGAATCACCGAATTTCACTCGAACTACACCAAAATGGGTTACAACGTAATACGCGATATAATAATATATAAATGAAGTGTGGAAAATGTCTAAACCACTCAAATAGCACCCGAACCTAATCTTGCCTCCTGAAGTTAAGATTTTGCATAAATGGGGATTATAAAGGAAATAAAAAAGGAAATCACATTGTGGGTGTTACAATTTCCTTCCATTCGTAACATTTTTCTCATAGACTTCTTATCCACTTTATTCTCTCTTTATATTATCACTAGAGTTTTGTGCACATGGGTGCAATTTAAGTATAATTAATTTAAAAAAATTAATATATAACATAGTGGTTGAAGTGCAAGTACGTCCACTGGTAGTGAGTTCGAATCATATTGCTTACGCTAAATAAAACTATTTTTTAATAAAACAAATAGTTGCAAGGGCAAAATAGGAATACAAAAAAAAACGGACACAACTTTATAACTACCGAAATACACTCCGACTTTATATAATAATATATTATCTTCTCCAAAAACTCATTTTCAACATAATCCCACAATAAGTCTTTCCACTTTCTCAAACCCATGGCCACATCAATCATCAAATAAGTTAAGTTCCACCTCCTTTTAACAAATACACTTTCTTTATGATTTTATACTTGAGTTGTTACTCAGTCCAATCCCTCATAACAAGGTTAATCAAATGTGCAAAGTATCTAATGTGAAAGACCTCACCTCCCAACAACCACTCATTTCTTTTTTTTAATCTTCTTTTTGATGTCCTATAGAAGTGTCATTATTCTTCGCATTATCAAGGTTGCTATCATGAATTTGTCTAAACCTTACTCCAATAAACTATTCATAATAACCATTGCAGTAACCTCACCTTTGTGTAGATGTGCTAGGACTCGAAAAATAATAATTTTGTTATGAGGTTTTCGGTCTTTGTCCACAAATTGACCCGTTATGACTAAGTACCTAAGATTTTGAATCAAAGTTCACTTATTAGTTATGATCGAGATATATTTTAGTATAAATCAACTTAAAGTATTCTTTTAACATTTTTCTTTCATCACTGTATATTAATATGCAATCTCTAGTTTTAGTGGATTTAGACATAACAAGAAACTTGGGTTTTAAATCCAGAAGAAACCACATAAAGCCTATTTCTCTCTCTGGCTAAATGGGAGTTAAGAAGATAAATTTTCAAATAGAAGCTTGATCTGCATTTGCAGAAATTAAAGTTTGTGTTTTATCTCTTTCAAAACCAGGAAACTCTTCGCATCTTTTAAGGTGGTTACATAATTTGTTTATTCTTCTAGATGATTGTGACACTCCAAAACCCATAACGAGATTTGGGGTATCACTCTCCCATGAAGGGACGACATGACATATATTGTATCTTTAGAGTTTTATGTGTTAATGCACATACTTTATTGTATCATATAAACCTAAGATGGAAGTTCCACGTATTTGGAATTACATTAATTCATTTTATAATTATTAAATGGTTTATTGGAAACCTCTTGAATATTTTGATGTATGAATTCTATTGATGTATGAATTCTAGTTTGAATAACTGAATTATTATTTATTTGATTTGATTTCCAATGGATGGATTATTAGTCAAGTGATGGTATAATATTTTTAAAAAAAGCGTATTTACTCATACCACCTTAAAAAGGAGTAATAGTTTCAAATGTTTTTCTAAAATTATAAATTTTACACCACACCCGTTATTGTGAGCTATGGCATCCATGATTAACTGGATCCCGAGATTTTAAACCCTATAACGGGATTCGGGGTGTCACAATGATGGTCATATAATTGTTACATTACAAAAAAATATATGCCTTATTATAATACATTTCAGTTCCATAGATAAATTGTTTAGTAAATCTACACCTTAAAAGTTCCATGATTCATAGCTAGACTAGATTTCAAACATTTCTTTTGTTGTTTTAATTAACTTACATACTGTTGCTAATTACGATTGGATTAATTTCACCGATAGCTGATATATTTGTAGTAAAATGAGATGCTAAATTATTATTATGATAATGTCATTTAATAAAATCTAAAGGAAATAAAAATAATATGCCTTTTTAAACCCGCAAGCAGTTGGAGAGAGATAAGAGAGAGAGAGAGAGGGCTATTCATTTATAAAAATATGCCTCCAATTTCATTAACTTTTCAAGAAACAAATGCATCTCATCTACAATTTCTAGGTCTTCTACCAATTTAATTTTTAAGTAATACATGGCTTGTTTCTTTTTTGGTAAATCAACATATAAAAAATATTGAGGTGATTGACTCGATGCAAACAATGCGAGTTATAACACCCAAGTGTAGGTGGTCGATCAAGTAACAAATACTCGATAAGTCCAAGGTCGATCCATGGGGAGTATGGTAGTTATTTGAGTTAGGAATGCTTCTTTTAAGAAGGGATATGAGAAAAAATAATTAAAAGATAACATATAAAGAGAATGGAATGTAGATCAACAAATAAGCCCAATAAAACTAACTTAAAGGACAAGTATGTGCCGTTGCATTTGTAGTGCGCTCACTGGAAACGGAGGGTTCATCGGGAACTTTGTTGGCTGTGATAAATAAAGAATATGGTGGTTGTTGGAAGCTGATGAAGCCAAATTGGTTTGCTCTTTTTTTTCTTTTTTTAAAAAAAATGATCATTTTTTTCTTAAAAGAGCAAGTCCGATGGTTATTGCAGCAATTGGGCTGGTAATCCAGTGGCATGATTTCTGTCTGGAAAATGGTAATATGGCAGCAGTTGTAGGATTTGACAAAGCTAAAGCTATTGCACACAATCTTGTAAGCTTCCTCTTTTCCATCTTACCCTCAAGTTAGATTTAATTTGACATATATAATATTTATAATTAAGTAATTTATTTATGAAAATTTGTAAAGATTAAATGATTTATATTTTTAATTCAAAATTTCCACCAAATTTTGTATAATTAATTAGGTTGAAATTCAAAATTTTCAAAAGTACTAAAATCAACTTGGACAATCAATTTGAGAGTAGTTTTTGTATTACCTTTTACTATTCCAAAAAATACTTTATCAATATGGTATGAGTTTTTGTTCATTCTTAAAATCTGAAATGATAATTTCACATGGAGATTGAGTCTCATAAATATATGTATGATTCAAAATCTTAATATGAAATATAAGATACTTTCAGTGTGAATTTACAAATTTAAGATTAATTCTAGGAATGAACTAAAACATGAACAAACAAGCAATAATAAATAATATTAACGGTGATAAAAACACAGTATTTCCAAATTAATTTATATAAAAGCCATCAAGTCTTTAATGTTGTTCATAAGTATGGTTTGAAATTTTCAGCTTCAGAGAATGAAAAGAAATGAAAAATCAATGGGGAGTTTCCAAGAAAATGGAAAGAATATATAAAAGGAAAAGCGGAGATTAATGATAATACCCCAGTTACCATAGAACATTTATATTCCACAAGCGATAATTGACGACATACTTTCGAGACTTCCTGTTATGTCTTTGTTAAGATTTAAAAGCGTCTGCAAACTATGGCATTCTACGATATCTAGTCCCGATTTTTATAAAAGAGAATATGAGTTAATCTTGGCTATGGTAACGAACGATCCGAGTCACTCACTTTACTCTATAGATGATGATAAGATTACAATAATAGTTTTTCCTCTTGCAGAAGATGTAAGTTATATAGATATAATTGTCTCAAATTCCTGCAATAGTTCTGTACTTATAGGTTTGGTAAATATTTGTTTTTGTTTAATCCATCAACTCGTCATTTTGCCAAAGTGTTAGAACTTGATTACTTTATCAAAGTAGGGTGTAGCACCTTTGGGCTATGTGGACTATATATGTTATGACGAGTCTATTAACTAATACAAGGCTATAACGGGTATTCACAAAATCTCTGCAAATATATTGACAGTTTTTATGCAGTAACTAGTTTAAAAGATACATTATGGACTGTGATTAGTTTCCTTTTTGAAATAAATTATACATATCAGGGGCCTGTCATAAATGGATGGGTTCATTGGATTGTTTATGACGTAGTTGATGATGCTGATGCTAGTGGTGGTCGTGGTGGTGCATGTGATACGATTACTAATTTTTGACCAGTATTTGAATGTATTTGAAGAGTTGCCAACCCCACCACCAAAGTGGGTGTGAAAATTCTATTACTGGTTTGGGCATTTTAGGTGGACCACTTTTATAGCTCGCAATGACAACAAAAATGATTTACAAGGCAATATTGATGTATTGGCCATGAAAAAGTATGGCGTAATAGAATCTTGGACTATTATCTTTGTTTATTACATTTGATGGTGTATTTTTATGTCGGAGATTTGACTTCGTTGCTTGTTATTAAGAATGGTGAAATTCTCTTAAGCATAAATTCGGAGGAAATGATGGCGTACAATCCCGCACAAGTCATATAGGAAATTTGATATTTTGTTGGTTGGCCGCTGGTTATTCACTGTTTCATTGGTGCAGAGTAAAGTTTTACTTGTTGATTATGAATGAGATCAGAGGCAACTCGATTATCTTGAATCATAAATGAAGTGGAAAAAAGGCTATTCTACTTGAATTTTAGGTTTTAGGTTTTTTTTCATATTAATAGGTTAATTTCTTTGGGGGGGGGGGGGGTAAAATGAATGTATTAAATCTTACAATGGGAAGTAAGTTATATCGTTTATTTTAAGACACAGAGAGTATTGTATTGGATATTTTTTGGCTTTTTAGTAAGGGTGTTATTTTTTCCTTGTGTGCTTGTAGCATTTAATATAATTCCAACTACCATGCATTTTAACATAATATTAATATGCAAGTAATTCTTTCCTTAAGATTCATAAGCATTCACCAATACAATTGTGCTTAATTGTGCGAAACTAACACAACCTTTTTGGTTACTGTTTAGTTACTTTTGTTTGTTAGATGCTTGCGTGGAATTGGTCTTGTACTATGGTGACTCCTTATTTATTTATTTTTTTCATTTGTAACAATATTGTTAATTTTGAGCCATAAATTCATGGTGATATGCTATCAAGACATCCTATTATATATCATTCTTTGTTCTTGTTTAATAAACAACCATTAGGGCTTAGTTATGATAGTAATGATAGCAAGGTTGTAATAGGGTTTGATGTGCCTATTAATATTTTAAAGGTCATAATAAGGTTTGATCATTAAGTAATGATTAAAAGGCCGTAATCGGGTTTGCACATTAATACTACTATGACGATTATGTGATTTGTTTTCTTTCTTATGCTGATTTATTGATGATGAGGAATGGGAGCATTATCATGTGCTGGGAGATTCTGGCACCGCGGCGCCCCCCAAAACCCAACTTGAAGGGTCGAGTAAGCCTAACTCAAGCGGCAACACGCAACAAGACTCTCAACAGAGGAAGGTAGCAATGCATTATTAAATTAAAGGCAACTAAACTAACATAAATGAAGGACCTATAAGAATGTGTGGAAACTGAGAAGAAAAAACCAAGTTGGGTAGAACTCTCGTGCCTAGAAGAAGAAGAAGAAAGTTAAAAAAATAAAGTAAATAAGAAAATGAGGTAACAATGAGGTCACGCGAGAATTATATAAGTGAACCCGTTTATCGTGTGACAAATGGGCTTCCCATCGAGATGTCGCACGACAAACATCCCCTTCCCCATTTTTTTTGCATTTTTATCCTATATTTCCAGTAGGGGGACTTCCAAGGTGTCTTTTCTTAGCTTTTTTTTTCTTTCTTAAAAAGAGGAACAATAGTGTTTCCACACTTCCCCCTAGTGGGATTCAAACCCATCCCCCTAGCTGTTTTTTTTAACTTATATACCAAACATGTGCCCAGATAATAACATCGGATGCATAATTCTAAGCCGTAGCTTCTGTTGCGAGAACAATCAGCCTAATAAGGAATCTCTGATTTCTAGAAAGCTGAAAAATTATAAATAAGGATAAAAAAATACCAGAATAATAGGGGAATATAAATAACTAAAAGAGTAGAAAAGCAAAAATCTCGCACGAATGCCCAGAGCGAGCGAGAGAAACAAAAATGTATGACAAGGAGAGCCACACTAGGAGTGATGACAAGCCCAACCTTATCTCAGGGCTTCATCTTAGGTGAGTAAGGTTCTTGATAACGCCAAAATGAGAAAATAAGCTCTTGGCCAAAAATAGGAAAATGTGGGAAAAGCTTCCTCGAATGAAAGAAAGATAAGTACATCGAAAAACAAAAAATGATATGGGCCCACAATTTCCTCAAAATAACCAATAAACATCACAAGATCAGAAACTTCTACAAAATCAATTTCATTCTAAAAAAAAATAACTTAGAAACAAAATGATTGAATCATCACTACGCACAAGGTATAAGAATCGAAAAATTTATTGTGGAAACTTCTCGTTCGGAATAAAATGACTTACAAAACAAGGTTTTAAAAAATTCCAAAAACAGCGAACTTTCTACAAGCATGGATGAAATAAAATTCAGAAGTAAGGAAAACTCTCCATCTCTCTGTCTCTCTCTATAACTCCTCATCAAATGAACAGTTACTATATTTGAGAGTAGAACCAATCAGCAAATTTTAGCATCCTAATTTAAGACATACAACATTTAGGAAACTCTAGCACACAAGCCTTTTCTAAAGGCAAACACAAAGTCCTTTCTATAGGCATAATAAGAAATACACATAAGCCTTTTCTACAGGCAAACACAAAATCCTTTCCACATGCATGATAAACCACAAATGTCATTTTACAGGCATGATAATAAGCACACACAAGCCATTTTTATAAGCAAACACAAAGTTCATTTCATAGGTATAATAAGACCACAAAGTCCTTTGTACATGTATTATAATACCGCATTCGTCAATTTCACCGTATTAATCTTCATTCGTTCACTAATTTCACTTTGAGTAGTGAAATCTTGATTTATGAAGATTCATAGTGTTCTAACACTTTTTACTAGTCAAAGTAATATACTTACACTTGTGTGAGTAATTGTTTTGCAATTCGGATGGCCCGAATTGATATCGGTTTGTTAATCATGCGTTTTGGTTTTACGCGATTCATTGATTTTAGCTAACTTTAAGATATTGTAACTTCTATGTTTCTTATTTGAATAAGTCCCCATTCGCGCTTATGTCTAGCTTTTGATTCATTCTACAACTTTTGTGTTTTGACCGGAAGCAAATTCATTCTCCTTGTTAGTCAAAACAGCGTGGAAGTAAGCCGGTTAGTGAAATATGCTTTATATCATAATTCTGTAGCGCTTTGACAGAGCACTGTCTTTGACGAATTTCTGACATTAATCCATCCATAATTTGGAGAAATTTCCTCTTATAAAGTTGTATATCTTTGAATTAGCTTTACGTGGACATAAAGATCACCCCAATTGGAGTCTTGAGCAAAAAATTATGACCAAATTATGAACAGTGCACCAGAGCCCAAAAATTAAATAGTGGATCAGTCCCAAAATTTGGCATACCGGTCTTGTATTTTAGAAATAAGAGATTTTTTTCGAAAACTGTGCACCGACTTAAGCTCGTTTTTAAATCGGGTTTCATCAATTTTGTCCTATTTTCGAGCTATACATCAAGGGAAAACTAGAGAGAGATAAGAGATCATTTGTGAGGGTTTTTGAGGGGATTCCCTATAATTTTTCATTCCAAAATAGGATCGCATCATTTTCTTCTTCATCTCATTCATTCTCCCTTTCACCATTGTTAGGGTTCCAAGCTTAAATTTGGGGATTTCAAGATTTGGTAGCTTTTGGCTCGATTCAAACCTCTTAACTCAATGATCTAACTCTAATAAGGTAGGAACACTAATACTAAACTTTTTTTTTTCAAATGATTACTTGTTGCATTAGAAATTTCTACTCAAATTGGATATTTTCTTAAAAACCCTAGGTCGTTTGTATCTCATATGGGTTGGGCTGGACAAATCTTCAATTAGTTGTTCATATTGATTGATTATTACTTTAATTGCATGATTTAATAAGTAAATCCATATTTTAGCTTATATATATAAAGATTCATAAGAAACCCATCTTGTAGCTACATGTATGATATAAAAATTGAGGATTTTGGGATTTGTGCTTAGATAGTGGTTGATTATGGGTTATGAATGGTAGATATACACAAACATGTCATTTGTTATGAGAGTTGAGCATTATTCTTGAAATTTATATTAAAATCCATTAAGGCATAACTTTTTATGCTAACGTTAAGTCTTGTAAACTATGAATACTGTTGTGGAAATTAGAAATTAATTATTGTGGCTTAGATAGAACCACGTATAGTTATAGAAAAGTCTTGTAATGCTTTAGTGCACACACGAGATATATGTTAAGATGCATGCAGTCAATAATCCACTAGTTGGCTATAAAAGACGAATAATGATGTATATTTATATATGTATTGGTTTTCATATGTGTGATGGATTGTGTGGTTTGTGATATATGTATATATATTATTGATGAATGGATTGATATATTCTTATTGATACAATCACACATATAAGCTGGATTGATTGCCGAGCACAACGATTGCGATCGTGTGGCTCGTTATAGGACCGCCTATTGCCGCCCCTAGGTAAAAATCTCTAAACCATGCACGGGTAAATTCGGGGGTGACTCCACCCGGGGGTGAAAGTCCATAAATGAGAGCCATTGTATTATGTATTATAGGTTAGAGGAGTTTTTCAAACAGCGAAGTAATTTCATGTGGCACTACTCATAGAATAGTGAAATCCGGAAGGTAGTAGCACTACTAATGGACACTTACTCTGCGAGGTGTAGTCTCATAGCGTAGTTATTTCTAGTGTTGAAGTCGGCTTGTATATGTGTTCTTCTTGTTAACTATTTGGAGTGTTATCCCCGAAAAATGTCTTGCATGAGTTTTCTCCAAATGATTTACCTGGTAGAACCAAGTTCCTAAGCGATTTCCTTCATATGGAGAAGAAATGGATAGTTTAGAGCTCGGGATCCTTCGGGGACCTTAACTCTAGGCCTAGTTGACCGCAAGTAAAAACTGAAGCATCATGCTAGAGCTATAATACGAGAATCGATGTGATATTATTGATTGTGATTATTGTTATTGTATCACATTTTGTGTTGTTATATATATAATGCCTTAAATATTATTGTGGATAACATAAGAACGAATTGAACGGACCCTAATACACATTGATGAGCATTTGACCAATTTTTCCAAACATTTGTAATTCGTGGTCTAATTAGACAGCATCTTGCTTCGAACATACGAGTTGCTAAAGGAAACTTGGGCATTTATTACTTGGATCGTATTCGCGATTTATTTACATACTAGAACAAATAAAAAGCTACAGGGTGCAAATTCTGCAATTTTGGTGTCCATAGGATTTCATAACGTACTAATACATAAAATGGAAAGTACTAATGACTAATTTGCAGCACTCCCCTTAGTGCAAACTTATTGTCAATAACTCTAAGAACATTTCTGAAACCTTCAAACTTTGCTCTAGCAAGAGCTTTGGTAAATATATCAGCAACTTGATCCTTAGTTCGAACTTTTTACAACAAAATGTCCTGAGTTAGCATCAAGAGAAACTCCTTCATCACTTGAGGTGCCTACCTTCACATTAAAATTTTATTCTTTCGCTACGGGATGCAATGAATTATCAACTGTCACGATGGCTCTTTTTCTGTAATGTGCACGAACATCCGAAAATAAAGAAGAGTTTTCAGTTGCATGATGAGAGCAACCAAAGTCAATAATTCATTCCTTGTTGTAGTCAATATAAACATCACCATATGTATACTTGTCGGTCTGGTGCATATCAGAGGTTACGTTCTCCGATTGATCAACGGTTATAATAGAGAAACATTGCTCCCAATGGCTTGTTCAGATTCATTACTTTCATATGCTGTATTGGCATCCTTTTTATTGAGCTTAACGTAACAGTTCCGTTTTATATGACCGGAATTATCGCAATGATTACACATAATTTTACCCGACAATTTTGCTTGAAGTGCCCTGTCTTTCCACACCTGAAACAAGTTTTTGAATCACTTCTAGACTCCCCCTCACTTCTGGACTGCTTTCTATCCGAAGAATTTTTAGAGGAAAAATTCATTTTCCTTCGATCATTTGTGTAGAGAACATCATACACTTGAGAAAGATACTTGCTACAGGCACTGGACATTTTTTTCACTAGTGCTTCTTGATTTGAGAGTAAATTCTCCAAATTAATGATCGTAGGTTGATTTTCCCATCATTGCACTGACAAAATAAATGCCGTAAACTCTTTTCGTAAACCCCGTATAAGACAACGCCGCAATTGTGCATTGCTAATGGGTTCCTTTATCCAATTTTGAAATTTTCAAACACAAATTCTTAACTTTTAGAAAATATTTAGAAATTGAAGCATTAACTTGAGCCATTATGGCAAGTTCATTCTCCAAAAATTGCAACCGCATCGTATTCTTTTCGGTAAACAACCTTTCAAGCGTCTCTCATAACTTTTTAGGTGTCGTTGCGTCGGGAACATGCTTAATGTACTCTTTACTTATCAATGTTCATAAAGCTAATAAGGCTTTGCCTCACTTGATCTTCCACTTCCGTCATGCCTCAGCATTTTGAGGAGTATTCGTAAGAATTGTTGTCTCCGCACCAACAACAAGCTCCGACAAGTCCTGCCATTCTAGATAAGCCTCCATGCATAGCTTCTAGTAACTATAATTGTTACCAACAAGTTTATTTATAGCTATTTGACATACCACACCATTCATCTTTAGAAAAAATAAAGTTATAAAAGCACCTCAAATAATAGTAAGTTCACTGAGTAATAATATCAAACACTTGGTAGGCAACCTTCCTCTGATACCATGTAATAAATTAGAGAAAGCAAATAATACTAACCAAATGAACAACTTCAAGAGAAAGATTTTATTACTCAGTGAAAGATAGAAACAAACATTAGCAGGAGAAAATGTGATACTTAATCTACTAGCATTACATCTATTTATAATAAGAAACACTCTAAGAATTCTCAATAAAAAAGATTTAACACCTCCTGAACTTATTCAACAAACAAACTAAACATAGCCAAAGACTAAAACTAACCCGGACTTATTCAAACAGTAGCTAAAAATAGAATAAATCTAAGTAAGTTTCACTAGTTTGCAATAGGCATAGACTAAGCGATATTGATTCGTATTCGGGATGTAGTTAACCTTAGCATGACGAACCATAGAAAAATAATAACTAGGAAGGAATGATTCTAAATTATTATCCCTTTGATATACATGAATTCGTAGTGCATGACATTTATGGAACTTAGAGGCGAGAATGATTAGTAGAGTTAGATAGCTTCTAGAGTCTAGGATGGGAATCCTAGTAAGGTTCGGCATGCATGTGTGTGTGTGGATTGTATTGCATTATTTTCATACTACCGTGGTAAAGTAAATTACTTACTTTTTATAAAAGTTTCACGTGCTTGCATTTGCTACTTGTATTTTCTTATTCAAACTTATATAGTTCTCACTGAGCCCGGACTTAGCTCATTCCCTTTTTCACCAGTCTTCCAGGTTTAGCATCTTAGGTGGCGTGTGGTACATTCTCATTTCTAAAAGCCTCTAATGTCCACAGACCATTTCCTAGTCCTTTATGAAAAGGACTATGTTGTATAATAGTTTTTGGATTTATTGTATTGTATATAAACTTTCGTTTAAGAACCAGACTTCAATTTTGATGTTTAAATGGTGTTTAACGTAAATTTGTATAATTGATTTATATGTGGAGTGTTCTTTTATTACTCTATTGAGTGTTAATTTGATATGGTTAAAAATGGTTTTAATTATTACAAGTTGGTTTATTGATTTTACAAAGTCCATTTGCCAAAATTTTCTAAATAAGGTTTTCAAATTAAACATGATATATTTTCATTCCTTGTAACTTTTCATTCGCCGTCAGTGTACGGCGCCGTAATTAACCGGGTCCTAGATGTCTAATCCTCTTAATAGAATTCGGAGTGTCACATGTATGATAAAAAGCACACACAAACTATTTCTACAAGCAAACACAAAGTCCTTTTGACATGCATAATATGACCACAAAGTCCTTTCTACATGCATGATAAAAAGCACACATAAATCCATCTACAGGCAAATATAAAATCCTTTTCATAGGCATGATAAGACCACAAAAACCTTTCTACAGGCATGATAAGAAGCACACAAAGCCTTTTCTACAGGCATGATAAGAAGCACTCACAAGCTCTTATCCGAGGCACATATACTAATCCCCACCAATAAACCCTAATGATGTCCAGATGGCAACATAACATAGTTAAAATATAGAATTAGTCACCATAATCATGGATAAATAGGTTAATGATATGATTATAGTAACCGGCTATTGGGTGAACTAATGACCGCAGTTTGGTCTCACGGGAACGACTACGATCGACCACAGATGCGATCCCGGATTATACTCTTAACTAGGTAATTTGTGAATCTTTGACCCAAAGTCTATATCGAGACTTGAACATTGGAATTAGGGGTGTTGTGAGAAATCCGAAAACCGAACGAACGAACCAAACTGATCCTTTGTGATCCAAAATTTTCCGAACAAAAAAAAATCAAAACCAAAATTGAATAATTCGGGTTGAATCGGTTCGGGTTTCGGGTAATCCGAAATAGACGGAATGAACCGAATCACTTAAAAAAGGTCAAAAATTCCATCACTTCTCAGTTCTCATAGCCGTAGCATCATCCTCAGCGTCTCTCTCTCTCTCTCTCTCTCTTTCTCTCACACTCACCTCTCTAGACCTAACTACCACCTCCCAGTCTCTACTCTCTCATTCACACAGTCAAGCACTCATGCCTCCACCACTAACGTCTGATCCACAACCATGGCACCACGGCAGTATGGAACCTCCTCTCGTCTCTCATTCACGTTGTCATTAAGCCCTAACACCAAATCACCAGGAATGTTTGTATCTAAACTTATTTGAGATTTGAGTTCATATATATCCCATATATATATATATATCGAATCTATTTAGTATTGTACTATTGTTATAGTAAATTTGTAATAGTTTGATACTTTAGATTTTAGGAATTTTAGGGCTTTTTGTTTGAATTTGTAATAGTTTGATGCTTTAGATTATTCTTGCTCATCTCTGATTGTGAATTACTTTGCATTAATACTTTAGATTGTTTTGGCTCATATATGATTCAATATTGATAATTAAAATGTGTGTAGAAAGAGATATTCAAATGATTGAAGAATAAGAACCGTAGCTCCCCCAACATCAATGATACGGCTCACATCTTTTTTGAGGATCCAAATCTCTCTCCCACAAATAATATATTTTTTAACAATTACTTCACCCACCATAATGAGGTTTGTTTATTTCGAAATAATATTTTTTAACTACCCTTTCTTTTAACATAGAAAGTTGCAAAAACATTGATGTGAATTAACGAAAATAGGTTATGTTGTTGGGTCATAGCAATTCGTATGTGAGAGACAAGCAAATGCAAGTGACAATTGCCTATAACCATTTTGGAGAAGGTCTTATACAGAGAATGCCGAGGTACTATTTTCCTTTCCTTTTACGCATTTGATAGTTTTATTGGGAACATTTTCTTGAGAGAAAAAGGACTAGAAAACATCAATGGACAGGCCCGCCTAAAAATCTTTTATATTTGTCTATCCTTTTGTACCTAGATACATGACTGAGATGGGAACATTGGTAATTGCAAATTGGCAAAAGTTATTGTGTTTATTCTTAGATTTGGGTTCATTGGGTATAAATATAGAAACAAATTTATGGAAAAATGCAGGTGTATACCTGGGTATTTCCATATGGTGAACAACGACTACACTCACTAGGAGATGTACGCGATTGGTGGAAGCGCAGAGCCTACCATTAACAGCCAAGGCAACAGATACCTTGCCCTTGCCAATCCTTTCATAAAGGAGGTACTATACTTTCTTATTTCCATATGCTCAACTTCCATTTGTTTATCTAATGCAATTTTCTGGCCCCTAATGCAAGATTGGTAAAACATGCATTGGATTTGTCATTGTCTCTCAAAAAAGAAATGTTATTGTGTTATCATTATAACATCTCATAAGAAATGCTTACTTATCAAGATTGCTTAGTAGCAAGGATTTGAATCCTGTTGGAAAAGAGAACCTAAGTTCCCTCAAAATATATAGTTTATAGAATTGCTTGGTATTTCTAGTGTACCGTATGTATTATTATGTTATCCTAACCCCCTACCGCAAATAAAACCCCAACCAAAAAAAACACAACTTGGTGAGACCGAATGAGACCGAACCGGACCGAAATCGAATAATTTGGGGAGGGTTTGGGTTCCATATGTTTGAAAACCGAAACCGAACCGAACCAAAACCGAACCATGAAGTTTGGGAGGGTTTGGGATACCATAATCTCTACCCCGACCGAAACCGAAAACACCCCTAATTGGAATTAGATGAATTGATAAAATATGAAAATCTAAAAGCAATACTTAAAAAAGCTTGAACCTCGATATGGCAAATGACGCCACAATCTTGTGTGGATGCTATATTGATAAGTCAAGCAACACGTGAATTAATCAATTCAATATGTTCAACAAATGCTCTTAAATAACACAGAAAAAAACTATAAATTTCATTAATTATAATCTTCTTCTTATTACAATGGAATTGCGAAAGAACTCCTTTAAATATGAGATAAAGCAACTAATTAGTTTCTTAAAATAATATGGAAACTATTTATATTTAGAAAAGAAAAAGAACATCTAGAATAATCCTAATGCAATAAGAAAATTAATAAATACTCTAAAATAAGCCCAATACATTCATAACGTGACAATACTCTAAATAATAATTAACCATAATCATTAGGCTTTAAGCAATATAAAATAAATAAATAAAACGCTATGGGGTTAGGAATGGGGATTGGGTTGTAGACAAGGATGGGGTTGGGAACGTGGATTGGGCTGATGATTAAGTAGAATCCTGGGTCGCAAACAGTGATTACGTTGATGATGAAGAAAAAGAATTCTTGGTTCAGATGACTTTGTAGTGAAACGCTAGCTAAAAGACTATTTTACTACAAAGATGACTTTGCAATGAAACGCCATAAAACTATTTTACTGCAAATATGACTTTCTAGTGTTCTAGCGCGCAACTGTTTTACTGCAAAGATTATTTTACAGTTTTACAAAAATCCATTCAATGATTCAAAATTCATTATAAACCTTCAGAATTGATTATCATGTCTTCAAAAATGCTTTCACCTTGACATTCTACACCCAATCTTTAGGAACTCCATAAAATGATTGAACGGTTTGGAATCTCTTTATTGCTCTTGGAATAAGCAATTTGATGGCGTTTCTTTTGAACTTCCATATCTATACTTGAATGTATGTGTATTCAAGCTTTCATTCAAGAACTCACAATACTCTTGCATTGAATTGAATGGAGGGCTAGGCCAGATCACATCAACTAGTGTTTGGAATATTGCCTTTGGCTATCTCATGACAGACATATCTCAGAGGGATTTTTCCAAATGGAGTATGTTTTTTGAAAATCCAAACTTTATCTATAAAAACGGCATTTTTAAGTATTTATGCGTTCTTTAGAATTCTTGCCAGAGCCACAAATTAAAGTATTTTCAAATCACATCAATTCCTTGTAAGTAATGAGCTTAAGTCGAGAAGGCCTATAAACACCCCAATTCTTGACCATCACAAGAACCATAAAATTTCCCAAAAAGTACACGTCGAGTCCGGGACTTATCCACACACTAAAGTATGCTTCATAGGAGTTTGTAGTACAATAAACAAACCTACTGGGTGGGTTTGTTGCGCGACAAACTCATTAAAACACAGACCAACCACTTTTTGACACATCACTATATCAGAATCCATCACTTCTGGTGTTTGTAGCATGACAAATTGGTTTGTTGCACAATAAACAAGGTGTTTGTTGTACAACAAACACACCGTTGTTGTGTTTTGTAGCACGATAAACCTTCTTAGCATTATAAATAGGCTTGCACTTTCATTCGTTCAATGGGATTTTTACCTCAAAAATTTTATTACTCCTAGCAAATTTCTGATATTTTAGTCACATCAAAAGTATGTTTTATATATCTTCTAATTTTTGAAGATTACTCGAGTCTTGTCTCGACATCCAGAGTGTCGTATTCTGAAATCAAATTACTGAAAATACCTAAAGAAAAAAAAGAGTGGTATCGCCGAGGTTTCTTTGCCATACTATATTTTCTCTTTTATTAATATCGTCGAGAAGGTAATTGGAAATTCTTTTATAAATTATATTATATCTGTCTATGTGTTTCCATTATCTATAATATAGTTTTGTTATATCTATTATTATGTCCATTTTTTAATTGGAAAAACATATTATCAAATTACTGATGGTTTACCGTTTTCAAACAAAATCATTTGTCAAAACACTGATAACATCATTTGTATAACCCGAAGAAGTAAAGTCATTATTATTCGATTAAAACTAAGCTTTCAAAACCTGGACTGATAGATTCTTACTTAGGAATTTAACTTGGATATATTATGTCTCCCATATAGACTATAATATATCTGATACATCTCCTTAAGAGTTCAATTCTATATTAAATCAATTATGATAAGATATGATCTTTTCTAAATAAACCAAACAAGATAATTGATATTGTTATCTGAGGAAATAATATCGAATCAATTTTTTGATTTTAAAACACATAAGATAAATTTTTGTTACTAGTAATCAAAATTTGATAAAACCAAACATCGGATCATAGAATACGAGGTTTTCATCATTTTTTTCGTCTTTCCCAAAATCAGGTTTTCATGAGATGTTTCTAGAAAGTAGTAGAATATCAGTAAGAACGTCCAAGTGCTTAATACCTTCTCAATCTGTAATATAGTTCTCGAACTCTATAGAATACTAGTTTTATAGACAAACTTGTAAAGAAAAGGCTTAATTTTTAACCTTTCCCCTTACACAACCCTTTTGTCCATTTTCTTGTAAAACGTACCGATGACTCTGAAACGAACCCTCCTGCATTGAAAATATGATAGAAGGACACATAATATAAATTATTAGCATATCAAATGAATGAATCAATGAATTTTCTTTTAAAGTTTCAGACCCTTAATTTAAGGTTGGGAACGAGAGTCGCATTTGCAGATTCTCACAGCAATCGAGTTTGGGTTTCATTTTCATATATATATATATATGGAAGGCAATACTGTTGTGGAAACATGGATTGCTTAATCCCCTTTTTGTTTTTCTAATTCTTTGTAGAATCGGATTTTCGTTGCAAGTTATGTATATGAGCTTAGTAGGCTTGAAGAAGCTTAAGCATTACGCTCTTTTTGTAATATGTCAAACAATTTTGCTTAAATAAATATTGCAATTTGTTGAAAAATAAAGGAAAAAAAAAACCTTTAAAAGATAAGCCACGTGGTCATAAACTAAATTGATAATGCATTTAATTACTAGAAAAGGCACCTAACAGAGATTAACACTTCCCAAAAATACTTTACATGCTATTCATATCTCGTATACATATGTATACTTACAAATGTATATATATAAATATAAACACATTCAAAAAAGTATAATTTAATAAACATATGCATAGTTTTAACAAAAATAAAAATAAGGGATATCATAAATCTTGTTTAGTATGCATTCAACAGATGATAATCGAATATAAATCAATTGACTACACAAAGAAGTAGCGAGGTGATCAACTCTTGCAAGCTACTCATCCTCAGACTAACTGATTTTAATCCACTATGATCAAACTAGTATTGCTAAGAACCAAACTACTGACTTACAAACTTAACTCATACAAGTATGCAGACTTTGTCTTCGACACTAACCACATCTCATGGTTGAATTACATAAGTGGGTTGCACAACATCTCACACACCTCTGACTCCTCTGATAGTTAACCTTTTATCTACTTTGTGTCCTCCCACACTTTGCTGAAAATAAAGATTGTTAGGATTTCGATGTTCAAGGATTGAATAATGAATTGGTGTTTTGACTCCAAATATATGTTTAAAATTTAAAACTCAACTTCAAAAAGAATTTAAAATTTTAACTCAACTTCAAAAAAAATTTTTAAAATTTTAACTCACAAACTCTAACCAAACAACAACTTTTCATTTGAACTTTGAATGGTTTGTTAAGTTTCTTGGGAGTTAGCTTCATTGCCACTATTTTTTATTTGAACTTGCAGGTGCTTGTGTGTTATGAATACTGTTTTTAATGTGTGTGTGTGTTTTTTTTAAAACTGTTTTGATTGTATACTGTTTTTTGGTTGTATAATGCTTATGAATATTACATTTAATTGTTTGAAAAAAATATATATCAAAACCAAATCGAAAAGTTTGGTTTGAGCCTGGGTTTCGAAGATTAGAAATCGAAATCGAATTTTCATGTTTCGTTTAGGTTTGCCTAATTCTTACCCCAAACCAAGCCGGAAACACCCCTAATGTGAAGCCTTAATTAAAGTCCATAAAACCACTTAGGAAAAGCTTGGAAACTTCAAATACATGTTTATTACTAGATTTTAATGCACATGCAATGCGTGTGCTATTAGGATATAAGTAATTCATGTTAGAGAATATTGTGTATGTATAATTGACTTTGTGTTGTGTATATAATTGACTTTGTGTTGTGTATAGCTGTATAGTTGAATTTGTTGGCTTGTTTCATTTTCTTCAATTTCCTCCAGCTTTCCTCCGGCCCTATATATATACAAAGGGTCTCTATGTATTTGATATTATGACAATATATATATCAATAATCTTTTACCTCTCTCTTTAGCTGGAGGAAATTGAAGAAAATGAAATAAGCCAACAAATTCAACTATACAGCTATACACAACACAAAGTCAATTATACATACACAATATTCTCTAACACCCCCCTCAAACTTAAGGTGGTACATGAGAAACCATCTTAAGTTTGGAAACAAGAGCATGGAAAACAACCTGCACTATCTTTTAATAAAAGTGATTCTATTTCCTCTGCACCGTTTAATCTTATTCATTCTGATGTTTGGGGACCTTCTCCTCATAACACCATGGGATGATCAAAATATTTTGTTTATTTTCCTAGATGATCACACTCGTTTTACCTGGATATATCTTATGAAAAATCGTTCTGAATTGCCACAAATATATTGCAACTTTGCTCAAATGATTCAGACTTAATTCTCTCGACCAATCAAAATATTTCGTGCTGATAATGCTATGGAATACAAAGAGTCGAATTTTATCAAATACTTGCGTCAGCAAGGAACCATTTCTCAATACTCATGTCCTGGTACATCTCAGCAAAATGGTCGTGCTGAACGCAAACATCATATCCTAGACACTGTTCGCACTCTTCTCATATCTAGGGGTGCCCCGAACGATTTTGGGGAGAAGCAGCGCTTACTGCAGTTTACACCATTAATCGTCATCCTATTCCCGAATTTCAAAACCAATCGCCTTATGAAAAACTCTACGGTAGTCCACCCAACTATAATCTTCTAAAAGTATTTGGATCAGCCTATTTTGTCCTACTTCAACCTCATGAACATTCTAAACTCGAACCTCGCTCTCGACTATGTTGCTTCTTGGGATATGGGATCGAACATAAAGGTTACCGGTGTTGGGATCCGATTTTAAAACGACTACGTGTGTCGCATCATGTCATTTTTTGGGAACATAAAATGTTTTCAACGATTTCCAAATTTTAGATCACCCCCGATAACCCTCTTCCATTCTTTACTAGTTCCAATGTCGATCTCTATCCTCCTGCCATATCTATTCCACATTCGAACACAACAAATTCTCATGAACCAACTCCCGAGACCACTTCTAGTCCATCTATCCCCCCTTCCACAGAATCTGGTCCATCTACCATCACCACCACTACCACCTCTTAACCAGATGATTCGACAACAGAATATCCTGATAATACTGCTTTGTCTAACGATCATGACAATCACTCCCCTCCTCCTCGCCAGTCTACCCGGGTAAGACAACTACCTCTTTATCTTCATGATTACCAATGCTATTCCACCATACTATCGCATCACGAACCATCTACTTATAAAGAGGCTAGTTCTAACCCTTTGTGGCAACAAGCTATGTCTGAAGAATTGCAGGCCTTACAGAAAGCTCAAACTTGGGAATTGGTCTCCCTACCCTCAGGAAAGACAGCAGTTGGATGTAAATGGGTTTATAAAATCAAAACCAAATCCGATGGGTCTATTGATCGATACAAAGCTCGACTTGTAGCAAAAGGTTTTAATCAAGAATACAGAATTGATTACGAAGAAACCTTTGCTCCTGTTGCTCGCTTAACCTCCGTTCGAAGTCTTATTGCTGTTGCAGCTGTCAAAAAATGGGAGCTATTTCAGATGGATGTGAAAAATGCATTTCTCAATGGAGATATTTCTGAAGAAGTTTACATGAAACCTCCCCCAGGGCTTCCCCATTCCACATCTCAAGTCTGCAAACTTCACCGTGCCTTATATGGTCTGAAACAAGCTCCTCGTGCCTAGTTTGAGAAATTCAGTTCCATAGTTCACAAATTGGGCTTTACCTCTAGTCCTCATGATTATGGGCTATTTATCAGAAAAACACCAATCGGTATCACACTTCTTATACTTTATGTGGATGACATGATCATTACAGGGGATGATGCTTCTGGAATTGTTGAACTTAAACAATCTCTCAGTCGTCATTTTGAGATGAAGGACCTTGGTCGCCTAAATTATTTTTTGGGGCTTGAAGTTTTATCGAATTCCGCTAGTTATTATCTTTCCCAGGCTAAGTATGCTTCTGATATTCTTACTCGTGCAGGCCTCACAGACTCTAAAACTGCTCCAACACCGTTAGAAACGAATCTCCGGCTCACTCCTCTTGATGGTTCTCTCCTCAATGATGCCACATTATATCGTCAAATGGTTGGTAGTTTAGTTTATCTCACAGTCACCCGTCCAGATATTGCTCACACTGTCCATATCGTCAGTCAGTTCATGTCAGCTCCACGTTCTACTCATTATGCAGCTGTTCTTCGCATTCTCCGTTACATCAAAGGCACATTATTTCACGGTCTTCATTTTTCATCCGCATCTTCTTTGGAGTTACGTGCATACTCTGATTCTGACTGGGCAGGAGATCCCACTGATAGGCGTTCAACCACATGATATTGTATCTTTTTGGGAGACTCCCTCATATCTTGGCGTAGCAAGAAGCAATCCTTAGTCTCTCGCTCTAGTACAGAGGCGGAATATCGTGCACTCGCTGATACCACTCAAGAACTTATCTGGCTCCGATGGCTACTCTCAGACATGGGAGTCTCTCAACACCTACCAACAACACTTAGTTGTGATAATAGAAGCGCCATTCAAATAGCTCACAATGATTTTTTCATGAACGAACAAAGCATATTGAGATTGATTGTCATTTTGTTCGTCAGCATGTCACTAGCAATACAGTTCGCCTTCTATCTATTACTTCTGAAGAGCAGCCTGCCGATCTCTTCACCAAAATTCATTCGCTTGGCCGTTTCCATGCTCTTGTTTCCAAACTTAAGCTGGTTTCTCATTTACCACCTTAAGTTTGAGAGGGGGTGTTAGAGAATATTGTGTATGTATAATTGACTTTGTGTTGTGTATGTATAATTGACTTTGTGTTGTGTATAGCTGTATAATTGAATTTGTTGGCTTGTTTCATTTTCTTCAATTTCCTCCAGCTTTCCTCCGATCATATATATATACAAAGGGTCTCTATGTATTTGATATTATGACAATATATATATATCAATAATCTTTTACCTCTCTCTTTAGTTTTCTGCAATTCAAAAGGAAGAAGTTAAAAAATGAATAAGTAATACATCAATCGATATCCATAGTGCCCTCGTTGGAAGTAAGGGTTTGGATCATATCACGTTGCTTACACTTAAATAAATTTTTGTTTTTGTGAAATAAAAGCCCGTAAGGGCAAAATAAAAAAAACCAAAATCTTAACATGACTTCATGACTGCCGAAATAGCTTCTACCTTTATATAATAGTATATACTACAATACATGTCCAAAGATTATAAATAAAGTTTATTCATAAATGGGACCATATTTGACTACTCAAAACCATTTTTATCCAAAATTCTTTGATTTTAAATTAGAAATTCCAAAAAAAAATAAGGCCTTGGACAAAATCTCTTAAACAAACTTACCTCAATCTCAGTTATCTTCAACATTGGGACCAAGATTGACATGCAAGACTCAAATAACTAAACATTGTGTTTGTTATCGGACTAAAGCCAAATAAAATAGTCATTATAAACCTGAATTTACGTTAAATTTTCCCAATAATACTTATGAAAGATAAAAAAAATGATTATGCAACCCTTATTATTAAAATTTCGAATACACGGTACTTACTTAATGTAAATTTCATACTATGATAGTAATTATTCTAAAATCAAATTTTCATAGAACTTATTACACAAAGGATCGCTTCATATACAAAATTTATATTGAGCAAAACTTAAAAAATTATACGTGCAGTTAGAAAAATCTGCTAATAACAGTGATTGTGAAATATGTTTTTGCCGAATCATGTTCTATTTAGTGTTAGTAATTTTTTTCTCTTATTGCCTTATATTACTTCTTATTTTTTGAAATTCAATCATTTTATTTCGATTCGACCAGTTAAAAATGATCTGATTTTTCTGAGCAGTGACATAAATATATTTATCAAAAATTCAAAATCCACCATACTCCTTCCATCTCCCTTACAAACAACTTTGGTCCTTATAGCACATTCTCTTAAAATCCACGTGGATGTCAATTTAAAAAGCCAAAAATATTGTAACAATGACATTATCAGTAAATAAAATAATTAAAAGTTGGATTTTGTCCATTCACAAGTGGCATAGGACTTGGATTCCATTCCCACCACTCAATGAAGCTTTTAATTTATTCCTAAAGCATGTCTCACACCATTTTATTATATTATAATTTATTTTATTTTAAGAATTCTTAAAGACATTTACACAATCTTAAATATTTCTCATCTTAATCTTCGTTTTTTTTTTTAAAAAAACTTTCAATTCACGGACAAACCTAAATGTGCCGTTTCTCTACATTGATAAAAAATTTAGTTATAAGAAAATCTATAAAGATTAAATATGTTTATTGGACTACAACTGTATAGACTACAACTTTTGAAATATTTTTTTGGGAGTTCACGAATATTTTTCATTTAAAAAAAAATATGAAAAAGGGTATATCTAGGGTTCATTAATACTTTTTCATTAAAAAAAGAAGAAGTGAGTGGAAGTGGCTATAATATTGATTTTGTAATTTTCTTATTTTATCATCCTTATTTTTATTTAGAGCAAAATGTATTATCAACAATACTCGAACCTGCCACTAAATCAACAATACTCGAATCGCCAACTTTTAACAAACTAACTCACTTTTTAATTATTATTAAATATTATTATTCCTTAAGGTTGTCTTTCTCTTCACAAAATTTTGAAATCACATGATTTGATAGATCATAAGATTTAGAAATATGTGATTTTAAAATATATATGATGATTTTCAATTTAAGTGTTCTTTTCAAAAAATAGAAAATTTTCAAAATATAATGATGTAAGTTTAGTTTAGAAACTTAGTAACCAATAATAGGTGAGAGATATGATTATTTATATATTTTTGTTGGAAAGAAAAAAATTTAATGACCAATAATAGAGATGAATCAGATTCAAACTCCGTAATTTGATACAAAATTCTAAAATCCGAACTTTTGAGCAGTTTTTGAAATCATGTAATTTGCACGATTTCAAAATTTTAAAATATCAAAACTTATTTTAAAAAAATACTCTTAAATTATATAAATTATGTATTTGATGAAATGTTATCGTAAAATCATACCAAAAGAACTGTCCAAAATTCAATATATACGTGTAACACGGTGCAAGTGGTCTAGTCTAGCATAAATTCAATATATAAAGTCATAATCCCGTGCCCGAACGCATAAGCACGACATTCTTTCTTTGTTTTTCTCTCTCTGTTGGCGGCAAAAGTAAAACCCTTATTGTGAGAAAGAGAATGGAGAAGCCAAAGAAGAAGCAAGTGCTCTTGTTTCACTCCGTCGAATCCGAAGACCTTGCTCGCAAAGTCGCTTCTCAATCCGATCTCATTCAGCTTCAATCCATCAACTGGAGGTATTCTTTTTTATTTTTTTTCTTTTCTCTCTATATATACATTACATTTATGTAAAGTGAGTAGAAGGTTTTGATAGGTTGTGAAATTACAAAACTAGTGTTATTACTGTTTAATCAAATACTATTGGATGTGCTTATTTTTTGTTTTGTTTATAATGCGAGAAATTATTAGGTATCACACTGGATACGCGTATTTTATTACATGTAAATGCTGGGACAGGGTCATGAATTGGCATTCGGAGGCGAAAATATATATATTACTTGAAGTCTTGAACTATAACAAAATTGGATTTATATGGTGATATTTTGTGCTATAAACGATTAAGTGGCAAAATTTACTTTTGTTCCCATATCTTTATTAAAGATTTATTTGGCAAAATGATGCTTCAATGGTGTAATACATTCATTTATGTCATTTTATAACATCACGATGACAGACTCAATTAGAACATGTACTAAGCGGGAACGCGGGGATACTGGGGCAGCGGGTTTGGAGGGCTTGGGTAGCTGCCCCACTGCATTCGCTTATTTCTTTACTTTTAAAGATTTCACTATCGAATGTGACTTGTAGTGGTAAATGTTGCTATTTTTTTTGTTATAATTAATATTTGTATCATACATTGGGTCATACGTAAATTGTTTCTTATATTTACAATTTTTTTAAAAAAAATTGGCAGGGGTGGGTGGGGGATACGCCCCAGATCCATCCATGTGTAAATGTGTATGATATTACTGTTTCTGTCAAAAAAATAAATTTGTTTCTCGGTTTTTGCTTTGTTTTAGTTATTATAAATCATTATGGTTCAGGGTTCTTGTAAATATTTGTGGTTTCTCTTTTTTGCTGTTTCTCCCATGAAATTGGACCTGTGTACTGTTTATCTATGTTCACTTATGAGTGTTTGTATATAGATATGTAGAGCTTTATTTTTGGAGATCTTTGATAATATTGACGAACAGCATTTTGAAATTTTAGATAACTAAGTACCTAAATGTCGAAGAAACAGAATTAATTTCAAGCATTGTGCAAATTATTCCGATTAAACTCTGGAGAGTTGAATTGTGAAATGACATGAGTTATGCGAAATGAATGCCAAAGAGTTGGGGAACTTGAGAAAATATCGTTAGGGAAAATGGTTTTTTAAGGGTGGAGATTAATGTATAAGAGATGAAAAATTTAGATGAAAGATCATTTTTTATGGATTGAGTGTGAAAGTGTAAGTTAGATCCATAGTGCCTTTGGCTTGGGTTACCACTAGTAATTAGATACATTTGTAAAGTTACTAATGTTTTCCGATACCTGTCTTGTACTTTATATTAGTTTATGGATTTCTTATGCATTGGATATTTTAAAATTACTTGCATTCAAGACAACATCCAGCGTCTCTGTGTTTTCTTTTTAGGATTTCACTCGTCAATTTCATAAATAGCTATACCTTAATAAGTTATATTTAGATGTATGATGTGTATATTTCCACATTGTGTGCTAAAGAATTGGGTGCCAGGGATTATGCTGTCAATACAATGGGAAGGTCTGCGGTTTGTATATTGAACCCTAGTGATAACTTGGGCCAGTGTGAGGACCCGTGTTGTTACATGTCATCTGAAGGTACTATCCAAAGCTGCACAATAGCTAGAAAAGGAATTTTGGTGGAAATCTCCATATTTGAATGGTTTTCTACTGAAACTCAAGAGTAGGAACCATGACCGGAGAACATGCATTCTAGTAGGGTTTGACCTAATGCTCCTTTAAGAGTATAGATTCCCTTTTTATGAGTCCTCGCATCAAACATTTTCCCTAATTGAATATAATCTTGAACTCCATCAACTTGAGGGTTTGACCTTCACCACACTAATTATATTGCTAAAAATTGAGCTCTCTATCTCCATCCACTAGCTAATAGGACATGCTTAGCTAACTAATAATGTCCTTTCCAATATATACGCTCACACCATAATAACTTCTAACATCAGCAAACCTTCTCTCTAATGTTTCAGTCACCCCTTTGGCCCTTTCCCCTCCAGCTTGATACTACGTCAAGATCAGAAGGGAAACGTGGGAAAACTAAGTGGAAATAAAGAGCCTTTAGAACCAGATATGCTTGCAACATCATTAGGACCGATCCGGGATAATCACTCTTTCCTACATTAGCTTTTGGCCTTGAGTAATCTCAAAGTTGAAGAACACTTATCAAATAGCTTAGTTTATCATCTGCACCTGTGCAATACTAGTGTTATGGATAATTATATATCAGAAGAGGATATTCTTTTCATTGCTAAACTCTATATTCCTTCAGCATGTCAAAATGCGTGGCACTGACCATCATCCTAGTTAACTGTTTCATCACGAAGATACACTGAATACTAAGTGAGGTTCCATGTTTGATGCCCCTTGAACTCTCAAAGAGGCCTACTGGTTTACCAATGCTAAAGATGGGGAACCTGATTGTAATCCCACCCGAGGCAATCCACCAATAACACCTTGAAGGCTTGAACCAAATCCCACTGGATGAGAGCATCGATGTTTTGAAAGCCTAAAGGCCTTGAGGCATAAGCCTCTGAGGTAGAGAGGTCGAAAACAGGTTCAGCGTTACTTTGAAAACAGAAAATAATCCCAAAAAATTAGGAGAAAACAGTAAAACTGCAAGGAGTGTATCATCACTACCATCACAAAAGCTCGATAATCAACGTCACTAGCAAGGAAAGCACAATGTGAGTGTTAATAATTATGATGCTGTATAGAATGTTGTTGAACTCACTGGAAAATTGATTTTCCCCAACAGGGAGTAAGACTATTCACAAGACATGAATCCAATTTTACTCAAGACTCTGAATTATTAATTCCTAATGAATTAGAATTATTATAATTATCTTAGACTGTGAATCCTAAACCTACTATGACTAGCACATCACCTTGTCAGAAACCGGTTCTCCCAAAAGCTTAAGCTCCTTCCAACAAACGCTTAACAAAACTAGTATGCACCTTGGTTTTGTTTTTCTCTCCATGTGCAAGTGGGGGTCAAACGTGAGGGGAAGTGTTGGAGAGCATGATATACATTGTTGGCCCACTACCCAACAGCTTAAGCTTTTGGGAGAGATGGTTTCTAGCACAGCTAATCAAATTAGGATTTAGGACAAGTGGACAACTAATTAAAACAATACATAAAAGCCTAATCAGAGTAGGACTAATAAAAAATCTGTAATAGATAAATATTACAAAAATAAAGCCATTAAATCATGCCATTTGCTTTGCTTAATATAATTGTCACTGAAGCTTATATCTGAGAAGACTTCCTCGTGCTATTGACTCTCAAACATCCTTCAGATCTCTGATCTGGAAAAGAAAACATCTTTTAGATTAACCCCATTGAAAATCATCTCGAGATCTCATCCCATATCCTGAACAGGTTGCAGATCATGTAGAATTGCTAAGCCCTTCATATATGTCCTATTCCCCAGCTTGGTTTGAACACCCCTTGTAACTGGTCCGTTGGACTAACCTGTACTTGGTATTGAATGCAACTGATTGACACCCACTGGCGCTTCCTAATGAAGATTATACCTATTTCCAATAGATGGTAAACTGTGCAAATGTGTACTGCACACTAGGAGTCATTGAAGCAAATATTACAAACCAAAGAAAACCTAAAACTAAAGAAACTAATTCTAGACAATAGTAAAATACTCAAATTTCAGTTGATTCAAATCTATCTTTGCCACCAAATATTACAAACCCATGGATAGACTTGCCCTGAAAATTTGATTGCTAGATATACCTCTCTAAATTTTCTTGACAGGCTTGCCCACAGAATTTGCCCTATTTCTCATTGCCTGCCAATGGAAAAATTGTTTGGGAAATTCCGTTTTGCCTAGGTGTCTTGTCCTGCAGGCTCTGGATTTAATTTCTTATTGTGTCCTTACCTTGCTCTTCAGAATTTTCATTCTCCTTTTAAATAAACTTTCATATTCAGTGAACATTTGCATGAACTAAGAGTCTGTTTGATGAAAAGTTGGAAAATGATTGAAAACACTAGTAATTTTTATGAGAAGTTGGGAAGAAAGATGAGTGATTTGGTGAAATGTTCTCCATCTTTTCCTTATTTTCCATTGAAAACCAAAAAAGTAATAGAACATTTCACCAAATCACTCATTTGTTTTTCCAACTTTTCATTAAAATTAATAGTGTTTTCAAACATTTTCCAATTTCGATGAAACACCCCCGAAGACGTATTGTGAGATGAAAATAGCTGTAGTGTCGTAAATTGAAGTGCAAAGTGAAGCCTTACCTTCCTTCCAAAAATCTGTAAATTTCTTTGTTTTGACACTATCTGATTAAACGATATGTTTTCTCTAGGCATATTTATGAGGACTTCTCTACGATTCAGTAAATGCAAATAAACCTTAATTTTCTGGAAATTCTTAAAGCATGCAGAGGAATGCATTTTTCCGTCTACATTAAATGTGCTCAGAAGCACCGACATAGGATGAAGTGATGCTGATTCCAGGAAGGGTGTGAAACTAGGCGTCCACGAGCAATTATAATTATAGTCCACTTGCAGATCAGCTAACAAAGCGCTAGTTATAAATTTAACTCCTCTTTCAGCTTTATTTTCATTTTATTTTTATTTGTTTTTGTTAATTCTCATTATAATTTGCTACATTGCGGATTGTGATTCCGAAACTTTTAGGGAGTTGGAATATCAGGGTGTCTAAATATTTGTTTATTCTCAGTATATAATTGAATACTAGAACTTGTGGCACATGCGATGCATTGCAATATTATACCTAATAATTCCTCACATTATGTATATTTTTAAAGCAAAGCACACGTGTTCATAACTCACATACATGCTGAAAGTCCACTCACTTGATATATAGTATGGATATTTCTCTGATTTTATTTGGGTCAAATACTTATTTGACTTCAGAGGAATAATTTTTTGAAATGTTACACATGTGTACCAGGAGTTTTGATGACGGTTTCCCAAATCTTTTCATAAACAATGCACAAGATATCCGAGGGCAACATGTTGCCTTTCTCGCATCTTTTAGCTCTCCAGCAGTCATCTTTGAACAGCTTTCTGTCATATTTGCACTTCCAAGGCTATTTGTTGCTTCTTTCACATTGGTATTGCCTTTCTTTCCCACTGGTTCATTTGAAAGAATGGAAGAAGAAGGGGATGTTGCAACTGCATTTACCATGGCAAGAATATTATCAAATATTCCTATATCAAGGGGCGGTCCAACTAGTTTAGTCATCTATGACATACATGCTTTGCAGGTTTGTTCCCCCTTACATCTTGAGCCAATGTGTTGCCTATCTGCAATAATTCCATAATATTGTTTCATTTTTATTTCAAGGTGTCCTTTACAGATTTTTTTTGGGTTTATAATACTACCTTTTTTTATTTTTTTCAGAGACTAACCCACTTTATTGATAACATTAAATAGCAAGTTACAAGAAAGTGGATGGTGGACCAAGAGGTTCACCATAATGGAAAAGAAAATAAACAAATCAGAAACAGAACACTGCTCTACAAAACAATCTACATGGCTGTCGTTCATGTTTACTAAATTCTGAATTCATTTCATATTTGATCATTAATCCCCCTCCTTCATGGATTATTATTGCATGCTTATCTATGAAGCATAGACCCGACACACGTTTCGACATGACACGTGACACGCAATTTTTCCAAATTGTAGGACACGACACATGGGGGGGATACGTTCTTAATTAATTATCTATGTATATATATATATATGCAATAAACATTATAAATATTTAAGAATTCAATAAAATGAAACTAGATTGCATTAATAACCCAAATACTCAAAACATGATCACTAAATTGTTCCATAATTAAAGCATCAAAAAGCACACATAGACTAAATTGTTCCCTAGAATGATAGAAAACAAAAGGGGAATATAAAAAGTGCCTTAGTTGCCTCATCCTCAATTGATGTTGCAGTGAAGAAACACTAGGAGTAGTAGCCATCTAAATCAATTATCAAGTATTGGGGACTATAATTAAATCCAAGTGTTAGAGAAGTGTTAGGCCCGACACGTGGCCTCCAAGAGAGTGTCTGTGCTTCATAGATGCTTATTTATGCTAGAAGAAACAATTTTCATAGTGTCTGTGCTTCATAGATGCTTATTCCTGCATAGAAATCTTTGGCACATCTCATGTAAAGACTGAGACTGAGTATACAAAATGGATGAAGGGAGGGAAAAACTGACAACAATGTTCCCCATAGAAGATAGGCAAGTGGGCTAGCCTAGTTGGTAAGGCACCCACTTGAATTCAGGAGAGGTCCTGAGTCCGAGTCTCATCCTTTTTTTTTTTGTTGGGGGGGGGGTTCATTATTGTAGTAAAGGGAGGAGACTTAAACCTTACTAAAAAGGAAAGGGTAAATGTACCTATAGTTTAGCATGAAGCCCCTAAAAAATCTTAGTTTCCCCTGACTGTGGATTGGACTTTCATTAAGCTCGTGATGCAGAACTAGAATATTAGAAGTGGAAGAAGAAGAAGATGCCCACAGGCGTGGTCCACAAGCGTAATCCCTCGTGCTTTATTCAAATCATAATTCAATTCCCCATACTATTGAGGATTTTATCCATTTTTATAACTTATCAAGGGAAATGGCCCACCTTATCCAAAATGACACGTTGGCACTTTTTGGGTGACAGTTTAGGATAGCTCTGTGCTACTTATGATTGGTGTCTCCTCCACTTTGGGGGGGCGGGGTCAGGTGACAGCTCACCTGACGAATCCCGTGTTCAATCCTTCAAGCCACTTCTCTTCAAGTTCCCAAGAAGGGGAGGGGGTAATACTGGGTCTGCTATGCTCGGTAGACTATGGGCCCAAGGGACCGGTAGGGTCTAATGCCCCCACTGGTAAGGTGTGAAGTGCCTTTCCAGGTATGGTCAAAAAGCTTCGTCGGTAGGGGTCCCTCTACACTATGATATCCAATTATTTGGGTGTTGGCTAAGAATGTTTTCCACGAAAAATAAGGAAAGGATGGAGTAACATCTCATAAAATCACTGACCTCTTTCTCCAACTTATCATAAAAGCCAATTGTCTTTCTAATAATTCTTTAACTTTGCAATCTAAAGGACCCTAAATCTCAGTTTGTCTTCCGGGGATTATGAGAGATTTTAGTGGGGAGGACTTACTATGATGGTGGAAGAGTACTTGCCAAACACACTCAGTTATGGACCAAGAACGAGGTGGTTTCCTTGTGTGTAGATGATGAAATAATTCTAAGATCTCCTTATGAGTATCATTCTGTTGGGCACATTGGGTGGCTAATTGGAATGAGGTGACATATGGTTACTAGTCTGTTGAGGCACAACATTTGGGAATTGTCACTTCTTTGATAGATTTCTCTTTATCTAGTTGTACAATAAAATTTATTGAAATAATGAAATGTTAGATTGGATTATATATGCATCATTCATCACAATTCTTCATCAAGAAATAAACTATGAAAGCTTATCAGCATTCAATGAAACAAGAAGATTTTATTCCAAATAACACAACCAAATGACCGACACCATTTCACTGTTGAAATGTACAATCAATTAATCGTTAACTGGTTCTTCTTTTTTTTTTTTTATCAGAAACAAAGCTTATATTGAAACTAGAAATCAAATACAAGCAAAAGAAAGACTGCAAGTGAATGAGAGGCAAGTGAATGAGAGGTCCACATCCATCCCAAAAACAGAACCAATCTTCAATCCAAAAAAGATATCCACCTCCTGAACAAAAACAACCAAAATACAACTACCCAAACCTACACTGTAATTCCTACGAATCGTGTCAGCTAGACAATCAGGCTATGAAAAAACGACTCTCCTCCAACTGACCACTACACCAACGCTGCTTTCCAATCTCTAGCTATGTCAAACACTGAAAGACTACTAAACACATTTGAAGAACACGCCCACAAAGATGCCGTAGCCTCGACTCTGTGCCAATTCTCCTCCTCGCTAACCTTTTGGCCTTCGAATATTCTAGCATTTCACTCTCCACACACTCCACAATACAGCCATACAGCTACTTCTCCACAAAATTTTAGATTTCTTCTTATCTCCCTTGAAACACCACCTCTCTATAATCAAATTGTGCCACGAACTTGGGAATGCAGAAACCATGTCTAATTCTCTACGGATATTGCACCAAATAATATGAACAAAAGAACAATGCAAGAGCAAATGATCTAAACTTTCCCCGCTCGACTTGCACATGACACACCACGACGGTAATAAATCGTTAACTGCTTTTTGATACTCCCTCTGTCTCAATTCGTTGTTCCCACTTTCAATTTAGCATTAAAGAAAACAATGATTTCAACCTAATTAGTGGTCAAGAATACAACTTTTATTCTATTGTGAGATTTGGTAATGGGACTATCAATTTGAGACATCCCAAAATGGAACGCAGAACTATAAATCTGTGATGGAGGGCGTATATATTTTTCTTATATGGACTAGAGAAGAGAATAATTCAGTCACTAAAATAGTGGCAGGAGTCCTATAAAACACATGTAAATACTAACATAAAGAAAAGACACTATGGAATAATAGAATTTTCAAATATCTCCCAAAAATCAGAAACTGGTAACTTCTAAGAATACCCAAACCAGAGTACAAAATCTTTATAATTCATAACATATACGAAACAAACAAACACAATAGACACACACTTGTACTAATTCAAACAAATACTAGTGTATTAGTCATGTCATAATAGATAATAACATTTTCAGCATAGTATCCATTATCTGGTATGTACCTGTGTGGTGCTCAAGCAGTATTTCTGATACTCAATGGTGTATGACGTGTAAGATAAAAGGATAAATTTATCAAACTGACCTGAGCTTTCATGCAACGGTGGAAGAAAAATTAGGCCCAAACAGAACCTTGAAGTTTGTCCAGAAAATACTCCTTTTACATTAATCTCACATAAAGTAAAAAAAACCAAGTATGAAATGGTTGTGGGCCCCATATGGAAGCACTTTCCTTTTTGTTGTTTAATACCAGCCACATGTTTATAAACTTTAAAAATGCCAAACGGCCCACGGCATTCCGTCAGGCCATGAAATTAATTTTAGTTATTCGTTTGGTTGCTAACGCAATTCAGTATTAATTATGTCCCAAATCCAAATGGACTACTTCTTATCTGTAGTAGAAGGAACTTTGTTAAACTTATGTTTAAAGGTTTGTCTGTCCTATGCAATAGTATTTTATGCTGCCTACATAATCTAAAGGCATACTACCTATACCATATATTTTAACCAGTGTGGATGCTCTTACACCAAAAACTTACCGGTGGGAATTAATGCTTGGCCAGTAAATTTGTTGGAGTATGCGGCATCTTCCTTTCCATTAGCCTAACGTATGATATTCACCAGCCAGTACAATTGTACAGATAGTATAATTTAAAGAACCTAGATTGATGTAACCAGGAGAGCTGGAGATGACTCTGCGGCACAAAATTTAAGTGAACTTTATAAGCTATCACCCATCAAATAAGTGGAAGATTCATTATACCATCAAACTTTTACCTTCACGAGTTGACTGATGAAAATCTTTATAGGATATCTCCAGCCATTGGAAAAGTCGAAGTAGTCACCTGCACTGACCATAGTTGTCAAAAGCGTGCCTAAGCTCGAACCTAGGCTAAGGCTCAGCAAGGCACAGTCTATTCGCCTCACCTAGACCTCATGTCATGGGGCGGCCTTTGATGGCGTGAAGAAGGCCACGTGCAACAACGGACTAACCAAGTCAAGTTTGTTTGTTTTTAAAGAATACAGCGAAAATTAAGCAACGAAAACAATCTCAAAGGAATGCATTTGCTGAAAAAGGAAATTACGTCATGAATTGATAAGTTTATTACAATGTGGTTGCAATTACAATTAGAAAGTAAAAGCAAGAAAGAAATTGCTGAACACATGCACATGAAGGCAACTATGAAATACCTGGCCCAAAGCCAACAGTTATAACAGAAAGGCCTAGTGCCAATGATTACAAAAGAAATACCTAAAGCTAAATATAAAGCAACTATATTTACATATGATAAGGAATAGTTGGCATTGTGGGAGCATTGGTGAGTGGGAGAGCTGATAAGACCATGGGGCCATTGGGTAAAGCAGCAAGGGAGCAAGGGTGTTGATCGCAGCCAGGGGGCTGTTGGGCCATGCTGCATGCAGGGGTGTGCATGGCAATGCAGAGATGGGTACACAGGTCACTGAATGGGGCCTTGGGCCCATGGGACCTAGCTACGCATAGGCGTCTGCCCAGAGAGGTTCAACTGGGGCAAGAGGATTGCGCTAGAGAGGTGCTATGCATGGCCGCGAGCACGGAAAGATGAAGTGAGCGCTGGGGCACTGAAGGAGGCCTCAGGGGTATGTGCAAGGAGTGATTGTAGGGTGGATCGTCGAAGGGGATGGTGAGAGGCACCCGACTTTAATAAGGCACACGCCTTAATCGCCTGGGCGTAAGGCTCCATGCGATTGCCTTTTCTCCTGATTGAAGTCTTTAATGGCTATTGTTTTTGTTCACTTTTTTAAGTTGACTGGATGCAATGGCATAGGATATCCTGGCCTAAGCTAGCTTTGCCATCGGTAAAATTCTCAAGGAATAGTGAAACCTTAGTTCAAAACCCTAAGGAGCAAAGCCACAACTTTGATTTTTCTTCTTTTGGTTGTCATCCCCCCCCCCCCCCCCCCCCCCCCCCCCCACCCACCCACACACACACCCACAACCAACACACACATACATGCTCTTTATATTGAGCATGTCCCTTTCTTAATCAAAAAATATTTTCTTGTCTATTCTTACTTGACTTATTTTAATGGCTTAATGACATATTTAACCAACGAACTTTATCACTTTTTTCAATTTGGCCATTAAACTTTTTTTTTTTTGTCTAAAAACCCACTGAAGTCCCAATAACGTTTCAATTTGGCCCAACCATTTAACACCGTTAACAAAGTTAACGGAAAAATTGGGGGAAACTCGTGTAAACAAAAAATTATTGATTTTTCCTCAAAATTGGTATGCATGATTGCTTCTATATGTTTTTTTGAGTTTTATTGATGATCGTCTTCTTCATCATATTTTGATTTAGGTGAGTATAGGGTATAAATTAAGGGAATGATGGCTGAGTTTTGTTGAAAAAGTCTGCATATTTTTCCTTCATTAAAACATAACTCTTCGTTTGAACGAGGAAAAAACATATAGAAGCAATCATGCATACCAATTTTGAGGAAAAATCAACAATTTTTGATTAACATGAATTTCCCCAATTTTTCCGTTAACTTTGTTAACGGTGTTAAATGGTTGGGCCAAATTGAAATGTTATTGGGAGTTCAGTGGGTTTTTAGACAAAAAAAAGTTTAGTGACCAAATTGAAAAAAGTGATAAAGTTCGTTGGTCAAATATGTCATTAAGCCTATTTTAATCTTCCTCTAATCCACTTTCTTTTTTTTAATCTTTCATTATATGTTAGAAAATTTTCAATCATGCTTCTAGGATGTACCTATCTAATTTACACCTGCCGGGATATGCAATGTATGGACTCTTATTATTTTCCATAATTATCAATTTTCGTCTCAATTTTGGATAAAAATGTAAAATAGCTTGCCAGACAAGACAATGTGGAGGCCAGAGGGCCTTGTCAAAGTTTGTTTTAAGACCAACTCTCACAATGTCAAGCAATTGTTAATTGTTAGATGCCTCAGATAAGAGGAACTATAAGCTTAATGCCGAGACTAAAGTTAAAGTTGATTTAGAAGAAACTCTCTCAAGTTCTCTTAAGTTAACAACTGCAAATCTGAATTTGTGGCAATGGAAATGGAAATGAACTAGTCAAGGAAATACTCTGAAAGTAAGAACTTCGAAATTAGAGGGAGTATAATGAAGTAAAAGCTACTACGTAGTACTTATAATGAAATTAGAGGTAGTACAACAACGCATGTACCATTTCTTTCTTTTTTTCCGCTCATAAAAGGGCAGATCTTTATTTATACCTTGTGTTTTTCATTTTTGCAGGAAAGGTTTTACTTTGGAGACCATGTTTTACCTTGTTTCGAAACAGGGATTCCACTGTTGAAGCAACGTCTTCACCAGCTTCCTGATGCTGATAAAGTGAGTATTTTGCATTTTTTTTATTTTATGGCAAAAACAGAAATCATGTTGTCTTCCAGACAGCTCCATAATATCTATTTTTAACGTGACAAGTATTATTATTATTATGTTGCAGATAGTAGTTGCATTTCCAGATGATGGAGCTTGGAAACGATTCCACAAACAATTGGATCACTTCCCCATGGTTAGTTTGATTGATTATGTTTATCTGTTAACCGCATTCAAACTTCCAATATAAATCTACTCTCTCGCATCAATTTTTTTGGGCATTTGATATAACAGGTGGTTTGCGCAAAAGTTCGTGAAGGTGACAAGAGAATAGTTAGGCTGAAGGAGGGCAACCCCGCTGGTTTTCATGTTGTCATTGTTGATGACTTGGTTCAATCCGGAGGTACCCTAATTGAGTGCCAGGTATTTCCTATTCCATAAACACCATGTACTAAATTTGTCCTTCTGAAATTGAAATACAAATACACAATGTTGTTCAGCTTTCCCCTTTATTTTGGGGAAAATACTATCTTTTTCCATGGATATATTAATATTGAAATTGCCTCCCTTTTAAATAAATTTACAGTTCCAGGGTTGAACCCACCTAAACCCCAAATACATGACTTTTCTATGACACATACATAGGGATTGAGCCTGTGTTACATTAGACATCGCATGAAACTGAGACGACACGACCTAGAATGGGGCTGAGTAGTCTTTGTGATGTATAACCAAGGAAAAACAGACAGCATAAATATATACTCGTATAGAAAGCCAACACCCTATTCTTACTTTTGGGGTAGTTGTGACACCAAATTTTGTAGTTTTATGTAAATCCCTGTCATAATTTTCTCCGAAGATGATATTTTGCGTGATTGAACACATGACCCTGGTGTTGGAAGAGGTAACTTCTTACCACCAAAACACTTTGCATGTAAGAAAAGAAGGTGTGCACGCTCATCACGTGTACTTCAATATCTTCAATGTCAAGTAAAGAACATAAACTAATTCTAACACGAAAATTATCAATATTCAAAAAATAACTCAAAACCCTAATTATAATACTACAAAAAATAACTCAATAGTCAATACCATTATAAAAATATGTAACTATAATAATTCTAATAATTCTAGTATCCAATTCCGGAATTATGTAATTGATGATATTCTTAAATTATAAAATTTCCATTTATCACCTTTGAACACTTTGATTGGTTGCCTTATTATTGTTTTTTTTTTTAATTGCTTTTCTGTTGTACCAGAAAGTTTTGGCAGATCATGGTGCGATCAAGGTGAGTGCTTACGTCACTCACGCTGTATTTCCTAAGCGTTCGTGGGAACGGTTTCTTCACAAAAAAGATGGTAATTAACCCCACATTCCAACTCAAATCCTTGTTTTACTTTAAAAAAAATTTAGCAAAAAATAAATTTTCCGAATTCTTATTGCCATTCATAATCTATAAATCAGGCAAATCGAATAAGGCGTTTGAGTACTTTTGGATAACCGATTCTTGCGCTCCAACTGTGAATGCAATCGGAAATGAAGCTCCTTTTGAGGTTTTGAGTCTTGCTGGATCCATTGCTGATGCCCTTCAAATCTAAAAAAAAAAATTGTCCTCAAGAGAGGCTTCTTAATATTTATGTTGTGACTAGGAATTGTCTGTAATTTAGAAAGGGGGGGAAATGGAAGAACTAAAAATGTAGGGCACAGCTATGAGGCCATTATCCTTGTCTCTGCCTTCTAATGGTTTTACCACATCCAATGAGATGACTCTTAGCTAAGAGTCTTCATACTTTGCTAAAATATATTCAATTCGAATGTAAACTCAGCTGCTCCCCCTAAATAATACATGTTCATGTTAGCTTAATTGCGCCCCTAAATCATTCACTTTTTCGTACCTGAAACAGTGGCGCAAACATTATATATATATAAGGTTGTTCTGCACACTTGATTCTTGTGCGACTTGTATACTTTAATTTGAAGAGAATAGTACTGAGATTGAAGGGACTCATTTTCTACTCTTAAATCCAACCAGAGGAAGCTTCCAAGCAGACCTATATAACCGATCATACTGAAAATAGTTCTGTTATTCGATCAACTTGCCGTTGGACACGTTTCAAGCTTAGAGGATTGAAACATATATTAATTATCAGTTATATACTATCCTCTTAAACCACTAATCTCTTATTTTGGGGATTGGTTATTCGAGTATTGTAACGGTGAGGGCCTATGATCTATAAATAGGACCTTCAACAGCTTAGTACCTCCTCTGGGAAAAGCCTAAGATAGCTAGCTAGCTAGCTTGCTTTCTCTCTTTCTGCATTGTTCTTCTGAAACTCTCTTATAAGCTTTCTTCTCATTAATAAAAACATCAGCTTCTCGTGGGTGGACATACACCAGACCTATTCATCAAAGATTTCTTAGCACCCCAAGGTTTTCCAAGCTCTCTTCGAACTCAAGCTCCTCCTCTGTTCTGTCTTTACTTCTCGGGTCAGTTGCACTGTATCAAGACCAGTTCATCCTCCACCACCTTGAAAGATACTTCTCTTTCGGCGGTATTCTGTCATCCAAGCTCAAGAGTGCTCTCTTCATGAGCTTGGGTTCTAATCTTCCACCCCCATTCGATTTTAAGCCCAAGGGATTCCTCACTTGGATATTTTGCCAACATTGCCCATGGAGGTGTATTATGGTGTTTGTGATGGAGAGGATCATCAGAGTATGTTAGCCGCGGGGGGGGGGGGGGGGTGGTAGTGCTTCACGCCTCCACTTGCCTTCTCAGTGGAGGGCTGTGCAAATAAGTTGGTCCCGTTAGCCTCAATCTGGGGGTCATCCTTCCACTTGGCAGAAGAGCAGAAGACTGAATTTTTTTCTCAAGGTAGTGGTGACGTTGGCCTTTTGTTTTATGGGTAGTCTCCTTATGCCCCCCCTAGCTCTTGTTGGGGAAGAAGTGATTTCCGTATGCTCCAAAATTCTCTCCTGGAAAGAGATGATGTTTTTCCAGATTTGTCAAGGGTGATGGGAATTTCCGTTGCTCCGTTGGATCATGGCCTTCTTTCTTCTCTAGTATTATCAGTAGTGACATGTAGTTTTGTTTGCCCGTTTTCGATGGCTTTTGAATGTTAAAAAAAAGGAACTCCAAAATGATGGGGACTGGTTTCGAAGACTTTCTAACATGTATAAAAACTTAAAAAAATACAAATATAGCATATTTTAAAGAAACTCAAAGCAAAAAATGGTTTTGAACTTAATTACCCTGGATCAAAAATCAATCTTATTCTAACTTTCACTCTGCAAGTGAGGTGATGAGGAAGCAAGTTGCATTATATAGTGGACATAGAAGGGCAGTATTGTAATTATCATATTTATGTGGTTGTGAAGAGGGGTGGCATATTCATACCGAAGATCAACCACCAACTGACCAAATTGACCATTTTCGGTTGGTAACCAAATCGATCATTCTTTGGTAGGTAACTGACCACTTGGTTACCGACTTACGCTGTAGCGGTAGCGATTTAATTTATGCCTATTTGCTGTTTTATAAATTTATAAGTTAGTTTACTAATTAGTGTATAATTACTAATTTACTATCAGTCTACTGCCAATTAGTTTATTTTCCACAAAAATTAGTATTTACCCCAAAACCCTTCTTACTCTGTCCACTCCCTCCACCCGCTATCTCTTCCTGTCTCTTTCGCCGACGCCGTCGTCTACTCCTCTTACGCTCTCTCTTCATCTCTCTCTATTTCTCACTCTGTTCGTCCCTCCTTCCAGTCGCTGTTCATGTTAGGTGAGGCGGAAAGATTTTTATTTGCTCTTTACTGTGGCTAAGCTTCTTAAAGAGTTCATTCCAAGGCTTTCACATGTTGCAGATGGTCTTATCTTTCAGAATTCTGGTGCTTGGGCCTTGGTGTTACTTTGATGATAGCTTTCAGATCATTAGAAAACCATATCTTGAGACGCTCTGTTTAGTAAGGATGAATAGCTTAGTTCTTTTGATTTTCTGGTTCATTCCTCAGGTCTTGGTATTGGTCGGTTTTTTGGAAATACAAATTGAACCAACCGAAATGTTCGATTTACTGACAGTGTTGGTGTGGTTTTACGGTTTAGAGTATATGAATACCGACTAATTTGGTTCGGTTTACAAACCGATCAAATTGGTTCGGTTACTAAAGTGCAACCACCCCTAATTGTGAATATAATTAGGTTGCATTGTATTTGTCAATGACATATTAGTTTAATTACATCTTGCATGGGTGAAGCCAAAAATTTATTTTATGACCTCTAATAAGGTCATTTTAATCATATTATAACAAAACAACTTTTTCCTCCAATAATTTTCACTAAAATAAAATACACATTATATAAAACATAGCAATATTTTTAAGAGGCAATTGGGCATAAGGGATCATTACAATAACAACATAATTGCAAAGGCCCATTATAAATTAAGGACATCATAGGAAAAAGACATTATACCCCTTCCTTATTTAACTAATAACAAAATAACCATGAACATAACATCTCCCCCACATACACCTCCATATAGCCCGACAAAGCAGGGGTGGGTTGGCCCCATTCATTTCACATTACGTAATCTAGTAATTGTTATTGTAAAATTTTACTTCAGCTAAACACGACTTTGTACAGAAATAATATATATTTAAAAAAAAAAAAAAGGAAGCTAGTTCTTATTAATTAGCCGATGTAGCTGAAATTCTCAAACTACAAGGGCTAGCTATTATTAAACCATTGTGTATGTATAGTGTTTCCAGTATAATTGCACCACATCAATAATGCACTGGTAATTTATTATAAGATCCCACTGGAAACAAATTATATATAGCCACGCCACATTATTTTGCACAAGATCGATGTTTGTGCAAAATAACCATTTTTGTCCAAAGTAACTAATCATGTATTTAGCACTAACCAGAAGGTGCTAAATGCATTTAGCACCTTCTGAGCACCAACTAAAAGGTGCTAAATGCATTTAACACCACATGGATAGCAACCAGAAGGTGCTAAATGCATTTAGCACCTTCTAAACAATAACCAGAATGTGCTAAATGCACAACTAGAAGGTGTTAAATGCATTTAGCACCACCTGTATAGCAACCAGAATGTGCTAAATGCATTTAGCACCTTCTGAACAACAACCAGAATGTATTTAGCACTAACCAAAAGGTGTTAAATACATTTAGCACCTTCTGAGCACCAACTAAAAGGTGCTAAATGCATTTAGCACCACCTGGACAGCAACCAGAAGGTGCTAAATGCATTTAGCACATTCTGAACAATAATCAGAAGGTGCTAAATGCACAACTAGAAGATGCTAAATGCATTTAGCACCACCTGGACAGCAATCAGAAGGTGCTAAATGCATTTAGCACCTTCTGAACAATAATCAGAAGGTGCTAAATGCATTTAGCACCACCTGGAGCACCTTCTAAGCACCAACCAGAAGGTACTAAATGCATTTAGCACATTCTGAACAACAATCAGAAAGTTTTTAGCCATTACCAGCACCAAGCACTTGCATAACAATTGTCTAATCTCTGTCGAATCTATCGAAATTCAAGGATTAAAATTAAATTATGAAGAATTTACTGAAATTCAATCTACAAATTTAAAACATTAGTTGTTTTAATTATCTTTTCCGATTGAATCTTTAGGCTTGATATCTATTCTCTAATTTCAATTGAAAACGTAAAGATATATTAAAAAAATTAATTGCCCACAAAACAATTCGAGATGTAAAGTAAAGAAACAGTAATGTCTCCTTATTTATTGATTTCCCCCCACCATTTCAAGGCCAAGTGAACTGTAACCTCAAATTAGCAGAGCTTCATTATATCTCCAGCATTAACCTCACCGTCCTCAACACCCACCACATCCACCGGCGACTTTTTCGGCACACGGATGCTCACAATCGTCGATGCCTCCCTGAAAATAAGCCTCATTCCGCACCAGCTTGGGGAGTTACGTTGATGGGTGGCATTAGAGGAGTGACGACGAGATGGAGTTTTCCAGCGGCTTGACTCATAGATTCGATCGCCTTTGATGAATAAATAAATAAAACGAATATAATGAATTTATATAAATGTATAGAGAGAGAAGGGGATTACGCTTTCGGGTTTACCACTGATTTGAGCAACAGTTTTGGTGGCTTTAGAGAAGACGGAATCGACAGAACCAATGGAGCAGAGAGGAAATCTGCGACGAGATGTTTATTTAGGGGTATATTTGTCCATTAATATTTATCATTTTCCTTCAAATAAATTGATATTATGAAAAGTGTCCTTATTGTCAAATCAAATTATGAAATTAGTACTAATTCCTTTTATTAAACATGAGTCTGTCCTTAAAATCATAAAACATTACGGAGCGAGACCTTAGAGCTTATTATCTCTATTTTTAACAAACAGCGCAACTTGGACTATTTTTATTTTATAACTAAAATGATTAAAATACGCTTAAATGAAGTCATGTGCCTTTCACACGGTTTCATTTCATTCAATTTAACAGTCAAATTAGAAGAAATGACTAAAGTGATACTTATTCTAAAGTTGGAGAGTTAAATTGGTTTGTTTCAAAGTTTGTTGGCTAAAATGGTATTTAATCAAAAGTTTAGTGGTCATTTAAGTTGTTTACTCTAATTATAATTGAGAAAGCCTAAAATAATGATTTGGTTTGGGCCTAAAGAATTAAGCAAAACTCATTAAATAATGAAGAAAAATGACAAGGCATAGAGCATAATGGCTTTCGCCTGACAGCTGAGTAGTCTAAATTGCATAATACACGACTTAATCAAATTGTTGCAGAAGCCGATGTGGCTATCTACTTGAATGAGGATAGAACATTTGTACTAGTCGAAATGAACATACAACTATGTTGAGATGGTCATCATAACCAATGAGATAAGGATAGTTGTAAAGTATAAAGTTAGTTATAGATAAGAATTAATCCACCTATTAAGTGTTAAGAGTGGTGCTCAAGTTTCGTCTTTTGTAGTCTTTTTATTGCTTACCTTAATGAAGGCATTGTAATTATAATTCTATACTATACATATAAACATAAAAGGGAAGGTTCATTAAGGGATGTGGTCCTAATTTTGAGACAATTAGGCTCCGTTTGATAGCAACATGAAAAATAAAAACAAAAATAACTAATTTAAGTGAGAAGATGGAAAATAAGTTGAGAAATGTGGTGAGATTAACTCTTGTTTTTTGCTTTTTTCAATGACAATTTTTTTGGGTGATGGTGGAGAAAGTTTTTCACAAAATATTAAAGGAGGATGGAGGACATATACTCACAAAAATAAATATGAGATAGAGACTATCTCACCATATGCCTCAACTTATTTTCCATTTTCTCACCCAAATTAGTTTTTTTTTTCCATGTTGCTATCAAACGGAGTTTTAGTAATAGAGAGAGATAGAACTAGTAGTTTGTATCTTCTCCAATTATTTTCAAGTTAATACAAAATACATGCACAAAGATGATGTACTACCAAATGAATATGAAAACCTCTTGAGGAATCTACTTATAAACAAAAATTTGGTGTTCATCATTCCATTAATCCATTCTCAAATTGATTTTTGTAAGAACTTCCCATTGTGAGTGAGTTCAAATTTTAGGTCCCCCATAATTATGAATTACCTAACGAGAATAATGAAATACTTCAATTGTTTCAAATTGATTGTGTCATCTTGACCTTGGTATCTCTTTTAAGGAAAATAATTACTTCAACGTAATTGATTGTCAATAATCCAACTTATTTCTTATTGTCATGTTTAGTATACTATGGGCCCGTTTCGTTGAAATTTTAAGTTGAATTTTTGAATTAAATTTTTGAAAAGCGTGAAAGTAGGTTTGAAAAGTGAATTTAATTTTTGTTGGAGGTTTTTTTCATCAATTCAAAAAACTCATGAAAAAAACTCAAAAAAATAGTCACAATTGATCTTATTTTATAGATCTCTATCAGTCGGTTTCAAATATATATTTTTTTTTATCTAATTCCGATTTTAGATTTAAAGTTATGGTGTTATAAAAATTTTATGAGAGAAAATAAAGTAAAATAAATTTTGAAAATGTGAAGTAAAATTGACTTTTGGGTAAAAAACTAAAAATATGGATTTTAAAACATGAACCAAATAGGGGTTAATTTTTCCAAAAATAAAAAAAAATTGAGAAGCTTAATTTGGAACATAAAAATATTCTTTAACTCAATTTATTGCGTGTGCGTATATATATGGGACAATTTAGCCCAATATCACAAACCTTATAAATGCCACAGAGAGAGAGAGAGAGAGAGAGAGAGAGAGAGATTGATTTAATATTTGTGTAAAGCTTGTATAATGTGTAGAAAAGTGAGGACTGAGGAGGGGTGGCCCATACCTACTTCCCCCCACCTCACCAAGCCCCTCAAGCACACCATGAATTTGTACTTGTGTGTCTTGCTTATTTTTGTAATAAGATTATTTTTATTCTTTCTATTATATTTTGTTGAAGTACACGTATACTCTCTTGAACCATACAATTCTATATAAAAGGAGTCGACACAAAATTATAAATAAGTTTAAAAATAATGTTTAGAGTCCTAATTAAATTCATGCATTTATTATTTTGTTGCAATTTTATGGGCTGGGAATAAAGAAAAATACATCCATGTTCAAAATAAATATATGGATCCCCCATGCCTTTTTTGTCACAAAGCCTCACTCATGTGGTGCATGTAAAATAACTAGCTAGAATTAAGTCTGTTAATAGATCGGATTTGTACCTAAATTCAATCAGAATCTAATTCGTTTAGTCGGATATGAATTGAGATTTATGATCCGTATATCTAAATCTAATCAAAACCCGTTAGACCTTTAATTAACAATTCGGATATGGATTTACGTCGATCTGATCTGATCCAAGATACACATTTATGCTTAAATTTATTATATTTATATTTAACACATTATTATTAATACTCATAAAAAACAAATATAACCCAAAAAATATTAAATAAGTTTCTTTTTACATGAATAAAATAAATTTGACTGTTGTTAAGTTTAACTTTTATGTTAATTTTATTATTTTTTATATATTTACAAACTAGTTATTATATAATTAAAATTTTAAATGGATCAAATATAATCCGATCCGAACAAATTTAGAAATAGATTGATGTTTTGGTGATTCGATACATAATTCGATTCGAATCTAATTCAAAATTTTTTTTAAATATAAATTTAAATTCACCTTAATCCGATTTAAATCCGAACCGTTTATCGAACTAGAACACCAAACTCCGGTAATGTCAATATATAGGCATTAAATGTAATGGAGCTGGGGATGTGACATTTAATTTTTTCCACCTAAAAAACTGACATTTTTATCATCCTTTGCTTTGCAATCATTTCATTTGTTGTCCATATATAGCTGCCTCCATTTTTATATGTTGTTGCAGTCACATGCACGCATCACTAGTCAATCACAACGCTTCTCTTGTCCACCACGAATTCTACTATTTTAGTTATGCAAGTTCCATCCTTAAGTGTATAATTGTTATATCTCCTCTTTCTAGATAATCTAAAACTCATGTCTAGATAAGAAAAAACCACAAGTTGTGACCCAGTAAATTACGCATCATTGGGCTTGAGTTCTGGGGTTAAATAGGAGCTCTCTAGGTTAATTTCCGATAGTAGTAAAACAATTGTGGCTAGTGGTAGACTCAGATCTAGAAGTGAGAATTAGTTGAAGTGTGCAAAAGTTGTCATTAAAAATGATTTTGGAGTGTTATAGTATTTTTTGTGGAGTAATGCAATATCATCAATGTATTTATTTTCATTCTCAAACACCATCTATTCTATTTTCGCACTAATTAATTGCAAAAGTTAATTATACCTTATTCCTCCAAAGTTTCGCTTGATTTTCACTTTGATCCATGAAGTTTAATTTTTACCAATCTCATCCATAAAATTTAATTTCACTTTCACTTTAGTTCAAAATAAAACTTGCCGTTTCTTTTTTGAACCCAAAAAAATCAGTCACTTTATCTTTCAAGAAACGCAACTACGCAAGTAAGCTACACTTTGCATTTTCTGTCCAAGAAAACAAAACATGTTAGATTTTGCACTAAATGGCAAAAAGATCAACCTTTATGGATGAGATTAACAAAAAAACGAAACTTCATGGATTAAAATATGAAGATTTGATTAAATTTCATAAGGTCTATATAAAGAGTTAATCTATTAACTTGATCTAATCACAATAAAAAGAACAACCAATATTTATATAATTTCAAAGTAGTGACAAACATACAGCCACATCCAGAATTTAGATCAACAAAAACTGTCGAAATATTTAGGTTAACCAAAAGAAAAGAAAAAGAGTGATAATATTAAATTAATAAATACAAAAAATGATAAGTAGTAAGATGAGAATATATATATATATATATAATCAGTCACTATTTCCAATCAAAATTAATCAAACTTAGCTAGGGTTTTTTTCACTTCTTTCTCTTATCCTGCACCACCCCTTCATTTCCAGCAAGCATCAAATACTTATCCCTCCTTGTAAGTGTAGTACACTCAAACCCCAAAGCCTCACCTAATTGCCTCTGTATATAATTTGCCACCTCATGGCTAGACCTTCCCCCTGCGCACGTTAGCTCCAAGGGCACCTTCCCAAGTATGTGAACCCAATAAGTGGGCCTAGGGTTCATCAAGAAAAAAAGTGGGTCCAAACATTTAAGCCCACTGGCGGTGGTCCCATAGAACATGGTGACACGTGTATCCATTGCCACGGGTACAATCTCATCAGCCAGCTCAGCAAAGAGTGAGCTAAACCTCAACAAATAGGGCTCCCTACAAGTGGTCCCCTCAGGGCACACCACAAGGTCACCCTCACCCAATAATTTCTCCATGGTAGCACCATCTTGTGTCCTATCCCTGGTGAGCCTAACAGTCTTGATAGGTGAAATAATTTCAGACACTTTGCTCAAACTATATGTGACTGCAGTTAAGGGCTTTTTTAGGGATGTACTTAAAAAGACTGGGTCTAGAAGTGTCCTATGGGTGCATACATATAGGACACCCTTGTTTTTGTGGGACCTTTTTGGGTCAGTTCCTTTGAGTTTTATGCGTACCCCACTTAAACAACCAAAGAATAGGGCTAGGTTGTAGGGTAGGTAGATCCCTATTAAGAGCCTGAAGATTGATAGGGGTATGCCCAAAGGGAGCCAGATGAACATCGTGAGGGTTGCTAGTGGTGTGGGGAAGAATGCAAGTCTGCCATCATGAAAAACCAGTGGCTTTGGGTATTTTTCTCTCGGCATTTTTGAGTTCCCATTGTTTTTGGTATCTTCTTTGTTCACCACATATGCTTCCTGTCAAATTTTAATAAAATTAATTAGTTTATGTAAGAGCGTCATTATTCTTCTAGGAATATGAAAAAGTAGATATATATGCAATTATAAAAATGTTTTTCTGAACTAATAATTTTACCTTATATTCTTAATAAGTATATTATATATGTTTTAATTTCACAAGGTACACCCATGAAATGCATTTTAGTAAAAATATTCAATAAGATTATAATAAGTATAACGCTGCTCATGCAATTATATTACGATAATTTTAATTATAAGATATTTGTACCGGCATACGTAACATGAATACAATTTATATAATGCATTCAATAAAAACAAAAAGTAAGATTACTCAATAAAAAAAGATATTTTCCTTTCAACATTAACAAATATACTTTGTGATTGTGCAAGTTATTAAAATTTGAAGTTTTGAACCCATAATATTGCTTCTCATAAAATTAGAGTTGACAAGGTCAATATGGCAATTAGTAGTATGTCAAGAATGTTGCCTTTTACATAGAAATAACTATGGCCACTGAAGTTGGATATTTTGGTACAAAAGCAAGAATTACCATAAAAGGACCTTTTGCCCTTTTTAGCTAAAAATAGCTAACAAGGGAAGACAAAGGGAACTTTCATGTAATTCTTATGACAAAAATTCCTTTTAAGAGCCTTCATGCATGATGGTGGGGACTGACTGTTGAGTAGTAATGGCATAAAATTAATTACCAAATTGAGAATAACTCAAATGACTTTATATAACACTAGTACTCTCAACTTTAATTGTTGTACCTTGGCAATATAAGTATAACTAGCAGAGTAATTATATATATATATAAAACAGTTACAACACTTGATCAGATGTTTTGGCTGCTTATATTTTTATTGTATTTAAAAATATTGAGGCAAGTTGTATAAAATGACAAAAAATTATGTTACCTACACAAAGACACACATTATATATGCAGCCCCCTCCATTTTAAATGATTAGACATACAAAATACGCAATGTGTGTATAAACATTATTTACATGCATGTGTTACTTTAAACATAAAATTGTTGTTGATTCAATGGTTAGTGTTTTTACTAATGTAAGTTCAAACCCTATTTATTGGTGTAATTTTTTCAAAACAATAATAATAAGAGTAAATAGAAACATCACATAATTTTTTTGTCATAATTGATTGTCATGCCTGGCACATATATATAGATAACTTAAATATTGCTCTTCATCCTATATTAAATGTCCAGATATTTAAAAAAATAAACAATATATCAAATTTCAAGATATAATAAATATGGGATTTTTTTAACCATCGATCATAAATTGATTATTGATGTCAATTATTAGAATGATAAGCAATAAATTCTTTTAACTATTTGCATGTAGATAATAAATTTTGATCATTGAAATCGATTTGTAAACCAACCCTTGTGTCTACTGTTACTAGTACAGTAAAACCCACACAATGATTTAAAAAAATAAAATTAATTATAAACGATCCAACTTCTCGCGAGTGACAAAATCACTTTAAAAGTAAACTTATGAATTGGACCATTAATTTTAAATTAGATCTTTCATATTAACTTCTATTTAGTAGACAAAGACACTTCCTTAATTTTAGCGAAAACTCAAAATCTGAACTGTCTAATTTAAAATTAATGGTCCAGATCATTATTGAATCACTTTGAAAAAAAAAGCATATACCAATTGTCTTAAAGATTCTTTTTTGGAAAAAAAAATATTTACCTTGCATAGAGAGATAAAAAGTTGATCATGAAGAGCAGAACTCCCAATTCCAATATCAGGCCTTCTTTCACCATAAAACTCCTTTAGAGCTCTATGCTTCACAAGCACTCCACTACTATCCACAAGCCCACTAAAATAACCCCTAGAGGTATGCAACTCTGTGCCTCCAACAAAATCAACACCCAAATATTCCTTAAGAAACCCTTCAATCATAACTCTAGGGACACTTGTAAAGACTACCCTACACCCACAAGCCCTAAAAATCTCATAAGCCTTCAAATTCATGTCCTCCAAATAAAACTTTGGCAAAACTGCCCTTCCCACACTCTCCATGTCCTTAACTTTAAGCCCACAAAATGTGATAAAGATCATTGCCCTCAACTTTAGATCATGGTCAAGGAGGAAGAGTAGAGGATAGGTTGACAGGAGGAGGAATGCTCTGAGTATGCTACCAGCTTCAAAGGCAACAAGCATGAAGTAAGGGAAGAATGACTGTGACCTAAGGAGGGTTTTGTTTATGTCACAGACCAATGTTTGGGTGGTTCTATTTGCTAGGGTGCATTTGGTGAGGGGAGGATAGAGGGATTGGGGCTGTGACTTTAGTGGGTTGTTTGTCCTTAGGAAGAAGCTATAGTTTTTAAGCTTTATTGCTGCTTTATAAAATGAGTTGGCTAATAGCTGGTAGATTAGCCAGTCTGCTAGCTTCACAAGTACCATGGAGAAAACCATGGCTGACAGTTCCAGTGTGTGTGTGTTTTTTAGAGAGAGAGAGAGGGGTTTTAGAGAGAGAAAGAGAGGGTTTTGGAGAGAGAATGAAATGGAATGGAATGGGATGAAGTTAAGAGAATGGGAAGATAGGGAGAGAGAATTTATAGAAGTAATTACAAAAGATAGGGAAGTTGACCAGAGCATTTGGTGAGCCATACCGCTGGAATTTATTGCACCACCTCAACAATTTTTATTTTTTAACTTAAATCTTTGAAAAATGTTAATTTAGTACTCTCTCCGTCCCACAAAGATAGACTCATTTTTTTTTCACATAGATTAAGAAACTTTATCTAATGCAATTGGAACCATAATTTTTTTAGACATTTTTCCTGTTATATCCTCATTTATTGTACTATAATAAATACATTGGATTAGAAAATGAAAATACATTTTTTTTTATCTTTCCTTTGGAGATGGGTATTTATTAGGTAAAATTAATTATTTTGGAGTTGATAACAATTTAATTAAATAAGGGTACATTAGAAAAAAAGAAATTTTAGTGCATTCTTTAAAAGGCAAGTGGCCTATAATTTGAGACAGACGAAAAAGGAAAAGTGGACTATCTTTGTGGGATGGAGGTAGGGCTGGCAATTCGGGTCCGCGTGTCGTGTTCAAGTCGTGTCAACACACAAGTATTATAGTATTAGTGTTAACCCGAACACGACCCGTTTAACTAATCGTGTCAATTATATTAACTCGAACACGACTTGTTTATTTTACAAGTTACACGACACGACCCGACTAACCCGTTTAATAAATAAGTCGTGTTAAACCTACGATTCGACACGATACAATTAATCTTTTAAGATTATAATGACAATTAAGTCTCATGTGAAAAAAATTAACTTGTTTTATAATAATTTTAAAATTTTAATAAGTAATAATAAGTATCACCCAATACCAAAATTCAATATTAATAATCTAGAGTCAAAATATATAACATTCCATCACGGAAGCATAAACATAAAAAATTAGTAGTTTATCCATCATAAAAAACATAATAAGTATCATCTACTACTAATACTCAAAATAAGAATATAATTGTTCAAGCAAGATGAAAAAATAAAAAATATATATATAGCTGCAAAAAAAAAATATAATAATCGTGTTAATTGCGGGTCAAATTCGAGTTAGCGGGTTAACCCAAACACGACTCATTTAGTTTGCGGGTTAAGCGTGTCTGACCCGAAATTGACCCGAACCCGTTTATGCTTGACCCAAACCCACTAATCTCGTGTCGAGTTCGTGTCGGGTTAGCGTGTCGTGTCAAATATTGCCAGCCCTAGATGGAGGGAGTAATTAGTAGTGACTTTACTGCACATGTTAAGGGTAATACTATTTAAAAGTAATTATATAGTTAGATGGGTATTATTGTCAAATTAATTATATTTATTGATAGAACAATATATAATTTTAAAAGAATACAATACAGCTTTTCAAAGTAGTATTACATTATAGTAAAACGAATATTAGTTTGACAATATGATTACCATATAGTTCTTGTCAAAGTAATACATTAATTAGAAGCATACAATACAATTTTTTAAACCAGTACTATTATCTAACAAATATATAATTGCTTTGATAATAGTAATACCCTATGTTAACTACAAACAGAAAAATTTTCTCTTTGAAAATTAATACGCTTAATGTGTATTAAAACTATGTTTTTCTATGTATAAAAAGGTTGTTAATATATATTTTTAAGAAAGAGATGCATTAATATAGTCTAAGTTATTTTAGTTTGAATAATGCTAGATTCATGTTACAAATTTTCACGGGTATGTCTATTATAGCACTCTTATAGATATTTTTCTTAAGAAACTCTATATCATCTTTTGTTATTTTTTTATTTTTAAAGATTTTTTTTATAATTATGATTAATTTTAGAATGTTAAAGAACTTATTGAGAGCTGAGTGACAAGAGATCGTACCAAATTTTGTGTAGAGACTAATTTAATAGCAATTAATTAAATTAAGATAGATAATATATACATTAAACATGTGAGTGTACCTAATAGCACATCAAATTTTCGTTATTTTAGGAAAATGCTCTTTGTGTTTTTGCCCTTTTTTCTTATTTCCTTTGCTCTTTTAGGGCAAAAAATAATCATAGCTAGGTTGAGGTGGTGCAAATCAATAAGGTAGACACGTACACGTTAACAAACATAGCTAACCAAATTCTTATTATTTTATAATATATATATATTTATATATATTATATTTTGTTTATTTATTAATTTATTTTTCCCTTTTTCTTATTTCCTTTGTTGGTTAGCTACACTGTTTGGTTAAGTACGTGTGTTGGTGACCGCTTGGTTTTTATTGACTTATAATTATTTCTTTCACTTCGAATCACCAAATAGATATTTGACTTTTATATGTTTCTTTTAAAAACATATTAGTTCGTCTTTATCAATAACGGAACATACAAACATAATATTTAGTAAATTAATTATGTCGCTAGAAAGAATTGAACTTTTAATTTAATCAGATGTGTCAAATAAATACTAAGTTGATCATAATTCTAGATATACTAAATATTATGTTTAGTGAATACAATCTAAAAATATGAATTACCAACTTCGTGATGCATAAAAATAACTCGTATTCGTACATCATTATGTTTCTTATTATGTCAAATAAAAAACGACCCAAAAACAAAATTGTATCACCCATGTTTAGACTAAACATGACCTCATGTTAAAGCGGTTAAATCTAATTTTAACTTTCGGTGGTTAAATTTTGTTTTAGTTTGAAAGTTAAAAGAACAATATTATATTTATCGAGTATTCTTACAATTTATTTTTACCAACAAGTAATACATAAACTATACTGGGATCTTTCGTTAAATAGATCGTTTCTCACAGAGATTTAGTGAACCACCGGGCTAACTCTATTAGGTCACATAAATTATACTTTTATAAGACACAATATATATATATACAACTCATTTAATATATTTAGTAAAAGGAAAATTATAACATGTGCTTTTATGGCACATGTTAACCAAACAACGAATGAAAAAATACCATTTTATATGAGAATATGAACTTAATTTAATGTATATTATAATTGAATTTTTTTTATTTATAAATGCGTTATATGTATTCTTAAAACATACGCTAACATGACCCTTAGTAAAATAGACGGTAAGAATTATAAGTAAGAAAATTATATATTTTCTAAGTTAGAAACTTTCTCCATGTCTCTCCTGCGTGTTGAGAAAGAGGAGAGAGTATTGGAATGTGTGCACATGTTTAAGGATACCATGTATATGTGGGGCCTACTGTAATTTATGTGTTCACAGAGATAAGAACCGATCGAGCACAATTCAATGTTGAATCCCCACCCCCACTAGAAGGTTTTCCAAATTTTAACAAGTTAGATGATCTACACCATCTCATCAAATTGACTTCTACATATATATATATTGGAAAAGAAACAGATTAATAAAAAATTATGTATTTTTCACAAATATTTGATAATTTATAAACTGCATGTGGACTTAGTTGATCAAACGTCGTAAATGAAATGACTGTAATTTATTTTTATAATATTTTATATATTTTAATTTAAATTTATTAATTGTATTTAGATTTTTTAAAGTGAGGAAAATGACTTTAAAAATAAAACATCAATCTAACTATTAATTATAAATTAAACTATTTGAATTAACTTAATAAACGTGTCGCCAAAGAAATGCATTTTCTTTTACAAACACTCAAATTTTAAACAATTTAATTTAAAATTAATGTTTCAAATTACATAGTTTTATCTCGTAATATCACTTTAAATGTGCCAATCTACATTTAATTGGTTCATTCTAATTCCACCAACAAATATAAATACTATTTCATTATTATTTAAAAAAAAAATTACATTGAAAATGACCACTGCTCGTTGACTTTCACCTTGTAAAAATTGGTGCAGTAATTGCAACAAAACACTAGTCGTTGACTTTCATCTTGTAAAAAAAAATACTGCTGACCTACATTTCAACACACATTTTTATTTTTTGTTTTTTCAAGGAAAACAGTACTTACGGCTAAAGGTATTTGTGTAAGTGAATTAAATGTGAGTGTAGCTAATCGTCGATGAAGGTGCATTGGGATAATGAACGGTGGGATCTTAATCTATCATTTCAAGCAGACAAATAGTTTGTTGAGATCTCAACAGTATTTCACCAACCATTTTCAAGACTCTTTTTTTCGCTATTTACCCATAACTTCCATTTAAGAGTTGGGAGTAAATTTTTTATGGGGACAAAATTGCATGGGGTTATAACTGATTTAATAATAAAGAGACACGTGTTCACTCTTATTTAATTACATTAAATGAAAAAATGAAAAAGAAATAAATTTTAGATGAAAGTGAACACGTGTCGTTTTATTATTAGAGTCTCGTAACCCCATGTAATTTTGCCCCCAACAAATATTTTTTAGAGTTGGCTACACCTATGCTACCACATTTTAACATATTCTTTTAAAGAGTATAGATTTGGTATGGATCAGTCTGTATATATCAAGACTTTAAGCGATAGTTTTTCGTTGCTAAAATATTGAAGAGATGTTTTTATTGATGAAAAACTATCTTTAAAACTCCAGCCCATACTAATTGATCCGCGCTAGATCCCTGCTATTCTTTTAAATATAGTTTCTTGTTTTGACTATAATTTTCACTCAAGCATTCTTGCGTAAACCTTGCTCTAATATTTTAATGTCTTTATTTCTTTTATTATTAACTATATTTTGTGCACACGTGATATATGTACTATTTAGATACAATTAAATAAGTTAAAAAAAAAAAGTTTAAAAGTGACAAGTAACGTAGAAGTTGATGGTCTTAAATTATAACCTTTACAAATGTAAAGTTCGAATCACGTACATTGTTTATACTAAGATATTGCTAAAATATCAATTCTTTATTAATTAAATGCGTTTTCTAATAAATATATAGTATTTCTCTCACGCGTACGTACCCAAAATAGAAAATTACAATTGAATCTTTATCGTAATTTCATATTTGAATTTTTTTTTTTTAATATTTATATTTTGTTCATGTGGCAGTTAAGATCATGCATGTCTCGTTAATGGGTTGGTGAACCTTCAATCATATGTTGAATAGTCTTTGCTCAAAAAACACACGTAATTCATTGCGTTCTTTTTCAACATTTGGAAAATAACTTGTTCAAACTTTGTGATGCAATTCTAAATTAGACTCCGAAATTATGTGACAACTTTATTTAAAAAAATAAAAATAAAATTAAAGGAGGTCTAAGTCTCTCCCTTAATCCTACAAATAAAGAAAAATCTCTCACCTACCCCATGAGTTGAACCCTTGACCTCAAGACAAAGGTGAAAGTTGTATACCACAAGGAAACTACATAAATCCACTCTAAACTAAACCCACATTAAACTTATTAATAGTGAGGGTAGTTAAAGTAGACTTCACAAGGAGTTTGTGATATTTTAATCCTTTTTTCCAATACTAATTTTATTTTATTTTAGTATGATTTTGAACTCTAAAATAAAGTGAAATGACTTAAAAACTCCCCGAACTTAATATATTCTCACGCACTTTGTAAATTGAATGACTTGGCTTGACGAATGCTTTTTAAGCATTTTACTAAGCATATGAAGAGAGTACTAAAAGCTACATTCTAATTATTTTTGTACAAATTAATGCAACACTATCTAAAGAAATTGACAAATCACAAATGTCGTATTTCATTTGATTTTCTTTTATTAAATTGGTGGTACTCTAATTTACGTAAAAGTATTTTGAAAAGAAAAAATAAGTGTATAAATAATTTTCATTTACCTTGACAACAGGCAGTAATTTATGACAACAGAACCATACATACAAAGTCAAACCTGTAAATTTAGAGGCCGGATGCAGAGTTGGGCCCCCCTAGCTAGATTACTTCAAGAGGGGGACTTAGCCCATGAGCTTTCACTCACGCATCTCCATCTATATAAAATTATGCTGTGCCAATAATTTTTAAATCTTAAAAATATTAAAAAAATAAAAAATTGTGTATTCAAAGTTTAAAATATATTTTTTTAATAATTTATAGTGGTTTTGATACATGTTACGACATAGTATATCACATAGAAGCAACATGTTTAAAATGCATCTTCCACAATTATTTTTGAAGAAATGATACTTTTATTTTTACAAAAATATTATTATCAGAATAAGTCGCTTCTTTTTCATTACTTTTAAATTGACATAAAATTCCTCTAATGAGAAATTATTACTTTAGTAATAGTATCTAAGTACTTTTTTTATTAAAATAAGTACGCTATTTTCTTATGTAAAATACCTTTTATCCACTATATTTCTCTTTTTTCTAAAAGTATCTAATCACCATTGGCCATCTACTAGCTAGTGTCGCCACCCACTGTCTGACCTTTGGTCCACTTACCGGAGCTCCCGCATCATAGTTAAAGTTCAAGCGTGCGCAATGCAATTCTATTTTTGCACTAACAAAATAAACGGGAAACTTAAGGCCACCCATCTCCATTATATATAATGATATATCTTAATTTTTCAACCATGCAAATTTATATGTTATAAAAGAAGAAAGAACAAACTATGCTCTAATGGGTTTGTCTATGACCATTTTCATACGAGGTAGATAGTGAGTCAAATGGGGAACTTCTATGGTGATAGAAATTTTTAATATGACTTGGGACAATCTCATTAGATATTATGAGAGTTAGTAATTGTCTATGTTCTTAAATAAATGCCAAGTAATTAAACAAGAAATGAAGCACCAATAGAGACCAATTTTTTAATGCATTTTTATCCATTTAAAAAATTTACCAACTAGATATTGAAATTTCCTAAAATACTTTGACGTGTAGGATAAAATGAAATAAAATAAAATAATATTTAGAAATAACCACTACTAGCCGGAGATGGCCTAAGATACATATTTTAGTACAAATTATGCTTTTGCACTCTATAGACAACTAACGAAATAGATTTTAATACCAACATTTGTGGGAATTGTTGAATTCGACACAAAAAGTGCTTTTTAGTAAGGAAATTGCACTCCCCATTAAAAAATTCACCACTAATTGACATTTTCTTGTGTGTTGCATATTGGTTCTAAAAATCTTGTAGTTGGTGCTCATACAGACTCGTCTATTGCTACGGTTGTGCATATGCAGGGTGGCGTGTAAAATTGCGAAAGACAAGAGTTATACTCATGTTAACAACATGTTTGGGGGCAGTGGATGACAGCAATAAGTTTAATACAAATGAAGATAACAGTGGAAGGAATGAGTTTCCTCTTGGACAAAGATCTAAGGTTTCATTTGGTTCACGGAAGGGGAATCGTTTCTCTTATCTTTCCCATGAAGGTGGGAAACTAATTAAAGTTCCTGTCAAATTTCTATTCTTGTCTTTGGTAAAGCATGAAAAGTATTTAGGTAGGAGTATTGTTGTCTAAAAATTTTGTGATAAATGCTAGGAAATCACAAGGGAAAATCAATACCATGAGTTTTGAGAGGAATGACTTTCATTACCCCCTACTTTCCCTTTTATCAGAAAAGTATTTTCGGAATTTGTGTTTACCAAACAAAGGATTTTCCTTTCCTTAGTGCTCAAATCCGTGAACCAAACGAGACCTAAGGGATTTGGGGAAAGTAAACCATAAATTTGATCAAGTTGATCGATTGCTATTGGAACAAGTTTGCTTTGACAGTCTCATTCACAAGAGTGGCAAGCCAAATGAAAAACTCCATAAACTTGTTGGCTACATATAATTTTTTTAGTTCAAGTTTCCTTTCGCACTTTTCTAGAGAGTTGGTGCCTACTCCCTCTAATCTTGTTAGCTGAATAAAATTCACAGGGTTTACTCTTTTTGACTGAATAAATAAATAAATTTAAGTTCTAATCTCCCTTCTAAAAAATTCTTCTGGTTTATCAAAAAGCAAAATTATTCAAAAAAAAATATATTTATAAAATCTTACAATTCTAAACCGTTTACAGAAATCAAAAATAAAGAAAAACAAAATTAATCAAAAATACCAAATATATTGAAAAACCGAGTGATTTGATATTGGTTTTTAATTTCAAATACCAATTACTACAATAAGAAAATTGGTATTGAACTTCTTGTTTCGATTTTGGTATCGGTAAAAGTGATTTGCCGATTAATTTTTCGAAATAAGACCTCTAATTTTGTTAAAACTAAAGTCGGAAAATCACGCAGAGATCTCTTCCAGAGAAAACTTTGTTATAGGAAAAGAAGGTACATTTTGTTTTTAGTCCAAAATTTTAACTCTTTTAAAATTAGTATAGAGTCCAAACTGAATATTGGATAATCACATTAAATATATATTTTTTAATTAATTATTCCCTTATTCGTTGTTATTTATATTTTACTTTTTTTTTCCCCTCCGATTAGATTCTTTTTATTTGACAAATTTATTTACTAATTAAATTTAAGAATTTCTAATTTTTGCTTATATTTGAATTTTCAATCTTATTTAAATATTGCGGACATACCAGTTCACGACCCCCATGGGCTAGAACCATTCACTGATCGAGCAGACGCATATAGCTAGTCGTTGGACTCCCTCTGCTAACAAGGATGACCTAAAGGGCCTAATTGCATGAAAAGGGGCCTAATTATACTCGGCCAAACCCGCCATGATATATTGGACAACATATCAAAGTGATGTGCGACACATGAGATATGTCGTGCGACATATCATATGTCGCAAGCTAAACATACACTTCAAGTCCAACTAGTGTTAGACCTAGCCAGTATGAACAAGTAGGGGAACTGTCATGGCGATATGATGTGTCATGCACACGACTCTTTTGGCCATGGAACCTGTAGTGCAGTATATGCCTCGGTCCCTATAAGTGTGAAAGGGAGTGGAAGGTTTTTAAAAAGAAAAATTATAGTCCACTAAGTGAAAGGTTGAGAGGAAATTAAGCGGAATTACTTCCGCTTAGTAATTATCGAAGAACTTCTAATAGCATCTATGAGGAAACCCTAGCAAACAGCTGATCGAGATTCATTAACACATCAACATGCTTATTATCTCTGTTATATCTTATTTGTTCTCTAGTTAAAGGTACACATACGGTCTTCATTAAAATGCTTACGTAGTGTTTTTGAACTTTCTATGCAAAATGCCATACATATATAAATTATTTTAGTACATAAAGTATTATGCGAACATCATTTTGTGTGTTTATCTTCACTAACACCAAAGCACACTTAGGCGACGTAATTCGTACGTCGCACAAGTATGTAAATACGTCGCCCGAGTACGTCGCCTCAGTAATGTCTCGTAAGCCGTGTCGCGTAAGGTATTAGGCGACGTAATAAAATACATACGTCGCCTAGGAAGTATCTTAGGCGAAATAACAAATAACTACGTCGCTTATACAATCAAAGTCAATTCTCCTTTGACTAGACTTTAGGCGACATAAGTAAAATACATACGTCGCATAAGTTTACCACTTAGGCGACCTATCTATTTACATACGTCGCCTAAGACTAGAGTCAATTTTTCTTTGACTAGACTTTAGGGGACGTAGGTAAACTATGTACGTCGCCTAAGTATTAAAACTTATGGGACGTACCTATTTACGTACGTCACCTAAAGTCAAAGTCAACTATCATTTGACTAGACTTAGGGGACGTAGGTAAAATATTTATGTCGCCTAAGTGTCTACTTAGGCGACGTATTTAAAAAACTACGTCTCCTAAGTGTCCACTTAGGCGACATGAAATAATTACTACATCGCCTAAGTGAATAAAAAATTAGATAAAATCTGCATATTACAGTGTGCACTCCACATGTGCACATCTATACAAATAACCTGCATTATTATAAACCAATTTCATTCAATCAAACATCCTGCCCAATCATTCGTATTTTCATTCATTCAAGCATCCAATCATTCATTAATTCAATCACATCAAAATAAATGTTCGAAATGTTTACAAATCAACTAAAAATGTCTTACAAAATTGTTATAAAAACTTAACAAGCTATTAAAATGTTCAATAATAAAATAAACCTAAAACTAAGGAATGAAGTTGGAACCATCGGATGGTGGAGCCCCGTACGCATCTGTCTCGCCATTTCTTCAAACTGGGCTTGTATCCTAGCTTCCCACGCCAACCGTTCCCTTTCTCGCTCCTGGCGTTCCTATTCTTGCTGTTGAATATGCTCATCCAAATGCTTTTGTTTTTCCTTAAGCGTGGCCAGCTCCTCCTCAAGTGCTTCGTTTCTGGGCTCCGCCTTTGATGGTTCTCTCCTCCTCGGCTGCTTGGCGACGCTGCTGCCTAAGCCCGGAACCCTGGTCCCTCTCAAAGGACCCACCACCCTCTCCATGACCCTAATCTCCATGTTAACAGGGAGTTTCGGCGGGGCTATGACTGAGGTCGGCGAGGAACCATTCGATGTATCCTCAATCGGAGGCATACTCGCCATCAAAGAGGCAACTGCCTCGTCACTCTCCTGTTGAACTCTCAACTGCAAATAGCAATAAATGTAATGAATTTCTTATTACAAATAACTAAGCATAAATAACTATATTAAAGAAAAAATTAATAAATAAGAAACTTATCGTGCTCTCGGGGTCGTATTTCTTGTACATATCTATATACGTCTTCGAGTGAGGAGCTTGCTCGCCTTTTTTCTTATACTCCTCAGCCCGAGCTGCAAAGTGCTTGGCTCCTCCGCTGTGGGGCCTTTTGTTTGTTGAGGCCCGGATCGCTTTCATTTGCTCGCTCTTTTTCTGCAAGATACATAAGATACAAACCATTAGAATATATTTAATTACATTTAATTAAGTTAAACAATTAAATTTTACCTAAAATTCGAGGTCCCTAAAGTGGTTGCATAACCACTCTCACTCCGCCGGCCGATGTACGAACTCGACGGGAAGGGGTGAATCTTCTTTTTCCTGCCAATCCGCGTGACAAGACGACTTCCATTGCCTGAACCGGTTGGTGGCCTTGTCGTCTATCTAGTCGGTGAGCTCTCTACGCCTGTGATTAATCTCGTAGCTCACCTACAAACCAAAACAACAGAAAGAAACATTAGTAATGGAAATAAAAAAAAATTAACAAAAAATTAAAAAATAAACAAAAATGCAAAACTTACCGATAAAAACTCCAGTAACCTCGTCCGCTCCGTCATCGGAAGGTCATACCACGACGGATAGAGCATCGGACATCGGTCTTTAATGTAAGCCGAGAGGTCGTGACGAACTGGGAGTGAACTGAAGTTGGCGGCCCCCTAAGAGAATCATTGTAGGTCACCGGGGTCCTGTCCTTCTCCTTCGTGATCGCCACCGTTTTCTTCCCGAGTACAACTCATCTCCTCTTATTAATCGAGGACAAACCGAAAGTATCTATATATTACAACAAGCATATAAAGTTAATGAGTAAATTATATAAAATTAATATAATTGCGGTGTATAATTAAAAAATCTAATTAAGAACTTTACCTGAGTCGGTGGGCACGTGGGTAGTAACAAAATTGCAGTGAATACTGCTTGTGGGTGGTGCAGGCCCCGTACTGCCAGTCATCGAATGAGTGGAAGGGGTGGGCAGAACCAACGGCAAGACTGACGCCTCCTGATGTAAGCCTGACGGTCCGTCGCCTTGCTGGGAGGTTTGGGGCTCCTGCGATACCGGTGGTCCGTCGGCCTGCTGTGCGGGCTGGGGCACCTGTGAGGGCTGCTGCGGCCGCTGTAGGGCAAGGTGGAACTCATCATGCACCTCCACACGAGACTTCTTCTTTATAGCTAAATCTTTCAAAGGCATCCTGACATATATTAAAAAAGAAACATAAGAATACTATAATTCAGTTGGAGTTTAGGGTTTCAATTTGAATTCAATTCAATAAGGGCAAAACTGAACATGAAATTGCTATGAATCTCACAAGGATGACAACAACAAAAATATATAGTGCCTGTGTGTAGCTCGTGCACAACACTCCTAATATCTTCCTTTCCCCGCATGTACACTTTCTCCCACCCTCTTTCTTCCTTCCAATTCATGAAAACTTACGCAAAGATGTATAGAATTTGGTATTTTACTCTTGTTTTTATCTATACATATTTTTATTTTTTTTCATACAAGCGATAATAAATTTAAATGGTTCTTAAAAAAATAGAGAAGAGATTGAATTGTGGCCATTTATATTAAGTATGTTAAACACCGTAGCATTAATATATCAAAAGTGTAATTTTTATGTGAATTAAGTATGTTAAGTATGTTATTAAGTATATTAAGTATGTTAAACATCGTGGCCATTTCTATGTAAATTATTATTTTTGGTTGCAGGATCGAAAAAATAAAACCTTAAACCAAACGAAAGTGTAATTTTGTAGTTTCACAAACATGCCAAAAGCCTTCTATGAGAATTTCTTAAAGAACTTTGAATTGATGAATTCTTAAAGAAAATTGATGCATGTAGTCTATAGGGTGAGTTATAATCTCCACTGAAGTCAACCCAATTTAGAGGATATTTATCAAAGCTTCAATGGTGAAACTGAGTACGCATATATATATATATATACATTTCCTTACAACCATTCTAGGTGGAATCTTAATAGTTGGCAGAGTATTCATATCTGGCAAATTTTATGAATAAATATAACTATATATACTTCCTATATAAATATGACAGAGACATGCATTAACATATGTAAGCATGTGTTTGTGCTGTGTGTGGTGTATGTCTATCATGTAGAATGTAAATAGTGCACACATGAATATAGGGTTTTCAGATTTTTCTCCCTATTTTAGGAATTCAGTTTTAGTTAGGAATTATATTTTTGTTAGGCTTTGGAATATGTACCTCTATTTGGTTATTACTTCTAAATATTATTTCCATTATTTGACTCTCATTAGATAGTTTTTCCATGTATAAAAATTGTGTTTTTGTTCATTCATTCCTAGTTTGGTTAAGATTCCTATTGCCTATTGGTTTTGACCCTGCAATTTGTATAGTTAAATAAATGAATTTATATGATGGTTGACAAACTTCAAGTACAAGTGTAAGCACTCGTTGAGCCTTGTGGTATGCCCTTGTCCCAGATTGGGGTAACCTCCCTTCACCAAAACATTTTATTACCAAAATAAAAAAGAAATTCTTATATGTGGAAGTCTGTTTATAGATGGGAGGCTTATATTTTTTCAGTTCCATGTTAATGTGATTGGTTTCTTTCTTTAATTTTCCGTATCTCTAAAACTATCCTTAAAAGTATAATTTGGGAGTTACATTATCTTATCTCATAATTTGTCAACATACTCAAAGTACGGCGCCTAGGATTAACTTGGGCGACGTACTTTAATTACCTACGTCCCCTAAGTGACTGGCATAAATGAAATTGGGGGTGAATGGTTTACTTTATGCCAGTCACTTAGGCGACGTAAGTAATTAAAGCACGTCGCCTAGGATTAACTTGGGCGACGTACTTTAATTACTTACGTCGCCTAAGTTAATTTTAAATTTTCATGAAAATTTAAAGGGGAAAACTTTTGGGCGACTTGGGAATAATTAATACGTCGCCTAATTTATGAAATTAACTTGGGCGATGTAGGTAATTAAAGTACGTCGCCTAGGATTACCTTGGGTGACGTACTTTAATTATCTATGTCGCCCAAGTTAATTTCAAATTTTCATAATATTTTAAATTTTCAAGAAAATTTAAAGGGAAAAACTTTTGGGCAACGTGGGATTAATTAATACGTCGCCTAAGTGAATTTCAAATTTTCATAATATTTGAAATTTTCACGAAAATTTAAAGGGGGAACGTTTGGGCGGCGTAGGAATAATTGATACGTCGCCTAAGAGTTTTTAATGAATTTTTCTTTTAATAGTAATTATTATTATTATTACTGAAAATAAGGTGTTTTGGATTATGTGTTTATATTTTTTAACATATACTACAAACTTAATTTTGTATGCTTGCATTAAAAAATACAATTTAAAAATCCACTGCAAAGTAATTTTGCAATTCTTTTAGAGTGTGGTCAAATAAGAACATAGGTATACAACATCAATCGGAGTTATCATCATCATCATCATCATCATCATCATCATCATCATCATCATCATCATCATCGCTGCTATGAAAATCATTGTTAAACCCTTCAACATTGTATGTGTCTTCATCCTCGTCATAATCATCATCATTGTCTTTATCTTCATTTTCATATACGGGAATATTTACAAAGGATACTAGACCTAGGTTTCGGAGTCTTCATCCTCATCATAATCATCATCATTGTCTTCATATTCATCTTCATTTTCATATACGGGAATATTTACAAAGGGTACTGGACCTAGGTTGATAAATAACTCCGATATAGGAAAACATATAGCATCAATATCTTGATATGGTTCATCTAATTCATACAGTGGACTGGCCGTATCGTCCCTTGCAAGTGTGGCCTCACTAAACGTTCCTCTGTGTGCCATATGGTTTACGACTTTCCAACCTTCACCTGCCAACAGATCATCTATATAGAACACCTGGCTTGCCGTCGGGGCAAGAATGAATGGAAAGTCATCGTACCAACTACTATTTGTGTTTGCGAAAATAAGATCACGATTATATTGTACGCTGCCGGGAATAGTAGGGTCAGTATTGTACCACTAACACTTGAATAACACAACTGGCATACGTTCTGCATAAGTTATTTCAATAACTGGTTGCAGAATCCCGTAGTATATCAGATCACCGGCCACGCATGTCACTCCACTATTCTGAGTCTTTCGAATCCGATCTCGATGCTCAGTAACAAATTTGACACCGTTCACTTCGTACTGAGAGTAAATGGTGCACAACATAAGCTGAGATGCAAGAATTTGTATCTCTCGGTTGTATTTAGGATCATGTGTTTGTAGCAGATGGAGCATCTGCATAAGAATATATATGGAACATTAGTGAAATGTAAATATGCATGCGACAAGTAGGAGTAAGTTATGGCTGCATGTTTACCCATCTAGGGAGGTGGTCAAGAAACGACGTGATACGATCATCATCCGTGCCGTGTGGAGCCATTTTCGCAAATTATTGGCGATGAGTCTCTATATACCATTCTGCTTTTATACAGTTTAGCATCACACACTAGTGAGCTGTCGCAATTTGTGATTTACTAAGACGAGCGTTCCTGACGCAACCTTTAGGCTTGACAAGGTGGAAGACAAAAGAAATGTTCCACTGAGGTGAATCGGGTATGACTTCATCATTCGCGTTAAAATCATGCAGATAGTTATTGATGAAAGTCACACACTCGCGCATGATGTTCCGCTCGGTAATACAATCCTCTTGGTAACGCTTATTTTTAACATCTTTCTTATATTCTTCGAGCTGCCTATAAGATGGCACTGTTATATAGTACAAATGTATACAATTAAAGACAATTATATATAGTATCCTAAAATCTGAAATCATACTTTTCGATGGAAAACATCCAGGTATAATGCACATGACCGGTGAGCAGGACATGTTCGGGCAGGTGGATGCAGAGATGGACCATGATGGTAAAGAAAGCTGGCGAAAAAATCATCTCTAGCTTGCATAGGATCATGACAATATCGGTCTGCAACTGATGGACGTCCGATTTCTTCAACTCCCGAGCGTAAATTATCTGAAAGAATCTACAAAACTTTACTAGCACGTTGGTGACATCCCTTCCTAAATATGGTCGAATAACCACAGGAAGAACACGCTGAAGTATGGCATGGCAATCGTGAGTCTTCAATCCGAAAAACTTTTTATCAGAAGATTTGATCTTACTCTTTAGGCTTCCCGCATAACCTCTTGGATACTTAACAGTTGCAATTCGATCAAATACATCCCTCTGATCCCTAGGATGAACTGTGTAATCTGCCTGAGGTAGCGTCAGTTTTCCTGACGGCCCTGTCTTCGGCCAAAGATTGCTAGGCATGCCCATCTTCTTTAGAGTTAATCGAAATTTTGCATTGTCCTTAGTCTTTCCATCGAGACCTAGAACGGTGCCCAAGATGTTGTTGCAAACATTTTTTTCAATGTGCATGACATCTAATGCATGTCTCACACTCAATGACTTCCAGTAAGGTAGCTCCCAAAATATACTAACGTGAGTCCAACACAGTCTCCTTTTAGCTGCCTGACATTAAGTACAACACAACTTATCAATTTACAATATCACTAATTAACTTATTACAATATCACAACTAATGTTAGTTCGAGCCGTACCTGTTTGAAGTCAGGATGCGGATGCAAAGAATTCTGAAGGTAATAATGCCTTTTGGTAGCTTCCAGAACCTGACATGCAGACTTTCTTTGTGGGGCGGGTCTGAGCTCTAGGTCCTCATTAAACCTTTCCGGTCGCCTCCGATAAGGGTGATCTTCGGGTAGCCATCTACGCGCGCCCTGGTACGACATCCTTCCATTATTGTGAACCGCAACAATATCGTCCAAGCAAATGGGACATGCCTTGTACCCTTTTGTCTGAATGCCTCTCAACATTCCTAGTCCTGAAAAATCGCTGATGGTCCACATAATGGCTGCCCTCATGTTGAATGTTACTTCACCATATTGATCCCAAGTCGAAATTCCCGTCTCCCACAGCATCTTAAGCTCATCAATCAGCAGTCTCATAAACACATTCAAAGTCTTTATCGGATTCTTGGGGCCGGATATTAGCAACACTAAAATGTTAAACTCCTTCTTCATACACAACGAAGGCGATAAATTATAAGGCATCGCAATAACAAGACAACAGATATAGGTAACTGCCATAGTAGAGTAAGGACTGAACCTGTCTGACGCTAGAGCAAGACGCACATTTCTAATGTTGACAGCAAATTGCGATTACTCCCTGTAATATGACGAGACAAATTTTTTAATATAAAAATAATTAAACTAACAATTTAGTAAATTGTATATGTATAAACTGTAAATATATACTTCACCTGTCGAAATTCTTCCATGCTTCTCCATCCGCTGGGTGTTTAAGATATTCAGTATCTTCTCTTCTTTTTTCGTGCCATCGCATTTCCTTTACAGTCTGTTTGCAACTGTACAGAAGTTGCAACCTTGGTGCCAAAGGAAAATACCGAACCGTCTTTCGGGTAATCCGTTTGCCACCGCTTGTATCTTCTTCTTCCCATCTCGATTCACCGCAAATGGGACATTGATCTAAATCTTTACCCTCCTTGTAAAATAAGTAGCAATCGTAGTAACACCGGTAGATGACCTTATAACCCATGCCGATCTTCTTTAGGGCCTTTTTTACTGCTTTGTATGAGTCGGGGTACTTGTTCCCTTCGGGCAACATATAATTAATTTCAGCAGCCCACTTACTGAAGGACGTGTCTGCCATATTGCAACTCTCTTTCAACTGCAGGGATCTAAGCATTGAAGCCAACGCCGTGACTTGACTACCCTCGTACAATGGAGTCACTGCTTCGTCTAAGGGATGTTGATATGACGTCAAATTTTCTTTGGCGATAGGGTCAGCATGAACTGTATTGTCAATGCCAGCGGGATTATCCGATTCACGAAATTGAAAAGAATCTTGTACGAAGTCCACAGTCGGGTTACTTGAAGACGCCTGGTTCTGTTCTGGTTGCAACCGCAACTGCCATTGCGAAAGTGTCTCTAGAATTTCACTGTGTAGGTTCCATATTGCATACGACTCCATTATACCCACATTAGTCAAGTGGATGTATATTGCATCCAATGTCACCCGTTGGCCCAAGTTAAAACATCTTTTGCAGGGACATGGATACAATACAGTCGAATTGTTGCCATTTTCTCGTACATACTCTAAGAACTCCATTACCCCCACAATGAATTAAGTTGAACCTCTTAAGTATTTCATCCAGTTCTTATTCATTTTCGATTACTGTTATATGACAAATAATTACAAACTCAAAAATTAACAATCAAGAACAATAATATATGTTCAACACCAACTACACATTTTCTACACTAAACACAATATCTATATAAACACAAAAATTAATAAATAATTAATATTAATAAGAGATAGAGTACCTAAAGATCAAACAAGCCTTTAATGAGGGAAATGATGTTGATTTTCACCTTCAAAATCGCCAAAATCAACTATAAAACACTTTAACCCCAAAAATAACATGTTCTTATAAGACGTAGTACTAACCTAGAAATGAAGTAGGGGTAACAACTAACAACAATACTATATGTTTAACACCAATTACATATTTTCTACGTTAAATACAATATCTATATAAACACAAAAATTAATAAATAATTAATATTAATAAGAGATAGAGTACCTAAAGATCAAACAAGCCTTTAATGAGAAAAATGATGTTGATTTTCACCTTCAAAATCGTCAAAATCAACTCTAAAACACATTAACCCAAAAATGGCATGTTCTTAAGCGACGTAGTACTAACCTAGAGATCAAATAAGGGCAACAACTAACAACAATACTATATCTTCAATACCAATTACACATTTTTTACACTAAACACAATATCTATATAAACACAAAAATTAGTAAATAATTAATATTAATAAGAGATAGTTTACCTAAAGATCAAACAAGCCTTTAATGAGGGAAATAATGTTGATTTTCACCTTCAAAATCGCCAAAATTGCCCAAAGTAATTCTAAAACACATCAGCCTCGAAAATGGAGGAAAGATTCCGAAATAAAGATGACAAGATCTTAGGCGACGTAGAAACTATACATACGTCGCCTAAGATAAACATTAGGCGACATATGCATAGTTTCTACGTGGCTTAAAGGTCGGTCAAACCCTAGTTGACCACCACTTAAAAGTGTCGGTGGTCAACAGTTTTTGGGCGACGTGTACATTTGAGTACGTCGCCTAAGATTCTATTAGGCGACGTATATGATACCTACCTCGCCTAAGAAAATCTAAGGCGACGTACAATATACCTACGTCGCCTAGGATTATCTTAGGCGACGTGTAATTAGTATGTCACCTAAGATTATCCTAGGCGGCGTAGGTATATTGACTACGTCGCCCAAGAGCCTTATTCGTGTAGTGCTTTCTGAATGATGTGCATGCCAATGAAATGACATTGAACAAGGTTTTATGTGGGAATATCTAAAACACGTCCTTTACCAAAATAGATCTCTTTATAGATGTGTATGCTTAAGTTCAATAGAGATTGATGTAGAGGCTTTTAACCTAACTCTCAATATGTAGGAGAAGTGAGACTGACAATCCTAGCAGGTCAAGAGGTCTTTAGCAAAAAAATGTGTTCTAGCATTAGAGTTAAAAATTTGTTTCACAACTTATGTGCGTATCGATATAAATCATATATTCCAATACAGGTACGCTAGGTTAAAAACAGATCTAGAATTAATTCTATCAATTAGCGGACCTGTATGTATAAGCACTAAGTTCCAATACCAGTACGTTGTGCTAAGGTTAGGTCCTATATAAATGCTTACTTCTGGATCCAGAACAGATGCCCTACTTGTTAGAATATATTATTTAGTTTCCTTATTCTATTAGGTTTCTCATTTGTGTATATAACCCTATAAATAGGGCTCTTCTTGTATCAAGATTAATTGATAAAATTATTCTCTCTCATTCTTAAAGTTAGTATCAGGGGGATGTAGGTCCTCTTTACAAACAAACCCTACCATTCACCATTAATACACAAACCTCCATTAAACCTCGAAATCCAAAGCTTACAAAATCAAAAACTCTGACCGCTTAGCCTTCTGCTAGACTTACAAACCATTAAATTTGATCCTCGTTGCCTTCGCTGCCTCGATTTTAGAGCCTAACTCATACAAATCATCTGTACAAATCTCAATTTTGTACCAAATCACAGATCCTAATATGTACTACCATAAACTTAGATCTGAACCAACCGCACAACATTCTTGCATTGCCTCTATGCTTGACATGCATGACTAAAAACTTGGATTGTGTTTCATATACATAAATGCTTTTGAACCACATATTCCAATATGTGTTTTCCAAGGCAAATCAAGAACTCATTGTAAAATTTTAACTTGAAAACGATCAATTCAAAAATCCTTTTTTCCTGATTTTAAGTTACACCACTACTAAGGACTCTGAACTAAAATGGCATGCTTAACTCACTTACCTCAATCCCATTGTAATTCCGAATTCTACACTCGAGGAACATTGGAAGCTTGGCTCTTAATTCAGCTAACTTTTGCTTTCTTGCATCTTCACTTGAGGTTTACACCGAAAAAACTCTTTTAGCATCAGAATTAAGCTAACATAAATTATTTCCTCATAAATTTGGGCTTTACAGTCAATTCAATTTAAGGAAAGTGTCCCATTAAAACAATGGGAGTAAAGTGAGCTTAAGAGGTATATACAATGGCAAAGTCAGGAAAAATTCATAAAGTGGGAAAGAATTTAATATTTCATGAAATTCAGTTGCATGTATAAAGGGGCACACCCTTATTTACAATGCATAAACAAAAAACATACAAAAGATTATACTCACATTTTCCTAATTTCATAAAAAAAAATATTCCATAAAAAAACCTAGCAATATCTTGTTCACAATATTTAAAGTCAGCCTTTGCAAGCTTTCATGTTCTAAAAGTGTTGCACGATCACCTCGTTATCTATTTCATGCATTAGATATATCTTTTTTCAATATATGTGACTAATCTATTAGCTATCCAGTCATCTCCCATTCGATTATGTAATTTGTTCTTCACACTCTTCATAGCAGAAAATTAAAGCTGTTGAGTACACAATATTGTCATCTTATATTTTTGCTTATTATATGATTCTCTAATTTCAACCATACCAACATGGACAATACAAAATATTATTATAATAAAATGAATTGTTTAATACATATATATATATATATATATAATTAACTCTTACAGATTTCTTAACAGAGAAATCCATAGTTTTTTGTTTTTTGTTTTTCTTTTTTTTAGGAAGAGAAATCTATGATTGAAAGTATAAGAAAAGCATAAAGTATGTATTGTATGTGAGACCGAGAAAGATAAAGAATTAGTACCTTTGGGGCTTGTTTGGTTCGAGTTTTGAGAATGGAATGGGCATACTTGATTCCTGGAAAGTATTTTTCTTGACATCTAGGATGCCATGCCGATGTTTGGTTCAACCGGAAATAGGAATGGAATAAAGTATCAATTACAAAAATACCCTTCCTTTTATAAGATGAGAATACACCTCTTACTAATTTTTCAAAAGGGACAATTACTATAATAAATTACAAAAATTACACATGTCTAGCTAATAACTATCCTACAAAAATTACACTTTTTGTAATTAAAAAAAATTACAACAGGAAAAAAAAAAAGAAAAAAGTTCCAAACAATATTTTCATATACAGATGGAAAAAGAATTATTTATTCATAAGGAAGAGAATTATTTTAGTCATAACATGAAAAATTAAAAAAGATATCTATTGGTAATGGCTTATTCTTTATGATTTAAATGGGAGAACTTGGGAGAAAAGGTTTGTTCCTAGACTCATTTATTCCGAACTTAAAACTTAAACCAAACGTGAGAATCGTTTCGGAATAAAATATAGCATTCCTAGAATGGTTTGAACCTTGAACCAAACAAGCTATTGAAGTAAATGAAATGAACTCTCTCTTTAGTTTTCTCTCACTTTTCTTTCTATATGCCAATTGATGCGACCTTCACATACGCGTTGCCCTACACTCGCAATATATTTAGATAACCCTATTACCATTAGATTTCTAGGCCTCAAGTTCTTTGTCTTCTGCACAAAATTTTCAACTTTTCGCTTTCATTAACATGCTTTTCTCTCTTCAAGAAAATTATCAAGCAACCACAAAGAAATAATTTGACAATCAATGATCGTAGGTTGTTATTGTGAAGATGATGTTTGGTGCTCAGTTTGCCCACCTTAATTTTTAAAATGGGTTTACTCTACTCATTATTTTTTCTATAAAAGTAATTTAGTAGTAATAAATTTTTCCCATCTTATTTTATGTTATCATAAATTTGTAGTTAAAGATAGAGTGTACTTTATTTTAGTACTTAATTTAATATATCAAAAATTGTTAAATGGGCAAGCCAAAATCCCACATCGACTAGAATAAAAGAAAAACAAGGGTTTTATAAGCATGGGCATGCTCTAATTAGTATGAAGTCTTTTGGGTGGTAACTCAAGAACAAAACCGTGAGAGTTTGTGCTCAAAGTGGACAATATCATACTAATATGGAGATTAAAGAATGCCCAATATGGAAATATGGAGATTAAAGATGATCCTACCAAAATAAGTATATATAGTGATACTTTATAAGAATAAATTTTACACAATTTGTGACATACTATACTATCAAAGAAAATTTGTATTTTTAGTTGTGCATAAATTTTTTTTTGGCCCACTTTAATATCAAATCGTAGCTCCACCACTATCGACTAAGAACTCCGATCCATTTTACACCGTTCAAAATGAATTTTCAATCATACCCCTCTATATGTAACTCATAGTAAAACAAAAAAGTGGGATTATAATTTTTTATTTTTTTTTCCAAACTAAATTTTTAACGGCAATTTTTTTTTTTGGCTTCCATCTCATCATTAAAATTTAAGCGGGGTGAAAAATATTTGGTGCTATTGTTTGATAACATAATTACTCATTTTTAGAGAAAAAATTGCTTTTCTCATATATGTTTTGCCACAAAAATTATTTTTGTTGTTGCAATTAAGATTAATATCAAAGCTCTGGCAATACTTAATTTTGTTAAAAAAAAATTTAGAGAGCAAATCTTTAAAACAGTAAATATTTTGTTTTATAATTAAATATTAGTATATTCATACAACTTTTCAATTTTTTGAAAAGCGACCCCCTGGCCCCAAGATCCATCCTTAAATATATGTGCACATGATTGAGAACCACGTTATCACCGGTAGTAATGGGCCTAATATTAATGCAATTTAATGGACATTTAACTATTTTTTGTTTTTAATTTGATGTGAACTTACCAAAAGTGGATTACCGCGTAATAATATATTTTTTTAAAGGTGTATTTTGTAGAAATTATTTGTCAATACATTTCAAAATTTAAGGTGGGCAAATACCCACCGACCACGTCGACCATTCATCGTCAAACCTCCAAGAAGGTCACTGTCAGCGGTGACCTGCAGTGGATGGCAGTGACCAGTGGCAAACAAAATTTTATTTTTATTTTTATTTTTTTAAAGGAAAATGAAGGAGATGTAGCTCAGGTAAATAAATAAAAATAGTGTCCTTAGTTTTAAATGAAAAAAACAAGGCCTCGTTTCTCTTAGACATAATTATGGAAGGAACTCTTCAACTAAGTACAGAGTCAAGATTTTACTTTTGGGGGACGAAAATATATGCAAGTCATAATAAGAAAAAAAAACAAGTTTTGATTTGATATTTTTTTCAAATTAAATGTTTTATCGGCAATTTTTTTTTCTATTTCCAAGTTTTCATTAAATATTTAGCAGCGAAAAGTATTATTATTTTATAACATAATTGCTCATTTTTTAGTTAGAGAAAAAGATATTTTTCCCCTACATGTTTTGCCACAAAAAAAATCATTTTTGTTGTGACGATTTATATTAATACTAAAATTTTGACTATACATAAAATAATACTTATTATTTATATTTAGGGTGGAGTATTTAATTTTCTTAAAACAAATTGGGGTACCCCTCCCACCACACCCTAATCAATCCTTGCTTCAAACCCATTTTCTCATTAATATTTTATAATGAATAGACTAAATTTATCCAATTTTATGGGCATTCAATCATTTATAGTAGAAAATGGACAATCTAATTTTTTTTTGAACAACTTGTATTTGAAGAGATTTAAACACGGAATCTCTCACTAAATAAATCGATCCTCACAAGGATTTAGTAAATCACTAAGCCACCCCATAAGGTGCCGGACACTCTAATTAAGGATTGCAAATTAAACTAACCCAACTCCAGCGGTTATTAATCCAATCATAAAAGGAAAAGTTTGGGACGGGTATCTTGTAGACGGGGTAAGTATTGGTTCACTACAAAACCCGATACATGTTCACCAATTATATCTTGCTCGACCTAATTAAAATATCAAATTTATTTTCTCAAATATATATATATAATCATATATTTACATTTACAATGGAGCTGCAGGTTGAGACTAGTTTAGGTATTTCAAAATAAACCCGTATCATATTTGGTTCAAGTTTTGGTCGGCCATATTTATCAATGTTTTAAAAGGCGTTGTGCAGACTTAGAGCACCTAGCGCCTAGAGCACTTAGTACTAGGCAATCATTTTTTTTAGTATTTTTAAATATAAATATATATAATACTTGTATAAAGCTAAATTGAACCACAAGTTCACATTTATATGAAATTATCAATTTATTTCAATCAACAATAAGAAAAAGATAGTGAAAAGAAAAGGAAACAATAAAAAAAAAATAAAAAAATAAGAAGAAAGTTCAAGATAGGTTCGAAGAAATAAGGTAGAATGGTGATTATGTAATTAGCTAAAGTAAAATCTTCTCCTTCTACATCTTTTAGCTTTTAGCAATTGCGGTTGCTAACTAGAGTTTGGTTTTAATTAGGAGAATGAAAAGAGAGTTTGTTTATGATAATTGATAGAATGTATCCGTTTTAAAAATACTTTATTTAACAAAAATGCAAATAGGCGCACCGTTAACAAAAATAAATAAATAAATAAATAAATAAATAACTCAACCTATTTACTTAACTCCTGTCCAACCCGCCTAGAACCCCCAGCTCAATTAAGCGCCCCACCTCCCTCCCCCCTCCCCAAAAAAAAATTTGCCTAATTCATTCCAATGTCGAGAATCTATCTAATTAGGCACTAATTAAGGCGTTCGGGCATCGCCTAACCGGACAGCGAATCCACTTTTTAAAACACTGATATTTATGGTGGGTCATGGTTGAGTTTGACGAAACCTTTTTAGCATCATAGTCTAATTAATTCATAATGTGGATGGTCTACAAAGGCTGAGCCTCAGCCCAATCCATATTTACTACTAATTAAACGTAAGCGATATGACATGCCTCTCTATTGATTGTATATAAATCCCCCACAAAGTGAAGTGATTGCCACATCACAATCCATATAACTTCATACGTGTGTCGCATTTATGAAGGATGAATAGACATGGATCTAAACAACAATCAAAATATCCAAAGGTGTGTTTCATCGGCAAATTTTTCTATAAAAAATGAACATTTTTCGTTTGATTTGATAATTTAAATTGTTTGATTGGATTTTTTTTTCGGGCAATTCAATTCTAACTTCTTTGGGGGGGGGTTTGTTTTCCATGCTTGGGCACGGTTCACGAGACAAGAATTTTACCATTTTCTACATTAAAAATGCCATAACTTAAAATATAAAATTCAAAATAATATAAAAATTTAATATTTAAAATCTACTAATCAAGATCAATTAAATAAGATCTATCATGAATATATAATTATTTAAAAAAAAATACCTATAATTTTTTCTACATTAAAAATGACATAATATAACCAATATTTTTCGGGTAGAAAATTAAGGCAATCAATCACACTATACTACATTTTCCATGCAACTCAATTCTAGTCAATTCAATTGCCTGTAACTTATTTTCTTTTCATGCAAATTCCATACTTGCAATCAAACGCACCCTAAAAATAGATAAATAGAACAATTTGAAAATTAATGAAAGAAAAATAAAACGATTTACGTGTGATTCACCTTCGCGAAGAGGAGTACGTCGACACAGGTAAAAATGGGTTTGGTATTTTCTTGATGCTGGTAAAATGGCCATGGTGACTGAATCAGAAAAAAATTACCCTATTTTCTCTTGATCTTTCTTCTTGAACAAGAGGATGCCATTCTTCTTTGATTTAGGGTGGTTGTGCTTAATTATTGCACTCCCTTTTAAGTGATGTGATAAAGTAGACAGGTGGGCTAACCATACAGGTTTTGGCCTTTGCCTCTTACTCGTCTGTAATATCTTTTGAGTAGGTTGTAATATAAAAACAAAATAATTAAAAGGAAGGGATTTAGTTCCATAAAAAAAATTTAGATAACTTTAATGGTATTTATAAAATCTTAAATATTTGTTAATATTGTTTTGAGGAGATAAGAGAAAAATGTGCAATCAAGTGAATGCTAATACATCAGAAAACTGGGACATAGTAACATGTTCTCAACCCCCCCCCCCCCCTCCCTCCCCGGTCCATCTTATGCTTTACCTTCTTTTAACCCATTAATATCCTATAAATAAATTTTTATATATTTTTATGTGTGCGTGTGTGTAAATTTTCATAGAACTATCAATTAATATATATATATATAAGATTTTTCGAAGCTATTGAGATAATTTATATTAGCTAATGGTACTATAGAAGTAAAAAAACATTCTCTCCAAATCTCAAATTAATAGTTTTATTTTTTTTGGAACATAATTAATTTATTAAATTTCACAATAGAGAAAAACATATGTTTAATTTTGACCATTGATTAACTTGAGATTATTTTTTATTTTTTTAAAAAAAGTTAAAGTGGGACAATCAATTTGATTAACTTGAGATTATTTGTATCAAGTCGGTCTTTCTTTGTTACTCCTTCCGAAAATTAAAAGATTTTCACTTTAACTTTTTTACCTTTTAAGAGAACAATCCTTTCGGGATTGACTTAGTCAATAGTTATCAAAATGACTTAGTTTCTAATGTAAGTTTAGTACATTGTAGGTCTTAGAAAGGAAACAAAACAAAAGCTTTTTCAATGGACTTAAAAATTAATGACATTAATGTTATTAATGCTCAAGGTTCGGGTCCTTCCCCAAGGCTCTCTCACACTCTCCAAAATTCCTATATCAATGCTCTCTTGGCTTCCTCTCTTCCTTCCTCCCCTCTTTTGTCTAAGAACTCCTTTCCTAGTTTATTTAGTGAGTCAAGTTCTAAAACAAAAGCTAAGAGGAAAAGGCAAAAGAAGCCGGTATTCAATTGTCACTATAGAAAATTGTGCAAAAAGTCAAACGCTTGCTTCGATGACCTCCATCAAGTGCTTGCACTCTTCTGAGCCGAGCATATATCCATGTCTGAAGCCAAGATTATGCTTAAGCATACTATAGAGGTTTCCAAAACCCTTGACTATTGCTCGGTTCCATATATTTTGGCCCACACCTTTGGTGAACCTTTTTGCTCGGTTCCATATATTTTGGCCCACACCTTTGGTGAACCTTTTGAAGGCTTATGGCATTATTAGTTTTTATTAATGTATTGCTTTTCTACCTTTTTTCTCTTCTTGGGTAATGAACTTTGTTGTATAGGCTTAGTTCATTTTTCAAGTTTAGTCTCATTTATTTTCACAGTCCTCTTGAAAGGCCTTCTTGTAAGTCTTTGGGGTGGGCCTTTTATAACCCCAACCTATCTTTTTCTTTAGTTAATTATGCCATTACTCTAATGCCCTAACTTGAGTTTAGAGAACTCATTAAAAAAAAAGGAAACAAAACTCTTAATTTGAGATATAAAACAAAAACTCGAGCTCGTAATATGAGACGGAAATAGTACTTAACAATGCTCGACATTCCCCACCCCTCCCTTCCACACCTCAAAAGTTTTTAGCTCCGTCCTTGGTTCCAATTTCAACAATGTAACCCAGTAGGGATCAAACACTAGCAAGTAAATCAAAGTGAATAAAAAGGGAAACTGATTACTCCCGGTTTCAAAAGAAAAATACAAGCTATTTTCATTGTGGGAAACCTACAAGTACATGCTTCAAATCTAGAGTTCTCTAGAGGCAAAGTACAATAAAAAAATAATAGGCACAGATTATATCTTGACATTAAAATGGGCAGCGCTATTCGCACTCTAACGCTAGCCAGTTTAATGTTAAGATATTGGAAGGGACCACACCCAAAATTACTAAGTAAGATCTACTTAGTATGTCAAATGTATTTGCCTAATAGAAGTCAAAACCATTGTCCCCTTGATCTAAACCAATTGGATGTAAGTGGGTACTTAGAAGAAAACATAATACATATGGGTCTATCCAAACTTTTAAAGCAAAGGGTTTTAGACAAAAAGAAGGCATATAATTGTTTGACAATTATACTGCTGTAGCAAGGATTGCTTCTATCTGGGTTCTACTTGCTTCAATTTATCATTTGCACATTCGTCAAATGGATTTCAAACCTGCGTTTTTAAATGGAGATCTTAATGAATAAGTGTACTCCACATGGAGCAACCAAAAGGATATCTCTTACCAGGAAACAAAAGCAAAGCTTGCAAATTGATTAAGTCTCTTCATGGTTTAAAACAAGCACCAAAGGAGTGTGGCATGAAACTTTTGACTCTATAATTTTAGCAAATGGTTCCAAAAACCGTAGTGTTGAAAAGTTCATTTATTCTAAATTTACTAAAGACTTTGGTGTAATTATATGCCTTTATATGTAGATGAGTTGTTAATTTTTGGCACAAACACAAAAGGCATATATATAAGAGACTAAAAAGTATCCAACTTTGAATTTTGAAATAAAAGACTTACGGCAGTACTCTAAAATTTGTGATATTTGGTCCTATAGTAGACTTTGTGCTTTGTGGTGAGAGTGCCGACACATGGAAGTGATAAATGTAGCGCGTCGTTTCATCAAAGAGAAGAACGTGTTTAGGCTTTATTGTGTCCTCACGTGGATGATTTGGAACGATCGTAATGCATGGTTATTTGAATGAGTGCAAGCGCTTAGAGCGCTTTCTCATTGAAGCAATAAGTTATATATATTGAGGCTTTTGATGGCTTGCATTTAATTGAGTCTTCCACATTTGTATCCCAACATGTTTCGTGGATCAAGCCACTGCCATCTTGGGTTATGTCAATTATGACGCAGCATGGAGGTAAGTCACAAAAAATGGGGATGGGTTTTGGCATGTATAACGATCTCGGCATCCTTTTGTCTGCGCGCAGGTTGTCGTTCCTCTCACACAGCATTATCAGTGGAATTGGCATAAATCCTAGCTATTGTTGATGGTCTAACTCATGCCGTGAACGAGGGTCGTATGAATATTGTTTTGGAGAATGACGCCTTGAAAGTGATTGAGCTAATTAATTCCAAAGATGTGGTCCTCAATGAGTTAAAGTCCTCCTTAGATTTTGCTCAGGTGTGGAAGGTAATTTCATTATGCCCGTAGAACTTACAATAGAGTTGCTTATAGTTTGGCGAATTTCATTTTTATTCTGGGACTCATTTTTTCAACTTTGGTTAGCTTCGCTTGCTGATTCGGAGTGTTAATTTAATGCATTTTGCCTCGCTGAGACTTTTGCTCTAAAAAATGACAGATTTGAATGAAGCGGACGCTATTATGGGTATCAAAGTAAAACAAAAAAACATAGTGGGGTTTATGCAATGTCACTATCTTAAAACAGTGCTTCTTAAATTTAAGCATCTTGGAATCAAATAAGCAAATACCCCCTATAAGTGACAACAAATCGACTTAGAATCTATTTCATGGGCCTCTATGAAACAAACTTGTAATTCTCCCTCCACAGTCGCATCTAAATTTATAGCATTAGAAGGTGCGGGCAAAGAAGCAGAATGGCCTAGAATCGTGTTATTAGGAGTTGTGGCCGCAACCAACGGTAGCCATTTCTTTACACTACGATAATCAAGCAACTATGTCTAAAGTATACGATAACATTTTTAATGGTATGACTAGACACATAAGTTTGAGACTTGTATGTTAGACAACTCATTCTACATGGTATTATTACCAATTTGTATGGCTAGAAATTAGGTAGAAGGGCTTATTATACATTGATTTTTACCAAAAATCCAATGAATAATATTTTTTTAAATGAAGGGCCTATTTTTAATTGGTAATTTGAATGAAGGGCCTATTTTTAATTGGTAATTAGTGTAAGAGGCCTATTTTGTTTTATATTTTAAATGAATGTATTTGAATAAATTTAAATATCATTTAATTAATAAAAACATGTTATGTATTACCTAAATTACCCCTTTTTATGAAATTTTCACAAAAAATATGGACTGCAAAGTTCATATTGTAATAAAATATGAACTGCAAAGTTCATATTGCAGTGAAATATGTACTGCAATATGAACTTTGCACTAAAAATATGGACTACAAAGTTCACATTGCAGTAAAATATGGACTGCAATATGAACTTTGCACTAAAAATATGGACTGCAAAGTTCACATTGCAGTGAAATATGGACTGCAAAGTTCATATTGCAGTGAAATATAGACTGCAAAGTTCATATTGCAGTTCATATTTTAATGCATATTGATATTTTTTTAGTTTATTTTAAGGGTTGGGATGTCATTTTATAATGAAAAAAAAAGACACATGTCATATTATCAATAAAATAAAAAATAGGCCCTTTATTTAAAAAAAAATTATTCCTTGGCCTTAGTGTGAAAATCTTTCTCTAATAAGCCCTTTTTTTTAATTGCCCCATTGTATGGTCAAGTAATAATTTGGCAGATCCTTTTACTAAATGATTATCAACATAATTAATTAATAAGGTCAACATCTATGAAAATGGGACTCCAACCTTTTATTTAAATCACCACTAGTTAATTAATAAGGTCAACATCCATCAAAATGGGACTCCAACCTTTTATTTAAATCACCACTAATGGTAACCCAACTTTAAATGGTATAAACTATAATAAAGTTTTAATGGGTGGTAAAAAGTTGTTGGTTTGTGATTGTAGTGATGATGAATTTTTATACTCTTAATGAAGTTTGTCTTACTAACAAGGACACATAAAACTTCACCCATATAAACATAAGAATTCGTTCTACTTTTAACAAGAATATCTTGGTTCCTATCCCTTGTCTCCAAAAGAAATAAAATGTTTATGTAACTAGGATTGAGTACAAAGCCATAATAATGTTATTTTCATGTTTTTAAATTAGATAAAGTCATGTGTGTTATGTTTTGACTTTAATATAAAGAATGCATGGTTTGAGCTAAGGCCACCAATGTCTTCATTAAAGTTCGAAATATAAACACTAATTGAAGGTTTAAGTTGAAAAAAATACCTTCTTGTATGCATGTCCATATAAATGAGAAAAATATATTTTAATGTTGCAAACTAGTGGGAGATTGTTGAATAGGTTGTAACATCAAGAGAAAATTTGAAGAAGGGACTGTGTTTGTTGGAGTTTTCTCTTTAGAGTGGTTTTAGCATTTGTCAAATAGTCAATGAGGGATAATTTTTGTTTATTGTGTCAGTCCAAGAATCAGAAAATTCCAGTTGTAATGAATCTAGAGTTCTTCGTCTTTGTTGAGCAAATTTTTTTACTGTTTAATTTAAAAAAAATAACAAAAATGGGTGACGATTTCTTGCAGATACTTGATCCCTGACAAGACTAGAACATGAAATCCCTACAACACTCAAATTGAGGATGGGGGTGGATTTGGGGGCCGGGAGTGGGGATGGAGAATGCAAACCTGTCCCCGACCCACCCAGTTGCCATCCACAATCACTTTCCTCAAACCATTATCACTATAGAGATCCTTTCTTAGCTCTTTTGGGTCCACATTGTTCAAGTTTTGTGGGTACTAAGCATTGTTACACATATGATTGCAATCCGCAGTTAGAAAAACAGAGAGGCTCAACCAGTGTTTAGATAATTATCCTAAGCAATGGATGAGCTAAGTGGTTGGCTCTAGCAGAGTGGTGGTACAACACTACTTATCACACAAGATTGCAGCTCCCTCCCTTCTCTATGGATACCCTCCTTCGCCCTTGGCTATTCCACTGGACACACAGCTTCGGATGGTGATGTTTAACAATTTGTTAAAGATAGGAAGATGGGTTGCAAACCAATAAAACTAGATTACGTGAAACACAACAAAAGAATGAAGGCCCTTGCAGACAAGAACAGATTTGAAGTGGGAGATTGGGTGTTCCCTAGGTTACAGCCTTACAAGAAAACTTCCTTCGCCGTGAGGAGGGATCTTAAGCTTGCCCCAGTCAAGTTCTTGAGAAAAATCTAACTTTAGCTTACGAGTTAAATTACCTTCATCGCATTGATTCATCTAGTGTTCCAGTTCCATGTCTCCATGCTTAAGAAAAAGTTTGGTAACAAATGGTGCCTGAAGCTACACTCCCCCTTCAATAATCAGGCTCAATTCTTGCCGGAACCAGTTGCAATTCTTGACAGGATAATGATTTGTGGAGACAGTAAGCCTGTGGCTCAAATTCTGGTGCAGTAGTTCAATATGCCTCCTAAAGCTGCTACGTCAAAGGACTATGATAAGATGGTGTAACAATTCTCTAATTTCCATCCTTGAGGTTCAGCATCATTTTATGAGGCAGGTAATGTTAGGAACTGTTTTTGCACGTCGAGTATTGGGTATTTGAATAAGAAAACAATAGTCGAATGAATCAATTAGTTAAACAGTCTCATGTTAGCATAAGTTGGGTTTCAGTCCGTACTTTTGTGTCGAAAACACTGTCATTCCATTAATGGCTTATTGGTAAATTCCTCTTTTGGTTGTTATAATCTGTGTTGTGATTGGTCCACGGCAAGTTCAGGAGAGCTCGGAGTAAACACACAATATTTATATATATATATATATATATATCAAAGAGGCAAAAACAATGAAAGAAATATTTATACATATACATGTATCAAATACATAGTTCAGTTAAGTTACATTAGTGCACATGACAACACTACAGAACACGTACATCCCAGGGTCTGTCTTTCCTTCTATACACTTCTGAAAAACAAACCCTAACCGGCTAACCCTCTATATTTCTCAACTCCCCATTGAAATTTAGCCATAAAAGTACTCATATTTTCATATACATGCACAAGAGACCCCGCCCTCAAACCCAAAAAAAATTGAAAAGGAGAGAGATCCTGCACATAGTGAGGATGATCAATGTGTCCCATCCACTAAATCATCCTTCACCTTTATTTTTTGTTGAGTACTCAAATGGTTACTCTACATCATATAAACAAATTACTCCCTCAACATCTGTTTCCATTCGAAGCTTTCCTCTGTACGAAGTTGAAGCAAACACTCGCCTACGGTATGTGCAATGATTTGCACATTCGCATTTGTTTCTTCAAGTTTATATAAACATGAAATGTATACATGTATAGAGATATATATGCAATACTTACAGCAGGCACAATTTCTTTAAGGCTGAGGGTCAGCTACTTACAAATGGGTTGTTTAGTTGTCCAGCTTTTCATCCGGGTTGCTGGTTGGGCTTTCTAATGAATCCCCCAAGTAAGACCCATCTGGCAGACGAATGCATATGTTGAGATTGTTGTAAGGTAAAGGTTCCTGGATGATATACAAAAAGACCCGAAATAGGTCAGCAGATGATTCGAATTAGTTATGGTTGAATTGCTTAGTTAGTATTGAATTGATTATTTACATATAATTTCTCATATAGTTTATATAGATGTGAAGAAGAAAAAGTGGCAAAATTTATTTGGCCACACCGGATCGTAACAAGCCTGCCAGGTCCAAAAGGTAACAAAGCCAGAATCTCATGGAGCCAGGCCAGTTTGATCCAAATGGACCAAATGATAATTGTCAATCATTGGTGGTAGAACAGGCTGATTTTTTTTTTTTTATCAAATTCCATCATTTAGGCCTTGCATCTGTGACTTTAATATTTATGGAAGGATTTGATTTGGTAATGAGTTGAGTTAGGAAAGTCAGAATTAACTCCCGTCAATTCCGGCATAAAATTATTGAACTCTATGTAATCATTTGAAGGAAGAAATTATTGAATAAAAATGTGAGTTATTCCTCTAAATTGAGTGTTTATACCTTGTTGAATCAAGGATTAGTTTCTTTGTTGGGGCTTTTAGGATCTGATCCCTGAGACAGAAAATTTTAAAGGATGTGGTCCACAACCTTTTTTTTTAAAAAAAAAAAGATGCAATCCCTGACAGATACAGTGCAGTAGGCAGATACTGTGGGACAAATTCCCAGATATTGTGAGGATGTGTATCTGCCACGGACCGCATCCTTCAAAATTTCACTCCCAGGGACCGGATCCTATGCTTTTCTTCTTTCTTTTACTTGCAATTTGACACTTTGCACTCCTTTCGTCAATTCACACAAACAACGTTTTGATTTAATAGAAACAAAGAACTATTGAAACCAAAGTCTATGGTTAGAGAAAATTAAATTTATAATACCTGATCACTGCTCCCTTGGCCCTCGGACTGGAAGAGGATTGGCCGGCACCGCTTGTCTTCGTTCATTAGGCTTGAATTCTGGAAATGTGTTACAAGGGCTCCCTTCCCCTGGATTCGTGCATACGCCAATGATGCTACCTTTTCACTGTTGAACTTCTCCCACTTTTTCCCATTAAATGCCTGCACAAGTTCTATGCTTTGAGTATTTCCATGTTCCAGTACTATAAAGGGATCTTTTAGGCTTCGTTTGAACGGGTGAAATATTTTTCACTCAGATGAAAGTGAAATAGCTTTCTACATAAATTAGAAACTACTCCCTGCGTTTCAAATTGATAGTCCCATTCTGACACGGTGACACTTTTAGTACTTGCTAAGAAAACACTAATTTCAACATAATCAATGGTCAAAGCTGCAACTTATTTCCCATATATTGAGATTTGGTACATTGATAATGTCCCAAAAAGGAAATGAGACTCTTAATTTGAGACATCCCCCAACTAAAATGAAACAGAGAGAATTTAACATTCCTTAAATAAAAAAATAATATTTGAACCAGAATGAAAAAAGGCCCTAAAGCTTTGTTTTTGAAGGAAGGTCTAAGTTTGTTCCATCATCAAGCTAGAGTCATTTTGGCGCCCTAAAGATTCACTTTAGAATATAAAAATATATTATAGTGGCTTTCTATTATGGACATGTACCAAGCATTTAGAATAATTTACATACAAAAAGTAAAAGTGTCCAATATATTGAGTGGACCGACCTCCAAAGATAAAGGACGGGAAAATGAACCTGATAGAAGGAGATAATGTGTGAAGGAGACACCATATTGATGAAGGCATACCCCACATTGCATTTATTCTACAAACAAATAAGGAAATATCATCAATTATGGTTCAAGTTAAGGGAAGAACATTATAATGTATCAGAAGTACAGAAAACGGAATTAACCTTAAAATCAATTGGCAAGTACAGAAAATCGTAAGCACCCCTATGATTTTCATCAATAGCTGCCAGAAGCATCTTAGAAGTGTACCTTATAGGTGGAAAAAGGAAGCAGAATCATCAATAAACTAAACAACTTATCACTCGAGAAAGGCAAGTGTTAAAAGAGGGATTCCCTCTCTTTAACAAAGAGAAAGGACGTCCATTTGAAGGGGTATATGGATGAATTTGTTTTATGAAATTTTGTGCAGGTGAGTTATATGATGGGTAGATCACCACCACCAAATTCATCAAGACGTTCAATCTAGAAGCGGATGAGATGACCATCAAAAATTTTCGGTGATTGAAAATGCACGTACATATCAATTTTTCATTACACCCATTTGTAGATTGAATTTTTTTTATGAAATTTGGGAGAGGTGATCTACACAGCGTAGAGATCAACTTTACAAAATTTTCATAGAAAAAATCATCTATTTACCCCTTCAAGTAGACATCCCTTTTATAACATTATAACACATGAATATTCTAATTGCTCTTACTTATTGGGGATGTTTTTTATCATCAAAGTAGTCCTAGTATCTTCCCCGCTGACGATCTTATCCAAATCAAGCTGATACTGCTTCTTGTTTTCTAACTGGGTCCCACTGTACTCAACCCGCCGTACCCGACTACGATCACTCAGCCCATCATTTACCCCTCCTATTCCTTGATAAGAACCATTCCCGTAGAATATAGGCGCGTTCCTTGAAAATGAGATCATCCTAGAACTAGGAGAACCACTTTCAATCACGTTTCCCGAGGGAGAAAATCCAACACTCGGGGGCGCACCACGGGTGCCCACATTTGTCACATAGCTACCATTGTTTCGATTTAACCCCACACCCCCAAAACCAACTGGGCTCATGAAGGATGTATCTGGTGACTCGGGGAAGTAGCCGAAATGCCTGTCGAGAGGAACCCCAGACGGAGCAGACCCCACATGATGCTGATTATGACCAAGAAACCCGACATGCCTATTAGGGTAGTTAAATGTGGGACCCACTGAGGAAGTGGGCCATCCGGAAGAATTTGTTTGTTCGGAGTAGGGGGTGGGACTACCCCAAAGAAACTGAGGACCTGATAGTGTTCCAATACTAGACGAGTTGTTAGGATTTGATTCGCCAAAAGAGGATACAGGTCCTGGGCTTGCACTTAATTTCTGATCGGAGAAGGAATGAGAATGCTGATAAAGAGATGCTTGTGGTGACTTGGGATTAGTAATCATCTGGTTAATATGACTATTACCCATTCCTTGATCTTTACCGATCGGTGAAATCTTGACCGGATTTGAAACATGGGCCGGCAGAATAGAGGCCAAGCCACTCAAATGGTTGCTGTTCACCGGGCTGAGTGATTCGAACCCCGGTGAGCGACTAAACCCCTGCATTGGACTGTGTTCAACCGGACTACCGAAATGTGTCCAGTTACCTGTGTTTAAGATTGGAGTATTTAAGAACAAAACAAGGACTCATAAAAATGACCATAAATAATAATGAGTTGCTCACATTTATATTCTATAGATATTTTACCTGGAGGAGAATTGGTCAACGGAGAACCAATTTGATGTAGAAATGAACGAGTTTCATCTTGTTCCAGCTCTTGAGTTAGCTGCTGCATCAAGCTAAAGATTGAAACAACAAAGAATTCATTTGTTTACCCTCAAGTTATTGATTAGTTATAAGAATCTTTAGATACGAGACCAAAAATGTGATCAACATAACACAAGAAGGAATAGAGAAATTGGAAAACGTTGATAAATCTACGTAATAGGGACAAATAATGTTGTGGTACAAAAAGGAAAACTTGGGAGATCAAAATGTATTTGGGATTCAACATTCAAATAGAAGCCAGGAATTCCAAAAAGAATTTATTTTCATATCACACGGGAAAAATATAGAAAAAGAAAAACCTCTTCCAATTTCTCCATACTCAGATTCAGAAAGCAGTATTTGGACCAGCGATACTACGGACTTTTTATGGATGGTTGATGGAATTGAACATAACGTGTAAAAGTATGTTTCTTAGATATGTTGTACGGGGCAACATGTAAAAATGTTTTCTACAGGCTTAGATAGTGTAAAAGATGCATTACAGTTGTCAATTAAGGTAGAATGATTATGTTATCAGTGTACAAATGTTCAGAAATGATTAATGACCGATTAGAATCAGAAGTGTTGAGCATAATGCATGTATCAAGCATGATTTTGGCTTCATGCATACTATTGTGTACTATTTTACTCCGTCTATCCCAAATTAAGAGTCCACTATTTCTTTTATTCCATATCATAGATTGTGGTGAAATTAGTGCATTCTTAAAACTGACTAAAGATGGAGTATACATTAAAGATGGAGAGACTTTGAAACTGACTAAAAGAGGAAAAAAATGTAGGAGGAATTTGAAAAAAAAAAGATAAAGAATAAAATAAAGATAAGTTCACTGGCTCTCAGACAGAAAGCAAGAAAAACAACCACAAGATGTGGCCCAGTGGTAAGCAAGGTGCACAGAACGGTGAGGTGAATCATTTGGGCAATACCCAAGTTCGACCCTGAGGACAACAATCGTGGCCACTGGCTAGGGACAGCCACAGTTTTCAAAACGGGGATTAGTCCAAACCCATAGTGGTGTGGGGACACCTCGTGGCAAAGACCAAAAAGAAAGCAAGAGAAACCAGTGAGTGAATGTGCGTAAAGGAATAAGATGAAGTACGCATTTATACGTACTTTCTACGAGCACCACCAGGGCGGCTAGGTTCAAGTTTAATGCGTTTCCCAGCTATGTCACTCCTATTTAAAGCCTTGAGAGCTGCCTCTGCACCTCTAACATCGTAAAATTCTATGAACTTATGGTGTCTCTTGTGTGGTGTTTCTCTGATCTGTATTTCACACATAGAAGTCCACAACATACAACAGTATAACAGAATATTCAGTGGATATGTATAAATTGACCACCAAAAAAAAAAGAGTACCTTTTTAAATCTGTCCCCCATTTTGTATGTGAAATTAGACTTACCGCCTTGTTTTCATAATTGTTCTCAAAGAATTACCTAATAACATGAAAGAAACTAGACATTGAACCCCCCCCCCCCCCCCTCCTTTTTTCTCCTTTTTTTTTTTAATAAGACTTTGAGATTGCACTGCACTCAGGGAACGCGGGGGGGGATGTAAGTCTTATGTCACATTTGGAATAGGGGCAAAGTCAAAAAAGGCCCAAAATTATGCACAACAATAAGCAAAATTCACACAAAATAGCACCTCTTTGACTTCGCCATAAACCCCAAATATTTGACGAAGGTCATCATTAGATACCGATGTGTCCAAATTGAACACAACAAGAGTCCCTTGATTAATATCCTTTTCTGATGGATTATCCTGGATATTAAAGAAGATTATAAATGATAGGAATGATAGCATAATCAACAGAGTCATCAAATAAGATTGTAAGAGCAGAGATCTTGGTTCAGACCTTGGGGATTGAAAAATGAATATCAAGTTTCCTTCGTCTTAAAGGCTTATTTTGAAGTGCACGCATTGCAGTTCGAGCAGCTCGAATATCATAGTAAGATATCATCACAAAGCCCCTGTGTTTACACGCTGTATACAGAGTTCTGATATCTCCATATTGCTACACAGAACAATAAGTCTCAGGATTATTTAGACTTTAGTGTGAAACTATTAAAACTGAGGCACATCAATTTAAAGAAAGATATAGTAACCAGGAAGTAAATGATTAGTTAATATTCTATTTAATCATCAAAACTTTTATTAGATCTTGAAGCACCAGCTTTATACAAGGTAATTGCAACGACCCTAGTGTTGTGCACGGAATGTTGTCTATATGTGCCCTAGGGTGGCGGCAGTATTCATCCACATTGCCTGGGTGTGGTAAACTGATGTGCTATACATGCCTGGTCAAGTAAGAGACTTTTTGAGGAAAAGCAAAACCCTCAGCCCTAAAGCGGACAATTTCTTACTGGGCTGGACCAGAACGTGACAACATCTCTAATCCTCAGACCAGAAGTTTTTACCACATGGAAAAGGATAGGGAACACGATAGGTCACACACATACCTGAATAAAGGTCAACCAAAGGAGGACTAAATAAGTTTTCACACAAATTACACAAGTTCTAACATCTAATTATTTTGATGCAATAAATAAGTTGATATTATGCATGTGGCTCAGTGGCTGGCTCCCTCTCAATAAACATCTTTTGATGCAAATTTTGGCATAGTTTAAATGTCAACAAGAGATTTCGAGACAAATAAGAAACAGTAGTACTCTTAATATTCAAGTAGATTCCTGGTAAACCAACCATCTAATAAAAGAAACAAGAGGATTTAATTCAGTTTAACAGGCAAGCACATCAACTAAAAGATATTACTAAAATTTATAAAACAAACCATGTAATGCTAAATACCTCAAAGAGGGACCTCAATTCCAATTCCTCAACATTGCTATTGATATTACGAACAAATAACGTCCTCGAAGGATGTTCTCCATATGGATGCTCTCCAGCCACTGTTGCCCCACCATTTGGCACGCCATAATGACCAATGCCGTTTCCAGTAACACCCTCAGATAAGCCCAACTTTGACATACCCATAAATATACTCTCTTGGGCTTCAAAATCCATTTCCATACCCCCTCCGCTGTCAAATAAATCATCTTCCAAATCCTCTAGTTGAGTAGGCAAGTCACTCAGGTCAAAATCGTCCATTATGCCAGCTAATAGCTCATCTTCATCACCAGGTAAGCATCCCACTTCGTTGGGCTCAATCTCTTCAAGTGGATCTTTAAATTCATCTTCTTGTTGAAATTTAGAAGAGTTAGGTAAGCTATCGTCAACGGAAGCACGATACCCGGGATCCGTGCGGTTCACTAAACAAAACAGGTAGCTAAAATCATTCCAAGCATCCCACTTCGTTTTTGACTTTGGTACCTTGCTAGATATTAATGACCAACTCCCTCTGAGATACCACTATATTACTTTTTTTTACTTGGGTACCATTTGTCATTAAGTGATGAAGGTATATACTAAAGGTGCGTCAGACAAAAAGTTGAAAAATGATTGAAAACACTACTAATTTTAATGAGAAGGTGGAAAGAGACGAATGACTTGGTGAAACGTTATATTACTTTTTGTGTTTTCAATGGAATCAAATTCTTTGGGTCATGGTAAGAAAATATTTCCACAAGAATATAGAAAAAGACAGAGTCTCTCTCACCAAATCACTCATTTTTTTCCAACTTCGCAGCTTCTCATAAAAATTATTTTAGTATTTTTCACCATTTTCCAGCTTTCTATCAAACCGGCCCTAATGATCACATTTTTTTTTTGATAGGAAACAGAAATTTTATTCCAAAAACAAGGAAAGACATTACAAAGATCGCCAAGATTCAGAGGATAAGACATCCTCTGGAAATCAAATTGAAAAGCTAGAATGAGAACAAAACACCCTGCTAACTAAACAAGGAACTATCCCAGGCAACTGTTACAATCTAAACAGAATAAGTATTGTTCTATGATCACATTTAGCCACCGTTTGATAACAAAATGGAAAAAGATTGCATAGACAATTGATTTTTGTGAGAAGTTGGGAAATAAGTTGAGAGATGTGGTGAGATATTCTCTTACTTTATGGCTTTGTCCATGGAAAAAGATTCTTTGGGTGTGGAGGAAGAAAAACTTTCCACAAAAAATAAAGAAGGATAGATGACATCTACTCATACAAATAACCATGACATGGAGAGTATCTCACTACATCACTCGAATCATTTTCCAACTTCTCACAAAAATCAATTGTTTTTGCGATTATTTTCCATCCTATATAAAACAGAGCTTTCGTGACAGAAAAAAGTCACCGAAATATAATTCTCGGTTATTAGGAGGTAACAGAGACAGAAAAAAAAAATTAATGTATAAATGCAGGTCTAATTTTCAACATCGGCGAGGTATCCAAGCCAAAATCAGCCTAAAATATACAATAATAAATATAATATCTTTGAAACCCCAGATATGTTCTCTGTGCAAGTTCGTGGGATCAGTGTTTGGTGGTTGCTGATTAGGAAATATATTTTGTTTTAGTTATTAGCAATTGTCTTTGAGCACAAACGAAGAACATGCTCAGTTCAATCAATAATCTGTTTTGTTTTTTAGAATTATTTTAACAAATGTTATTACAGTTTTGGGACAAAATCTAACCTTTTATTTCTAATTTGAGAGAAATAAAAGTAAACACTGAACTCCACCTAAGCCATTAATGGCCAACCAACCACTGTCAAAAAATCACTTTACCATTTTTGTTGCTAAAAGCATAATTACTCATACAAAAAGAAGCTCACATCCACGGGAGAAAAATAGAGTCCATCCCTGATCTAAAACATGCTATGTAGAATGTGATATAATCAATGCACCAAATTTTACAATAGAAAAAAATGGCATCTTTGACCATTGTAAATTGAAATCAGTGTTTCCTCAAAAGGTATCATAGTCAAAGAGGCATTATCAATTTGAGAGAGGGAGTAAAAAGAAACTAAAACGTACACTTTTCATGCGGAAGAACAGGCAAGGAGGTAGAAAACAAGGTAGCATCAGTTGAAGCATGATATGAATCAGCGCCACGAGGGATCCCCCATGGATTTCCAAATTTTCTAGAAACGTCCAGTGGCGGAATTTTTGATGGACCTACAAAACAAATATACAGATACTGATCAAGAGAGTTATATTTCCTTTTCAGATATAATCAATATACCATTCTCACAATAGAAAATAAGTCGTGATTAGGTTGAAATTAGTGTTTCCTTAAATAATACCAAAGTCATAGTGGGACTATCAATTTGAGACAGAGTGCGCAATCCTTATCTAATATAGAGTCTCATCAATTGAAGCAAAAGCAAATTTTGAAAAACTAAAAACGCCTAAAATTACCTGACATCGTATTCTTTAAGTGCTGCTCCATTAAATCACTCCCTGCAACCACAAGAAAGCTGTGAAAGAAAGTTGAAGCCATAACATCGAGCAACAAATATTTTAACCTTATTTACAGTTCAATCTGTTCGAACATCAGAAAATTCGCCCATGAAAACGCTCAAATTAGTTAATCAACATAAGGTTATAGACACAAATACCACAAATCAATAAATTGAACCAAATACACCAATGCTGTAAAATTGTTGGAATTTTGCAGTATTTGCAAAAGTAAATTTTCTAGAACTACCAGGGTGCGTTTGGCAACCCAATTCCGAGCTTTGAAATTGGAAATTCCTCAAATCCAGACTTATGGTGTGTTTGGCAACCTAATTCCGAGCTTTGGAATTTGAGCAAAAATTAGCCTGCACAATTCCGCTCGGTGCCAAATACACTATAAGTTCAAATTTGAAGAATTTTTGAAGCAAACTTCCATTATCCATTCCCAATCACCTTGTTAGCTAATCGCGATTAACTTGCTAACTTTAAAACAACACTAGCGTCAATCATTTCATCGGTAAACCTAAAGCAAAGGAAAATCCAACTAGAACCCATAACAGTGAAAGGAAACCTTCTTTACATATGGATGTACTTGGTCGTAACCCGCACCAAACGCATTATTTTCTTTTAAAATATATATATATTCAATTTCAACCGCACAATTCTTTATCCCCTTATACATTTTTAAGATTCAAATATCGATAATCGTATACATACACCGAGTAACAGTGAAAAGGAAATTATAAAAATTAAGCAAGAGAATTGCTCAATTTTGTTTTAAGGCCCTCTAGAACTTGAAACAAAATTAAGATTATTGCAAAATGTTACGAAGTTGGCTTGTGATTGCAAATTCAATCTAGTAATCAAGAAGATTAAAGTGTTAATACAAAAACCCTTTCTTGAATTTGATAAATCATTTCATTTATAGTAGAAACATATATTTAATTTCAAAGAAAATTTTAGCCAAAAAAAAAAGGAAAATCAAAATTTATGGTCAACACTACTCCAATCCCAAATGTAAAAATACAGAAAAATTCTACAAAACTAACACATAAAAGTATGATGATTTGATAAACAAGAAATCCACAAGTAAAAATTCAACACCATTACCTATTTCATCAACATATACACAAATTCCACTCAAAAGCTACAACTTCACAAGCTTAATCAAACACCCATAGAGAAAATAAAGAAAACCCACAAAATTAAAGCAGAATTTTTGAGTACCCACGTAAAAATTCTAGAGAGAGAAAGTTAACATGAGAGAGAAAGAGGGAATACCTCATAAATAGGACATATGTAGATGATCACTTACTGCCAAACAAATAGAGAGAGAGAGAGAGAGAGAGAGAAACAACAAATTTAGAGAGAGAAAGAAGAGTAGAAATGGAGGTGGATCGTTTTCAAAGATTCAAAGTTTTTTTTTAATACAATTAACCAAACAAAAATCAAGTAAAAAGCAAAAACAAAAACAGTTTCGTAGAAGCAGAGAAATATATTTCTTCTACTCCTCTACTTCCTTCTCTCCCGCCGGAACACTAGTTAATGAGAGCAAAAAAACTAAAAATTATTTTTAGTGAGAGAAAGTGGAGAGAGAAAGTGAAATGCCCATAAATATATAACACATTCCTCTCTCTGGGTCCATATGATTGGAGGGAGGGGAGAGAATAACAACAGTAAATTATTATTATTAATTGAAAAGATGCTATTTTTTAAATGACCAAAATAACATTTATGCACCCTAAATTAAAAGAATATGTCATTTTGCACCTTAACCTCTTTCTTTCTTTTCGGCAGATTACACCCTACACATATAATTTGTGTCAATCATACCCTCTTTCTCATTTCCAGGAACAATATTATAAACCACCAACCACCACAAGGAAAAAACACGTGTTGATTTTATAATGGCATTTTGGATAAACGTCTTATAAAACTACTTAAATCTTAACAAAGAAACATTTTTTACATGTAATCGATGAGTATGCGATAAAAAAGATGGACGATTTAACGTTTTTGTGGTTGATGACCCGCGCACAAAACCAAATCGGATGTATCGAGACTTAAGTGTAATGTGAATGTTTATAATTTTATTAATTTATTTCATCTGTTTTGCAAAATATTTTGTCCAAAACGCCCTTGCAAAATAAAACGCGATTCACTCGTGATGGTCAGTGGTTTAAAATGTGGCTGAAAACAAGGTTCTCTCTTGGGAATTCAAGTGCCTGCCCGCCTTCGTTGCTATTCTTGCGGAGGATTTCTCCCCTTCGGGAATAAGATAGTTTTTATCGGTTTAGTTTTTTTGTATAGCGTACTTGAAGTGTTTGTTCTCCTCCTAGCTCTTGTAATGTCTGGTTTTGTGGTTTTCTTTATCTTGTTCATTACGGCTTTGTTTTGGTTTTGTTTCTACCCAAAAAAAAAAAGATATGATTGACACACTATATGTATAGGGTGCAAAATATTAAAAATAATTATTCAGGGTGTAAAATGACACGTTCTTATTAATTTGAGGTATATTAATGTCATTTTTAATTCTCTATCTCTCCCCCCATCTCTTCTTTATTTTCTCTCTCTAAAATTATTTGGCTGCATTTGAATTGGGTTTGGCGTCCGTTGACACCACTAGCCCCCACAAAGATAAATGTGGGACTGAAATTAGCCCTAGAGTTGGTGGAAATTACAGGGTTTTTGCCACCAGTCGGTGTGTGAAGCCTGTTTTGTGTAAAGGAGTTTTTAACTTTTAAGTGGTATCTTGACTCTCGAGTCATGATAATTGATTGATTTATGAACTTTATGTTGATTAAATTCTATGATATTTAATGACGAGATTTTGCACATTCTTAAATAACTTAACTTATGTTAAATTGTGGGGCGAATTATTCGTACATTATTTTATTTTGATCTTTAAATACGTTAATAACTTAATCTTTGAATATTATATTACAAGTAACGTATATAATTTTAATGTGAATGCCTATTTTTAACAGATATAAGAAAAGTTTAGCTTTTAATACAAGTAATGATTTTTTAATACAACTTAGTTTTTTTTTTTTCTCGTATAATTTTACAACTATTTTAATAAAGGGTGGACACATAATTATTCTAAATAGGTGAATATAATAAAGAGCTAGCTTGATACTACATTTTTATTTTGGTGAAATAAAATCGTGAAAAGTGAGCAACCACTCCAAGCAGGTAGAATCGCATGGGGCGGCAAAACTCTCCCTCCCAAGATTTAACACAGCTATATTTTCAAAATTCGAACTCGAGATCTTGGTTAAGTTAGAATAGTCCCGTGCTAACTGATCTACGTGTTTGGGGGTCTGAATATTAATTCTATATGGATCAAACTCATGACCTCCTTATTACTAAGATAAAGAATATCTCAATTGAGATGAAAAAAAAATCATTGGCGCAAACTGATTTAATTTATTCAAAGCGTTTTGATAAGGCTCAAACTGATCCAATTTACCCAAAATCGTTTGAGAAAAAAATTGAAAAGATTGAAGAGACACACAAGTTGTGGGAGAAAGTAGTTCACCTTTTTTGGCACTTGGAATCTTGGCAATTATGGAGCTCCACTTACTTTGGCATACACGAAGTTCACACTTAGCCTTTTATACTTTGGTTTGTGATTATTGGATGGGAGATGACACTACATATATTTCAATAGTGTTTGATTTTTTTTCAGCTTTCAGTCAATTTTAATTCCACCTAATCCTAGTACTAGCAACTAATTAACTAACTTCTTCCGATGAAAATAAAATCTAGGTAAAGTAAAAAAAAAAATTAAAAAAATAAGAAATTTTAAGTAAGAAATAACTTGAGATTAAACGCTAAACGCCTAAACAATAAATACAATCAAACATCTTGAATTCTAGGATTTAGTCAACTATTTTCATGGGAATTCAGGATTCATTAAAAAATTGAAGATTTTGATAAAAAAAAAATGGGGAATATGTACTCTTTTAATTGCCTAATTTTGTTGGCAAATCTAATTTCATCTAATTCTATAATATTAATATGAACTTCAAGTATTTGCTTCTCCCGCGGAAAATAATTATAGGTGAGGTGGAAAAGTTAAAATTAAAAAGTTTAATTCTTAGTAAAAAGTGGTCAATCAAATATTAAAAATTAAAAGTCACCTAAAAGATAAGAACAATCAAATACTCTTAAAATTTTATTTGATTCGTTCTTTAAATTTTCGAGGAATCTAGAATTCCCTTTCGTCCTAGATTCTAACGTTTGGTTGAAATTTTCCATTGCAACCCCCCGAACAAAACTTTTCACTTCCATGTGAAAAGGGAGGAAAAGTAGAAGAATTGCGAGGAATCCTCTCCGATGCTTTTTGTTATACCAAATGATTCTTATTTAACAAATAATTAAATAATTTTAACCCGTATTGTAACATAATAATACCAACAAATATAGTATAATATTTAGCAATCAAAAAAAGAAGTGTAATATATATTGAGTAGTATATATTAATACTACAATATTCTAATATTATTAATAAAATAATATACGGTCAATAAATTTGTGGGTTGCACACAATAACTAATGAACATGCCAGAGTATAGTGTATATTTGTAAAGAAGAATTGAATTACATATATTCAAGGGATGGAGATTTTTTGTTAGAGGTTGGTTCCTAATTAATGAATGATAGGTCTCTATTATTAAAAATAATAATTTAATATTACTATATCATTAAAATATAATATAATTAATCATATATGTTTTAATATTATATTGACTACATGATATATTTTCTAATAATACTATATATTGCATTTAAAATAATGACAACAATTATCATTTGAGGAAAAGGAGAATTTCTGTCTGAACCATTCAGTGGAAAGGAATTCCGTATAACGTTATTCCATGAAATTTGATTAATTGCTTATACAAAGAATTGCCTCAAAATTGAACATTTCGATCTACTTTAATTTATTTTGCTATTAACCACACCCTTACCCAATTCCATGGCTCGGAATAGACTTCACAAACACACCATAAGTGTTATTTTGGATCTTGTAACATGGTTAGCCAACATCATTAATGGCACTTTAAATCTATATGATAAGTAGAATAATGCTGTGACTAGTAGCACTCTAATCACATATTTTAGCGCACTATATATAATTTATCACAAATAAAAGTAACATGTCTTAAAAAAAGTATAAAGATATTACTAAAGATTATATTAGAGTACTAGAGTACTTATTTAGAGTGCTAATAGTCATACCCTAAATTTATCATAAAATACTCTAAGGAGTATGTTAGCCTAATGATTAACTTAAGTTTGACTAAACTTCTTATTATACATATACTTGATGTCCATTTTAAGTCTCACACATTTACTAGTTGTACATATCTTAAACATTATCTAGACATTTCGTCCATTCAAAATCCATTACACAAACATCTCTTGTTCATTCAATTGAACCGGACATGTCTTATTATGTTCTAATGCTCGACTACTATCCAGACTTCTCATTGTTGTAATGTTAAAGTGCTTTTCTCCTTTGCCACACTTAAGTATAACTAGAACTTGTGGAACACGTGATTATGTGCAATATTACATTCGATAAAACATTTTAATAGCGTATGATAAGATTTTGTCATGTGGTATAGATGTGTTATCTTACATACCTAAAGTAACATTTGTTTTCTAAAGTATAAAGTGTGTTTTAGTATTTTAGTAGGGACACCAAAACTTGCATCCATGTTTAATAAAGATTATATTAGAATATGTGGCACTTACAATGCGTGTGCAATACGATATCTAATAATTCTTCACATTATATATATATATATATATAGTTTTCTAAAGTAAAATAAACGCATCAAATGGTATTTGGTCAAGTAGTATTAACATATGTTATCTAGGTTTAAGGTCCTCAGGTCTTGGTTAAGTATTAATTTTCTTGTAATTTCTGAAAGCCTTCCTTTCGCTTGATATAAAGTGTGTGTGTGCATATATCACGAGATGCCTATGCAATATTAATACTTTCATATGAATATGTTTGGTCAATTCGTTATAGCATTTTTATATGTTTAAATTTGGTTATATTTGTTTAAGGGTTGGTTAAGTATTTAGCATGATCTACAATGAGTGTTTTATAAGGTATAGGTAGATCACGAGTTCAATCCCGTACGAGATAAAATCTTTAAGGTTTATGTCACAAGTAATGTCTTGTAAAACTCATAGTGTCGGCGTGGATGGCTTGCCTTCGGTTGAATTGGGGAGAGATTTAGTCTGGTGGGCACAGGTTTACCCAATTTATTTGAAAAACGTAACTTTTTCATATTTCAAATGAGATCATGGGTTCGAATCCTACATTTATTTTTTCTAAAGTGTGAAGTGTATTTTAGATAAATTTAATGTTGATCAAACAAAACTGGAAAAGGTAGTAAAAGGGCATTTAAGAACACATTTAATCATCACTGGATCAAATGTTATAAAATAATTTTAATACAAAGCATTATTAAATCCCTAGAATTAAGTTATAAAGAGGATTCATTTAACAAAAATAATGGATGACCATCTGGAAGGGTAAATCGGTGAATTTTTTAATGAAAATTTGCGGAGATGATCTATACATCGAGTAGATCACCTTCCTAAAAATTCATAGAAAAATTCAACTTGGAAGTGGGTGTTCTAAAAATTTGATAAACATTTTCGACCATTAAATTTTTTGACAATCATCTCACCTATAAATCCCTATTAATATAAAACGAAAGCGATAGGACGTGAACGTGCATTATTAAATCTCCATTATTCTTATTATGTATTAAATTTATGTGTACATGAATTTAAGACGTGCACATGTTAGTATTATATTATACGCATTGATATTATGCTTCCGGGGTAGTTTAATATATAGTATAGAAACGTAGGTATTCGATGAACCTGCCTACAAAAACTGTGGGTCCATGAGCCAACCAACCTTGGCTTAGCCCACCATGTAGCATCAAGGTCTGTCAAGCTCACAACAATCTGTGGCCCATGATTTGATTTGGCCCATTATGTAAGGACCCTATATTTCCCATCACCTTAAAACTAAACTATGGAATTCATCTTGTAAGAAAATTCAGTCACCACAAAATCCTGAATGACTTAACTGATTCACAACTAAATTAATTAACTCAAAAGTTAGTTGAGGGGAAAAAAGTAGGGTACATTCACAAAACTAATTGGAACGTAAATAATCTTAAGTCTTAGAGTTTGTTTGGATTGAAGGAAGAGGAGGAAAAAATAAGGGAAGGAATTCGTTTGGATTGAAAAAATTGGGGGGAATGAAAAGAAAAAGGGCGATTAAAAAATTGCTCGTTTGCATAGATTTGTAAAGGGTATTGGAAAAAAAACGGAGGGAATGGAAGAGATTTTCAATCCCTTCTATTCATTCATATCGTTTCTTTCCAATATTTGGAGGATTTATTAATAATCCTAATTTGTCATCTTCCTATTTATCATCTTCTTTCCAATTTTAATAAAATATTTATCTTCATCCAAATTTAACCCTACTTAATTTGTAAATAATATATTAAACCAAATTCTTTTTGTTTCCTTTCTTTTCTTCTTTCTATCAAAACAAGAATTATTTCTTTTCTACCCTTATTATCCAAACAACAATAAAATTAAAAACAGTCATTTCTATTCTATTCCATTCATTCTCCTCCTAATTAATTATTTTCTTTCCATTCCATCCCCTCAATTCGAACAAGTAATCTAACTCAATACTTCAATCAAAAATTCAAAAACAATATATAAATTAAACCTAGGTTGAATGTGTCATTGGCTAAAAATCAGTGCCTCAAAGATTACACAAAGGTCCCTATAAAAAAAATTATCATTCCTACAAAAAAATTAAAATGAAGTTCCCAAAATTAAGTGGGGGCTTTTCCTACACTGACTGTGCCCCCGCATAAATCAATCTCTATGGCGTTAAAGGAGAGGTTCATCTAAATTTTCAAGTTTAGTCAGATGGGTAATTTTATTTCTATTCACTTAAATATAAATTCATTCACGTTTGACCAAAATATGAGTTAGTTTACATTTTTTTTTTCAATTTACCTACTTATTGGAATTAACTTACAAAAAATTCAATATTTTCTTAATTATTTTATGTTTTAATATGTATTAAAATAATTTTAAAAATACAATCTTCCTTAATCGACCTTATCTTCTCAATCCACCGAAACTCTTAATAGTATCTTAATTGGCACATAGGTGGGCAAATTAAGATACTATATATTTTTTTCTCTCTTTCAGTTTTTCTCCTCCCAAAATTTGACTCAAATCATAATTAAGTACCCTTTCTCTCTCTTTATTTGCCATGGCTGATGGCTTAGCCTCCCCCTTTCTCTAAATCCGATCTTACCCATGAAGCATCTTTCTCTCTTTCCTAAAATTACAACCACAAGAGACAAACGTTGTGCTCGCCACCTCGAGGCAGTGGTGGTTGTCCTCTCGCTATGCGCCTTTTTATATCAAAAGAAAGAAAAGAAAGAAAAAGTGGACAAGATTTTTCTATTGGTCGCCTGCAGGGCAGTGGCGCCGGCGGTGAGTGGTGGCGAGGTTGCTGGCGATATGGAGGTGTTGGGTGAGAGATGGGTAAGGAGGAGGGAGATGAAGGAGAAAGAAAAACCTTTGCCTAAAATAAAAATAAAATAAAATTGAGTTAGCTACGAGAAAAAGAGGACAATATTTTTCTATCGGTCGCCGGCAGGGTAGTGGCGCCGGCGGTGAGTGGTGGCGAGGGTGCTGGCAATATGGAGGTGTTGGGTGAGAGATGGGTATGGAGGAGGGAGATGGAGAAAGAAAACTCTTAGCCTAAAATAAAAATAAAATAAAATTGAGTCAGCTGTGACATATGAAATGTCCCTATTTTGTGTCATTTTTATGTGTCAGCGTAGAAACGCTCATTCAAGTATTATTAAAACTGCACCAACAAAAGAAATTTCTAGTTATGAAATTGGTTAGGAACATTTGTCCACCCTCTTCAAACTTATTTGTTTCATTGATATGAAAATATATATTAAAAAAGCCAAAGGAATTCAATGTGAATGAGTTTCACTAATATTTTATTCAATTATTTATATATACTAATGCAATCTTATGAAAATGTCTCATTTGTCTCCGTTGTAATTTATTTGATTTAATGTAAACAAAATCATCTTTTCTACTACTATACTAAAAAATTATGCTTCATGATATCTTATAAATATAAATAGCTAGTCATATCATGAATAAAGTAAACTTTGTCATCTTTCATTCACATTGGTGTCCCAAAAAAGGATACTACTAGTCACCCACATTTAAGTCAAGGTTGAATGAAAGCTACGGTACAGTGAGAAATTTTCTGAATGTCAAATATCAGAAAAAATCTTGAGTTTAGAATAATTAATAATTTATTTGTCTTTTTGTAAAATGAGTAATTATAATGAATAAGTAATTTGTGTAAAAATATATATATTTGGGAAAGGTTGTCCTCTTGTTATCCAATGCTAAATAATAAAATGCATAAGAAATAATAGGTTTTAATGCATTGGATAACAAGAGGGCATAAGATTAGGGGTTTGATGCAATATATGGATAAAAACAGGTATTTGGGAAAGGTTGCAAAATTTTTTTAATTATTAGTAATATTTTTTAATGGAATAAACTTACGAAGTTATTTTTCGTATGATCAAACAATCAATGGTCAACCTTCCATATTTTTAGGGTGGATGAACTGATAGTTTGGTGGATTGGTTTAAAATCACCCTTTAAAGATATTCTTTAAAACTTGGTTTGATAGCAATATGAAAAATAATATAAAAACAATCAATTTGTATGAAAAGTTAGAAAATAAGTGTAGGTGTGTGGTGAGATTAACTATTACTTTTTGCATTTTCCATAGAAAGATTTTCTTCAAGGGTGAGTAAAAAAAAATTCACAAAATGTAAAGAACATTTGAGTACATATATACTCATAAAATGAACATGAGATTGAAAGCATCTCACCATATACCTTAAATTAAGGGGTGTATTAAATTCAGATTTTAAAAGATTGTAACTGAATTTTTAAAATTCGTGGATTCTGTTAAATCCATGGATTGATTTGAATGCCATTAGATTTTTTAAAAAAAAGTCTTAATTGAATACACATAAACTTTACAAATCCAAAAGAAATCCTATGAATTCTATATTAAATACACCCCACTTATTTTCCAACTTCTCTGACAAATCCATTGTTTATTATATCATTTTTCATGTTACTATCAAGCATATTGCAGGGGCAGGATTTGAATGAGGGGGGTGGGTTTCAAGATTTAATTAAAGTGAAAAAACATAACTTTAAATCTTAAAATTTTAAGGCAAACATACTAATATTAGTCTTTCTTACAAGCAAATGTAAACATTAAAATGAAAAAATTACAATAAAATTATACAGAATTTCATATTTTGAAAGTATTTCAAGACTTCCTCCTTAATCTTGTTGAAGATGTCTCACTCAATGTATGCCACCAAATAATGATTCATAAATATATCTCACATTTGATTGCATAGCATGCCTTTGATAATTTTCATTGCCGAAATGCCGTCTCAAGGCTTGCTAAAAGTGCAAAAAAGAACTTGATGATTTTCATTTCAAGAATATTGGATTTTGATCGGGTTGAGAACTAATTTGTTCATCAACTCGATCGATCTCTTCATCTCTGTCAAAAATTTATCCATTACCACTATTTCAAAATTGATTTCAAAAATTAATGCCAATTCCTCAAACTAATTAGGCTATTTATAATTTGAATCTTAAGGTTAAGTTTATCAAAATTATTACTAAAACTATCATAGATTAAATTCATATCAAGGAAAAGAGATTAAAACCTCAAACACATGTTTTGTATAAAACCCTTTAAAAAAAATAATGAAAACCGGAGGCATGAAATAGCTCAGCTCTCTGCTTTTGTAAAAGGTAACAAAGCATAAGTACGCCTTACGTATAGGGAGATTAGTTAGAGCCTTGGCCTTTATTTTTTTTATTTCAAACTATACCTTACACTTTTGTAATTTTCACATAGGTCTCTAAAGTATTAAAATTTACACATAGAACCCAAAAAATTATAATATGTAAAAAATTCAAAAAAACAGAGAGAAGGGGGGGGGGGGGGGGGGGATCATTTCTCGTAGTACATTTGCCCTTACTATCAAATGGGGCCTAAATTTTTCTAAAAGTTTGTTTTAATTATGTCAAGGAAATTAATTTTAGGAACAACTTTGATTAAATTACTTGAGTCATTATAATTTAGATTTTTGTTTGTGGATGCTACAAATTTAGAAATTATTATATTATTAACCCCTGCTCCTGAGTCCTGAGAAAGCAATCAATGAAGTATATATTTATCTTGGCTTTCTAAATTCTTAAACTATATTTATCTACTGATTGTTAAAAAGATTTACTTGAATCCAGGAGATTCCGACTTCGAGTCTTATCGAGTAGAGGTAAGAGGGAGTATTTAATAGATTTTCTTTTCTTTTTTTCCTCTTGTAATACATGTGAAGATAGCCCTTGTTATGCATACACTTTCAAAAGGAATTTTTTTTATTGCATTCCAAATTAGTTTCAAATTAAATCAATTCTTTTAAATATGGCTTGTTAAGTTGTTCATAATTATCTTTTGAGTTTTTAACATTTTAGTCCCTTCATATTTACTCGAATTGTCACTTTCGTCCCTAATATTTATTTTTTGACTTTTCACACCTTAATATATCTACCGCATGTCACTTTAGTCCCTCAAACTAATTTCCGTTAATTTTGTGGACGGAAAAACTGGGCTGGAGGGGTATAGAAGGAAATTCATCATTTATTTTTTCAGCCAATTTTAAATAAATTCATATATGTATATATCTTTCCCTCCATTACAATAAAAAAAGCAAAAAAAATAATAGAGAATGAAGAAATATATCGAGAGAGAGGCAAAAGTTGAACAGAGGAGTCAATACCCAAATACAAGCAATTTTTCATTAAATTCCATGACCACCTTTAGACTAAAAGAATCAATAATGAACTCAATTCAAGAAAATATTTAAAAACATAATATATAGCCAATTTGTGATTTCTATTTGCAATTACAAAAAAATAAAAAAAAAAGACAATTTGTGATTTCCATTTTTCCCTCTTTTGAATATATTCGGCTTTGATTAACCAAAAATCAAATTGAGTCAATTGGGTTTTCCCCCTCTCTAAATCAAAAAACACACAGGTAAATGTCTCCTCTCAATCTATAGTATGTATCGATTCATTTTCATTTCATTTCATGTATTAATTAATTCTTTTACACCAATTCTAAATCTGACTGCAATTCTAATTATCTCATATTGCGTAATTTGAATGTTGAATCTAAACCAACCAGTGAATTCAAGCGGAACAGCCAACTAGGATGTTTACAAGATCTTAATCTACGACAAGTTCTGCCAAGACATTCTTTCTCCTCTCTTCCACGTCAAAGACCTTTGCAAGCACGGCGTAACCCTATACTTCCTCATTGACAAGGATTGGAAGCCCGTCCAATATGTTCCCGTCGTTTACTTCATCCGCCCGACTCACTTTAACGTCCAGCGTATCATTTTCCAATCAGGTCAATTGGGTTTTGTTGGAGAGCCAAATTTCTCTTTGGTGGTATTAAATTGAGTGTTTTTAGGTGAAGGGTTATCAATTGCAGTTGATTTGATTAAATGTGTTTGTGGGTTTTGTGAATTGGCGGTTTTGAAAAAGAAGATAAAGAAGAATAGATGAATTTCCTAGCTTCTATACCCCTCCAGCCCAGTTTTTCCGTCCACAAAATTAACGGAAGTTAGTTTGAGAGACTAAAATGGCATGCGACAAATTTATTAAGGTGTGAAAAATCAAAAAATAAATATCAGAAACGAAAGTGACAATTCAAATAAACATGAAGGGACTAAAATGTTAAAAACTCTAATATTTGTTGGTTGAAATCATTTTGTCAGTTATTGGGTGATAATGACGTTTGATGAGTTTTAGGGATATATCCACCAACCGCATGGAACCACCTTGATTTAACCATTGACTGTATCAATATATATATATATATACATATATTGTGTGTGTGTGGCCAAGATCAAATCCGCCTTTAGCATGAAAAATATCTCTCTATATTTTGGCGACCAAAATTTGTAACTAAAAGTCAGTCCATACCAAATCCCCACCCTATATATGGCTTTCCTTTTATTTAATTAATCTAATTGTTTGCCACTAACATGGTTGATTAATCATAACCACACTATTTGGCAGGGTTTTTTGCCCTATCATGATAAACAATATAATAATCAAACCCAACTAAAATCTCTTCTTTTGTAACTCATAGGGTTGGCCTAGTAACTTATCTACCACTAAGTTCACCGAAAGTCTCTCGTGTTTAAATTGTTGTGCCAAACTACTCAAACCCAAGCACGACACAACTTGGAAGGATCACACAAGGCACAAAGGTTTACAGATTGACAGAACCACTACAACAAGTACACTCACAATAGATCGAGTAATGAGAAAACATACAATCCCACAAGACAAGATTTTACTATGATATCGGCATAAACGCCACTAATTCACACAGATGATAGCTTCTATTGATTATACGAACAAAAGAGATTGATTACAAAAAAACAAAAAAAGTTCTTCCAAAATAAGCTCTTAAGAATTTTTGAGGCTAACACAAGTCTATATAGCAAATGGCCCAAAAAAGTCACATTAAGTAAATTTTTACCTAAGAACCAATTGTCCCATTGTGATCCATCATAGTCACCTAGAATGGAGAGCCAACTTTCACACTCGAATTCCCTAGGTGCAAGTTCCCTCAAGCTAGCGGAAAGCTCATTTCCACTACTAATTAATACCAATAATAATAATAATAATAATAATAGCAGCAGAATGGTAGGTACTTCCACCATAAGTTATGACGGATACTCCTTTAAATTAACTCATTTTTAGACTTTTCGAACTGTTAATTTAACATTTTAATTATGTTTATAAGATGTTAAAAAGATCAACAGTTCAATTTGGGAAATTTTTTTATAACTAAAACCATTTATTTTAATTTTTTTAAGTAATATAAAATATTCACTATGATGTATGTATGTATGTATATCATAATAAGTTACACATCATCATATTTTACCACAAATTAACAAGAATATCAAGTATTAATCATATTAATTATCGTATATAAAATTAATATAGCAATATTTCACAAATCATTGCCCCTAAATATAACAAAAATGTATAAAATTAAAAAAGTTTCATCATAACCTATGGGAGATGAACCATTCCGCTCCTCGTAATAAGAATACATCAAGTTGATGCTCTTATACCTAGTGGCTGTGGACCTAAGTCTGTGGGACCCCTTTGCCCCCGGATCCACCAAAAATGTCAATTGACAACAACAAATAAGCCCCACAGGTTCTAAAAGATGATGAAGATGAAATTAGTCGGAAAAGGAGAGCATTACGTGTTTAATAATGTGGAAGTTGATAAGAAGGAAATAGAATCAGAAGAGTGTGGAAGTTGATAAGAAGGAAATAGAATCAGATGAGGTGAAGTGGACTTCCACATGCGCTACGTCTCCATCTACGAGTGGAACTTAACCCACTCAACTCCCAATTTCTGTACTTTCACCATCAACCCCTCGGACTTGCCATCTCAAGATTTGAGGGATATGAGTGGAGTAAGGCATAGACGTTCGTATCCTCGTGTCCGATTCTCCGACTTTTTGGAGATTGCATTTGCTTATTTACCTCCTATTACGAATGCTAGAGCAGCTCATACTCGCACCATTACTTCCTAATATGCTTACAAGTTCCGACCTCTACGCCTTTTGTTGCTGGCGAAGTTGTTGATGACACCTCTGCGTCTTTTTCTTCGGACCCAATAGATGCTCTTTGCAATTACTAGGAGCATGGACCGTGTAGTCCAATAGCCAGGGCACTTTGTCCTCTTACCAACGTGGAGCTAGCTATTCAGAGCTTACAATATCTTGCATGCATTTTCTCTTCTTTCTCCCTCAAATCCTCAATCCTTGTGGATCTGAACGCGTATTTAAACTTTACGTGGGCATGTAAGTTTGCAATCATTGCATGGGGATGGTGACCTTCATTCAATGCACAAATAAACATATTTCTCGACATCCTTCCAACTCTCAGAATATGGCTTAGAGATCATGACTTGAAAAGGAACAATTTTAGGATTTGTAAATTTCTTTCTTAATTTTGAGGAACAATGCTGATGCATCTTTGAAGGAACGGGAGGAATTTGAAGCCACACACATCTTTCAAACGTGGGAATGTTTTGGCGAAGAAGAAAATTGGTCTGATCTTGAAATCAAGGCAAAGGAAGAAGAGTTTCGAAGGGAAATTGTAGAGTGCCGCAAAGACCTTCGAACCATGGATAATGAAGCAAGGAAATCCCTAATATGAGAGCACAATTAGAGATGGAGGGAAGCTTATATAGGTTTTTCTGGGATACTTTCGACAAATTTATTACCTTCCTCACTCGCCAGTACTTTACATAGATGTAGGATTGTATGGAGTTTGATGGATTTCTTTTGCCTTCAGTCAATTCTTTCGCTTTGGACTGTGTACAGTATTTTCTTAAGTAATGATACATGTACTGATTATTCTTACTGCCTAGTATATTTTCAAACCTTGTGAATGTATAACCCATGTAATGCAGGGTGGTAAGAAAAGCATTTTCTAATTTTTTTTTTAATTGTAATTACAAACAAGTAGAACAAAAATTTTGGTTCAATATTTGGATGTTTGCTAGAATTGTTAATACAGCCCTTTGAATTTTGTCTCGCAAATGTTTTCAATGTTTTCCAACCAAATACCAAATTTAAATAAACTTATCTTTGCTACAAAAACACTGAAAAAGAAACCCTAGAAGATGAAACCATCTCTATTGATCAGTTCTCTCTCTGCACTCGAGAAATTTACATGATGGAAATTTGCATTGTAGGCTAAATTAGGAGGAACAGTCGGATAAATTAATCTTTTCTTGTGGTGTATATAGATCTTTTTGCATGAGAAATTTTTGTATATATAAATATACATATATACGTACGCACGCAAAGAGCCTAATTTCACGTTTGTTATAACACTTCGGGCGATTTTGTGTAGTAATCAGTATATACTAATTTCTTCTTATATATATACATGTAATGCAGGGGATTGTTAATTTGTTATTACATATACTTATGTTGTCCAAAACAAAAACTTGGATTGAATAGACATTTACCGTCAAGCCACGAGATTCCATCTAACTGAATGATTTGTGGAATATATATACTGCGAGGTGCATTTATATAGGTAGAACTAAGGTCATTTTGTGTAAAAAGTTTTGTGTTCAATGATCTATAAAATTATCAGCCTATATATACATTTACTTGTGAATCTGGTCAGATATATGCGCTAGCTTAATTTATTTAGAAAATCTTTCTGTTATTTTAGTTATATTCTTAAAATTGTATAGGATATATTGCGCGCCTTTCTCCCCTTTCGCTTGCTCATTTCCATCCTTGCTTGGGTACTTGGATCTATCTTCATTCTGCTAACACCAAGTATTATATTTTTATGTACTGATTTGTATTTAATAGGGTTGATTAAACAAATTCAAGTTGCTGTTTAAGCAAATTGTATTTCTCTTTTCTTTCTTCTTTGTTTACCTATGGTGATTTCTTTCTAGTTGATATTTGCACGTAGTGGCAAATTTGGGGAAAAGAGAATTTAATCTAGATTTGGAAGGCCTTGTCAGTTAATTTTGAAATCAGAACTTGCATTTGTTTTAGTTTTACCGCAGTGACTACATATACACAGATTAGTAGTTAATCAAGTCATCTACAAAGGATTCTACCTTTGCAGAATACTTGAAGACATGACACGGGGATGAATCTCAGTGAATCATGGCAGCAAGGCCACTCTGCTACTTACAATACCCTGTTGCGTAATCCATTCATGTGCTTCACTAGTTAGATGATGAGACATAGAGTCATAGTTACTTGCGCTGTTTACCTGCTCTTGGTTGAGTTTCTTTACTGGTCAGAAATCATGTTGCGTTAGCAACCACTGGAATGCTCTTGTCAGCTGGTTTTTTTGAAATCAGAACTTGCATTTTTTAGTTTTTTAGTTTTGCAGCAGTGACTATATACAGATTAGTGGTTAATCTTTTTGAATTGTGTTTAATGTCATCTACTTAATTTTTTCTTGAAGTTTTCCCTTCCCTTCAAATTTTTCCATTAACAAGTATCTTTTTTTTATTACATAAACATTAAATGAAAGAGCTCTTGATCTCTAAAGATCTCTCTTTTTCTTTCCCATAAGATATTTTGATTCTCCCGATTATTTCCCTAATCATGCTGCTTAATTAGATTTCATTTTTAGTTCTTCAAAATCCACACATTAACTTGTCTTTTCTGGTCTTCTGAACAATAGTTTTGCGCGAAATGTAAATTGCGTCAAGCTTTTCCCAACAATGATATTATCCAAGAAGCCTTTATCTTGATCTTGAACAATACCAGTTACTAGTCATTCATTACCTTTAAGTAACTTTCTGGATTTTTGGAACCAATGTGATAAAAACTGAAAAATCTCATGACTTTTCTATTACATCTCTTACAAATCTGTGAATAAATTGTAAGTCTCTCTCTGATTCGTTATTATTATTGGAGAAGCCTGTATCGACTCACTTTGTAAATAGATTGAACCTGCAGATAGACACAAGTTTTGTAAATTGATACGAACTTGTTCATCGGAGAAAGCCGTTGATCGACATAAGCTTTGTAGATCGACATATGCTTAATTTTTTTGCGCGATGCATACATTGATCTAGCAGAACCGGCAACAAGCTAGCGAGAGAAATTCTTGTACAGAACCGCCTCTCTCGACTAGTAGTTTATTCCAGGAGCTAAACTAGAGTTTCTAATTCCTTTAGTTTGTAACTTTGCTTGTTGTTTTTTGTTTACTTCTGTGTTATGTGATTATAGAATCAGTTTTAATTATAGCCATCACAAACCAATTGTGTAGTATGTAATCCAGTTGCACTACGAAGAGGATTAGTCGAGGTGTGCGAAAGCTGGCCCAACCTTAAGAAAAAAAAAAAGAGGTTGAGCTTTTAACCGTATTATTTCAAATCCTTTGGGCTACAAATGAATGGAGTAATTCTAATTGCCATATCATTTGATTGTTTTTGAATTATTAAAAAATTGTTATTCTGCCATTAGAACTGGGGCATTTTGAAGATTTTTGCTGCTGGTTGTTTCTTAAAAGTAGTGATAAATACAGTTCGGATTGGATTGGTTTGCTACCTAAACCAAATTAATTTAATTGATTCCAAATTTTTTGTACTCAATCCAAACCAATTATACAGAAAAACCAAACCAAACAAAAACGGATAATGGATTGGTTTGTCGGTTATTAAAATTCAATAGAAAATAAAGTTTACGTAAAATAGAATCAAATTTTAAATGGGCTCTGATGTGAATGAAACGACTTTCGAATTTTGAGGAGGAATAATCACTTGCTTTTGTTATTTTATAATATATTTATGGGGTACGACACTTGTCGACAAGTTAACAAATAATTGGTTCAGTTAATCTAAAGGTTAAACTCAAAACCAATCCAACCAAATCGGTTTTTGAAAAAAATAATTTAAACTAGTCCAATTAATTTAATAAACCAAACTAACTCAATCCAATAAGGCCGAATTGGTTCGGTTTTCCAATTTACCCATGATTAAAAAGGCTAGAAAAAATTAGAGTAAAAAAGTTTGTAGGATGCAATTCTTCAACACTTTTTTTAAAGGATACGCTCCCAATTTTCAAAGGGAGTGGCACACATAGACTTATTTCTCGACCACTGATAGTCTTACTCCAGTGTCTTTAGCATTCAGAAGTTAAAAAAGAAATGAACTTTTTCATTTTAGAATCTATTATATATCTTTGACTTTGAGAAAACTCGACTTATCTATTTCATTTTTGAGAAATAAAAGAGATAATTAACTAGAGGTGGCGCCCTACATATCTACGTGGTCCAAACAAGAGATAACATCTCTCGTAAATTTACATAAACATACGGAAGATGCCTAAATTTAACAGTGTTAAATACTTTTGAGGGAACTTGAATCCAAGCATAAATCATGACAAGACTTGTGCGTGTATTTGAGCCATCAGAGTTGCTTTTGGATAATCATTAATTAATGAGTGTATTGAAATAAATGACTAAGACGAAATGAGGGTCAATACATGGGATCTATTTAAAACACTAACTAATACACTTTTTAATTCGTCATTTAATCTAATAATTTCGTCATTTAATTAACCTATGATTATATATTCTTAATTGATTTGAGTTATTTGGAGCCACTGGACAAGCACAATTGAGCCCCTATTTGTATGGAGGCTTATGTGGAATACAAAACTTATTGTTCTATCTTGTTTTGGAGCATGCTATATTTGATGCTCTTTTCCACTACAAAAATGTATAGCTAGGAGAGCTAGCAAAAAGCCTTTTCACTATTAGGCAAAATTAAATTTAACCCACTATTTCATTTGTAAGCATTCCATATCTGTAAACTTTACCACTTTCAAAATAAAATATTTGTTTTAATTTTTCAAAACATCTAAAATTAAATCTTCAATTTCTTTTTCTACGAAAAAATAAATGTACCAAATGTTCACGATAGTAAATAAATTAGTTCTTAACAATCAGTTGTATAAAATTTATGATAATTGCATGTCAAACATCAACGTCAAATTTACAGTATAATAACTCAAGAGATTATATTTGTGATGGACGTAGTATAAACAATTTAAGACAAAAGGAAATATAGGTATATGTGTGTGAGTTATTGAAGTGGCTCAATAGTAAAAATTAATATTATACATTTATAAATATGTTATAGTCATATGGTTTAAAATGGTAATAATAGAATGAGCGTGTTAGATTCATGTTATGTTCATCTGAATCATGTTACAATTAATTCTAACACGTTTTTTATCGTCTTATCGATATATATTAATTACTTTGGCCACGTATGTAAGGGCTATTCATTTTTACCTTTCAAAATTTCTAGAAGAGAAAAAAACATATAATTAAAATCTAAATACATTTCTATACGATAAGATATATAAGTCGATCACGCTAGTAATTTCTATAAATGTGTTATATTTGAGAAATTTTTATTTTTGTAAAACAAGAAAAGAAAATCCATCAAGTAAATATGAAAAACATTCCAAAAGGGACATCACAAGTGAGAGAAAAAGGAGAAAAAAGAAATCATTGAAGACGACCTTAGGGTGTCCAAAATGGACAAATACAAAAACGGAATATTTCAATTCCAGCCAAAATACAATTGTTTAGCTAAACGGAGTATAAAAATTAGGTCGAGTTTTAAATAAATGATAAATATCTGTATGATAACGAACTTAGTTAAATTTAACATAACACATAGTTGAGCAGCTAGATTACGCATGTTCAAATACAAGATGAATTACACATGTCCTGTCAAGTTTCAAACTTTTACAGCACATTGTTTTATAGATCCTCCCACCTAAAAGTTATAGAGCCCTTCTTTATTAAATTAAAAAAATATAGAGCCTTTTTAACAACCTTTTAAAACTAAACACAAATTCATTAAATTCTTTTTGTATTCAATAATGTTAAAATGATAAAAGGTATTAAAAATTATCAACGTTTAATATCAGTTGTGAAGGAATAATATGTCTAATCAAGAAAATAATTGAAACTCATTCACCGTATGATACAAAACACAATTGACACATAAAATCTATCAAGGCATGTGATAATTACAGGGTGTACAATATGTCTAAGCTCACTGATGCCTGCGATCGCACAAAAATTCCGAAGTCGCATTTCATGTAAAGAAACAATATGTCTAATCAAGATAATAATAATAATTCATACTGCGTATGATAAATGGATCTAACATCATTGTGAAAATCACATATATGTATATATACAACTATAACTAAACTCTTTGGCCCAGTGGTATAAGATTATCACTAAGCTGACAACTTTGGTTCAATTTGAAACTCTTAAGGGCGAATTCTGGCGTTGTCAAAATAATATTTGACTACCGACAGCCACCTTCCGGCGTTATCAAAATAATGTTTGACCAGCGGCAATCACGAACCACAAGCGGGGATTAGTCGAGGTGCGCAAAAGCTAACCCGGATACTCTGTGGAAAACCAAAAAAAGTAAGACATTCGAAAAACGCGCGGCAACATATAATATCTGAGTAACAATTGCAACGAATTGATAGACAATAATCTAGATGAAAAATTCGACATCCACATCCATGACCTAACAACCATGTATCTAGCTGAGAAACTTTCAAAATCAATCGTAACTGTATAGTAATAACATCGAGATAACATGCAAACCTACAAAAGGAAAAAAATGTAAAATAGTTAATTTAACAAAATAAATAATTAAAATAATATCACTTTGTCCTTCTTTAAAATGTTATCCTTAAAACTAATTATTTTAAATCAATGTCCTTTGTTAAGACCATTAGTATATTATTACCCTTTATTATTATTTTCTATAAATTAATAAGACACTTTTTTTTTAATACTAAAAGTAATAGTTCACTTTACTATTTCTTAGGTAAGGTCGGAGCCAGCCAGCCACCAAAAAAGGAGGGCTAATTTTTTTTTAATGTGTTATATTTTTTTAATAGGATTAAGAAAAAATAAACTTAGTAAGCAATAATTTAGATTTTGTTACATTGTCCACCTGAATTATATTATTATCGATTTGTTATTATGGCCGATGCAAATTGCACTTTATCTTAGTATTTTAACACTTTAAATTAATGTAAATCTTGTTACTTGAATGATCAAATGAAGATATTTTTACTTTGTTTGAAATACAATCACAAAAAAATAATAAATAATAATAATAAAAATAAATAAATAAATAAAATTCACTATTCTCACTTAGTATTAAGTTGAAAATAGTGGTAGTTAAAAAGTTATTAAACCCAAATTAAATTATAAGTATTAATTTGAGATCAAAAGCATGCTATAAATTGGTTGAACATTTTAAATGATATTGTTAAAGATACTTTTAACCAACTTTTTACCGTCCTTGCAATAGTGGGATTATTTTTTTTGAACAACAATAGTGGGATTATTTGATGTTAACAGGCAAAAATGAACACACTGAAACCGAAACGTTTAAAAGATGAAGATTTGGATTTGGGCCAAACTAGTTAAAAAAATGTTATATTTTATATAAAGCGTTACGGTTCAATCTTTTTTTTCAAGAATTACTTAAATATATTACTGTTTGTATAAAAACAAAAATTATAACATTAATCATTTTAGCTTTAATTAAAAATTTTATTTTTTTAATATTTCTTAAATTAAGATTTATATATTTTGTATAAAAGTTAAATCTAATCATATAAATTAGTTTTTTAATAGACTGTCAATTATTTTAAAATTAATTTAACAGTGAAATATTTTAATTTATATTTCTTTCAACGGGTAGTGTTGAAAGGGACATTGGGCCCTTCATGCTTCTCTTTTGGCTGAAAGTTTCTTTTACTATTTCTTTATTTGAATGGTTGGTATTTATCCTTGGCCTTTGGAAGACAGATTTGTCCAACTCAATGTTGCTTTTGATTTAAAATGACTTGGTGGTCCTTAGCCACACCACATTATCCTGCCCACTTATGGCAACAAAATACAACCAACCAAAAGGAAATTTAAAAGTTTTGGAAATATTTCTCTGATTTTAATATTGGAAATAGTGTATTTGGGAATTTAATTTCAAGTTTTGGAATTGGCGCAAAAATAATCTGCAACATTCCGAGCGTATAAATTGTGCAGGTTAATTTTTGCTCAAACTCTAGTTCCAATTTCAAGTTTTGGGAGTTGATTTCCAAACGTACTCTTATTTGGTTAATTTTTGTTCCAACTCTAGTTCCAATTTGAAGACTCGGGAGTTGGTTTTCAAGCATACCCTTCTTGTTATTAGTTTATTATATTTCTTTAACTTTATTATGTTATGGGTGCCTAAAAATTATGTAAAAATAAATAATCGTGTTTAAATATTGTTTACAAGCACAATTGAACCTTGATTTGAGGGCATGTTTTAAGTAAAAAATGGTGTGTTACATATGCATTGGTCAAAATTAGATTTTGTGTAGAGTCTATACATGATATATCTGGTTAACTAACTAATTTATTGACAATAAGAGTCGGGTAATTAACAAAAATAATTCTTGAAGTTTGACACAATTCCCTCGCTCATCCCTAAAGTTTAATTTTTGGTTGAAGTATCCTTAAAGTTTTTAATATGTCCCTCGCTCGTCCAAAACCAGATACTCCGTTAAAAACATGGATGAAAAAGACACATGATTGGACGAGTGAAGGACAAATTTCAAACTTCAGGGGTTATTCTTGGAGGTTTTCAAACTTCAGGGGTTATTCTCGCAGGTTTTCCGTCTTGTTTTTAACGGAACATCCAGTTTTGGACGAGCAATGGACAAATTAGAAACTTTAATGATGCTTCAACATAAAATTAAACTTTAGGGACAAGCGAGAAAATTGTGTCAAACTTCAAGGATCATTTTTGCTAATTACCCATAAGAGTCCAAACAAAATTCTACAAGAGTTTGATTCGAAAATTAAATTTTAATACTTTTAAATTTTTGATACAATTTGATACAAAATGATAAATTTATCACACAACTTTTTCTCATACAATACAACCCCTACAATATATAGGCGAAAACCAATAAAATGTTCAACAACCATGTTCATATGGATCGAATCTAAGATTTTCTTATGACGAGAATATGAAAGATGCCAATATGTTATAAGACCGTTGAATAAATTTTAATACTTTTTACTTAGTCAAATAGTTTTTGTAGTATATATTGTTGCGAAAGTTAAATGGAAGCCTTTTGTCAAAGAAAAATTATTATTTTACCAAACTAATATGTTGTTAAGCTCCTTACTTAATAGTTACTTAATGCATCTCTTTCAAGAGATGGACAATGATATGGGGATTTTATTTTATTTTTCTCTTAAGAATAAGAGTTTTATCAATATATCAAAATGTTGAGACATTTTTTTTTACTAGACATTATGTTGTGAATTGACAAAAATAGCAATCCAATTATAAACAATGATGCAACCGATAATCTATGAAGAAATGATACAAAGAAGATAACCAATTTATTATGCTAAAAAACTAAATGTTCCCTAATTAACTAAGATTTTTTTGGAAGAGATTCCAAATCAAATCATTAACATATGCTAACCAAATTATTCAAAATTCAAAAAAGATTATAAATATGAAAATTATTTCTCCTAATTAATAAAAATAAAATTATAATAAAAACAATGATAAAATAATAAACTTGTCTTCACTTCCATTACATCATTCACCCGCTTTTCAAAAAAAAAGTATCATTGCGTTTAAGAAAACAAATTGTTATTGTCCGTATCAACTGATAAGATACTTTAAAAACTTGATAGGTGGATTGATTTGAATTCTTCGCACCTAATTTCTTCCAAAATGTTACTTTTTCTCTTTGTCAATCAAAGGTTCTACTTGGGATCCAAGTGGGCTGATGAACTTGTCGATGCCAATAAAAGCAATCTCTTTAAATTTTCTTCAATATTTTCTTCGTGAAATTTTTTGTGCCCAAAATCGAATAAATTCATAAGAGTGATATTTACAACTTCCGTACTTTTAAGATTTTTAATAAATATTGGAAGATTGGTCAACTTTATGTGTGCATACGCTCACATTAACAAGTGGTGAAACAAAATATTTCAAAATTTTGATGAAACTAACTTTTACTTTTTTTTGTTTGGGACATTTCTCACTAAACTTTCTTGTGATTTGATTGCAATTTCCTCAAAATCATCATAAAACCAATTAAAACATTTCTTCATGTAAAACATTATCTCATTAAAATTGTTAGGATGATATTTTTTCAGTTTGCGAATATACTATTAATCCACACGTGTTCCTAGGAGGACCACCAAATCTGCAGCAATGTTGTACCTTGAAATTCATCTTCAAGTAAGCGGACCATGAACATACTTAGCAGCTTTGACTTTTAAGACCTTGAAGTAATATAAATACTTCTCGATTTGTAACAACCAATCTACAAACGGACATTTGTTAAATTGATTGTTGAAAAGTTTCCATTGACTTCTTGGTAAGATGGATTGTTGGTGGAGAATTAACCCTAGAGAGGGTGAATAGGGTTTATGGCAAATAATCAATTTTTAATTAATTCCTTTGAATGTGGGGAATTATAACTAACAGTGAACTCAAACAAAATAAAGTAAGTACTTGAAATGTAAAGGAGTTTGAGTTTAGGGAGATTGAACCACTAATCCAAGTCGGTTTGTTTATGCGATTCGGCTTTTGGCCATACATCCACACCCGAGGTCGGTACTCAAGAAATTTCACTATATGATCTTCTTTGCGGGTCAAGATCAAAACCTCTTTACACCAAATTTTTTTACAGGCGAAAATCATACCTCTACAAGTGTGATAATACACACACTTCACACAAGATTAAATCTCTACGAGTGTAATAATACCCACACACTCACACAAGATTTCTCTCTAGCTAACTATGAGAACACTTCTCACAAAAATGGAAATGATGGTTTTAGTGATCAATCATTAAGATTGCTTTCAAGGATAAAGAATGAGAATTTTTAAAATCAAAACACAACTTATAAGATAAAACTCTTAAGCTCTTAAGAATAAGATGATGATGCTCTTAAGATAGCTTTTGAAAACTCAAAGTAGTTATGTAATTTCTTGTGTTTATTTTCCTCTTCTTTCTTCACTATATATAGCAATAGCAATATGGGCGTTGTAGAAAGAGCCATTAGAAAAGAGCCGTTGCCATATGGGAGTAAGAAGATAAGAGAGTTTTGAATCTTTGAAAACAAAATGTTCCTTTTAAAATTTTGAAAGACTCGGGTAACTTATAAAAAGTAGGACCAGTGGGCTGGTCACTTTTGAGCTTTGAAGAATCATGTTACTTACAAAAGGAAGACTAGTGGATTAGTCACCTTTTTAGCTTTGAAAACTTAAGTCAACTTTAACAAGTTGGCTTATTCTTATTTTATGAGCTTTTCTAGAGAATTTACCTAATAAATTGTATTTGTGAAACTTTTACAAAAGAACCTATATACATTAATCTAGTTTGAATTTTCAATTATTTATTCTTATTTAGTTTCTTTCATGGTGGATCTTCTTCTCTTGAGATATAAAAAGACATGGCTTCTTCAGGAGAACAAAGAGTGGTCCAATCCCTTTCTGAGTACTCAATGCTAGTCTTGGCAGTTTGAATCCTTTCTTTAGAATAATCTTTTTGCGCTTATAGGATTAAACTGAGACTAAAAGAAATAAATTTTTAATAGTACTTTTAATAGAGTATTTTTGTTTTAATCATCAAAATATAAATTAAATAAAGAATGTTTATTTAACTATATTTCACATGGATGTTTGCTCACATTGACCATACTAGTAAGGGCAGCGGGATAAAGCCTTGCCTCGTGATCGATAATGAACACCTAAATAACATATGCAATCAATGTCAACAGGAAGATAATTAGCCATGACATAAGCTAACATAAAGTCAAGCGAATCGAGAATTCAAAACTGACTCTGATACCAACTGATGTAGAAGGGGAACGAGGTGAGAAGGAGAAAGAAAACCATCTTCAACCTTAACTTCTTAAATACACAAGAACAAAACAAAAATTCATCGAATTTTCAAAGAACAAGAGAATTTTCTCTTATTTTTTTAATTAATTCATTGATAAGTTGATTCCCATTGCAATAAGAATATAACCAATTTATAATGCTAAAATATAAACTATGCTAAATAACTAAGATTTGGCTGAAAGATATTCCAAATCAAATCATTTACATATGGTAACCAAATTATTCAAAAGTCAAAATTCAAAAAAGACAATAAATATGGAAACTATTTCTCCTAATTAACAAAAAAAAAACAATAAAAATAATAAAAAACTTGTCTTCATTTCCATTGCATTAACACACAAAGTAACATGGTTGCCTTTCGGACACATTCACGTAAAAAGGGAGAAACTTTTATTGTCTCATGAGAATAGTTAGTTGATTGGCCGATAACTCCACTAAATGAAATTTATTGGGAGTCTTCGAAATCTCTTGGACCCACCCATTCTTCCGCAAAGCTTGTGTCAGCAAATATAAGCTAGTCGTAGTCAGTGTTTGAAATTGCATGTACATAGTTCCATCAAGACCAAGCATTGGATCGGCTAATTCCCACCATGGAATCGTCGTCTAATGAAAACTTTAAGTGCCCTCATGAGTAAAATAGGTCACCTATTGCAAAAGTCAAAACTCATAGCTGGACAATAATAAGTAATGAAAAAGATCGTCTCAACATGTACTCACGGTTGAAGAGAATAAGAAAAATCAACTTAAAATGCTCCAATAACCACATATATAGCAACTGTGGACTACCGTGCAAAAAAGTGCTTTGATCATCAAAATAATATTTACCCAAGCCATTCAAAGTTTCACCAAAGACTAGTAAAGTCTTGTTCGCATTTCCATTTTAAACTTGGAGCAAGACATTTAAAACTAAAGGGTTAGCCTTAGGAATGCTCGAAACCAATAACAAGGTAGTTACTATGTCATGATAAGGATGAGTAATTTGGGCATCCTTATTTTGCATAAGGAACTTTATATCAAGAGATAAATCAAGAAAACCTCCAACCTTAAATTGTTAGTCACTTGGTTAGTAACATTCAAACAAACCTTTATGAAATTATAAAGACTAACACTTATAGTTGGGAGAAGAGCCAACAACTCCTTATTTGCTGGGCGCATTGTAAGAATCAGCAAATGCAACTCCCGGGTCTCAAGCTCTAGTTTGGGGCTCTGAAACGTTGGAAGAAGATCCATCGATTCATTCACTTCTATGCGGTATTAATTCATATCACGTGTTCATCTATCCTATTCTAAATGCAGAAGGGTTCTTTCAGAGTTGTTAATACGTTTTACGAGAAAATAGACAACAGAGTTGTATAAGAGGAAGGGCTATAGATAAGCCTTTTCCTTACACGTTTATCTACAAAACCATGATTCTATAAGATTTGGGAACTATATTACAGATTAGAAAGGTGTTAAGTACTTATCCCGCCCTTTCAGTCTCTAGTGATTTTTATATGTTTATTTTATGTTGAAAAACTTGGATACTTTTACTGATGTTATACTACTTTCAAGAAATATCTTATAAAAACCTGATTTTGGAAAAAATAAGAAAATTGATGAAAACCTCGTAATATGTGATTCAATGTTTGGTATTGTCAAAGCTTGATTACTAGTAACAAAGTTTATCTTATATGTTTTGAAATCATGATATTGATTCAGTATTGTTTCCTCAAATAACAATATCAATCATCTCATTTGGCTTGTTTAAAAAATATCAAATCTTATAAGAATTAATTTAAAATGGAATTGAAGCCTTGAGAAGAGTGTATCAGATCATTACAGTTTATATGAAAGACATAATATATCCAAGTTTAATTCCTAATTAAGCTTTATTAGTCCGGGTTTTGAAAACTTGATTTCATTCATATGATAATGACTTTACTTCTTCTGATTTTATAAATAATTTTTTATCAGAGTTTTGACAAGTAGTTTTGTTTGAAAACAGTAAACTATCGATAATTTGTATCCAATTAGAAAGTGAACAAAACAACATGTATAAAAAGTCTACATCTATAAATAATTAAACAATTAAGATAAAACAAGTACGCAAATATATAAAAATAGCTACGTAAATATATAACTTAATTTAAAAATAAGTTTAAATGATTGCCTCCCTGTCAATATAATATAAATAAAGTATTGCAGAGAAACTTCCTGTGTGTAATTATTTTTTTCTTTTTTAAATATTTTCAGCGGTTCAACTCTAGAAGGTGGCACTCTAAATGTCAAGACTAGGTCTGAAACTCTTGTAAAAATAAATATTATCAAATGTGCTTCCAAAAAAGGTTTGAAAATTGAAAATATGATAGAGAATAAGGAATTTTAGTGTAAAATCCATGTCCTTGAATCAATGGGGTGTTAGTCTATTTCTAATGCTGAGGAGGGGTTGTCGTGCAAAAACCACAACAATGCGCCATTTGTTGTGTAACAAACAACTGAAATAATGGGTTCTGATAGATTAATGTATTAAAAAGTGGTTGGTTTGTGTTTAATGGGTTTGTCATGCGACAAATTGAGTATGTCGCATGACAAACCCATCCAGTACGACTGTTTATTGTGCTGCAAACTCCCTTAAAGTGTGCTTTAGTGCATGGGTGAATTATGGACTCGATATGAACTCTATGAGAGTTTCTAATATAGACAATAAAATTTAATTAAAATTAAACTATTATGTAGATAATAAACTTAATTAAAATTAAACAAATAGGCATATAATATACTTAATTAAAATTAAACAAGTATGCATATAATATACTTAATTAAAATAAGGGGGTTACTTTCTCGACGATCATATAAATATGAGAGAAAACGTGCGGCGGGCAGACCTCTAGCATTACACTGATGCTTCTCCCGGCGCAGTGAACAAACTTCCGGCTTGACTGACACTCAAAGTGTAAACTTTATACTGACAGTATTCTCATTTCTAAGAACCTAATAAAAATTAACCAGAGCATGATTCTTAACACCTATAATAAAAGAGTACGAGAGTCTTTGCTAATAAAAGCTATTTGGTTAATGGCTTAAAGCTCTTATATGATCCTTCATTTCCTCACTTTTTCTCCTTCCTAAAAAAACAAGCCTTAAACCCTTATTTATAAAGAGACCCAAGGCCTCACTCTATGGCTCCATCTAATGTAGGATGGCCAAAAATGGGTAAAAAACAAGAATAAGCAGCAAAATAAGCCATATTAAGGCTTAAAAAAAGCTACTCCACCAAATCAAATCCTAAGCTTAAAAATAATAAATAATTTAGTAATAAAATAAGAGTTCTTGCGGGAATCGCAAATTGGGGTGTCTACGCACATCTCATTAAAACCAAATCTAAAAACATGCTTCGTTGGGTGCAAAAATGTTAAAGCTCGTACAATAAGGCTCAATCAACCTAATGACTTTGTTGCCAACTGAAAAGGAAGCCAAGCTTTCCCAATAGCGCACTAGTTAGTACATTAAAGAATTTACCATGAAGCAAAACATATTCAGCATAATCAGAGCACTCATAAAGTTCCATTTTTATAAGCAATATGAGATTTTTAAGTTAGAATGTGAGGAAGGAAATAATATGTTTTCGCCTTTAAAAAGACGGACATAAGGTCAACTAGGTGAACTGCACCGTTCATGTAGGTACCGTACTTACTTGCATCTCTTCAAAGCGCAGTATACTAATGGTATGTCTAAATAATTTATCATATATTGGTAAGCCAATACATCAGCTTTTATATCAATTTGCTACTCTCAATAACACGTGAAACATGTGTATATTTCTTTAAACCACTATTATACTCATCTTGCACATCCCTTAACAAATAATAAAAAGCACAAAGTCAATCAATTTAAGCATTAACCAAAGATATTTTCAAATTTGTACAAAAAATGATATTTTCAAATACAAAATGATTGGGAGTATTTTAAGGCATGAGCATTTATGTATGTGTAAGTAATGCATTTTCCCCATGGTATTTGAACATTATTTGATCCCATGATCTTTAGCAACACTTTGCAATTAATTTTACTTTTTGGTCTAAATCTTTTTAGGCATGACCATTATGACTTGTTTAGTCTAAATCTTTTGATTAATTGTATTGATATGACCTCATTTCAATCCTACTGGCAAAGAACATGGTGCACTTAAAGACGAAACTCATCAAACTGGTGATCTAGGATTGAATTTAATATGTATTTGATGTTTTTGGTAATACTAGCTAGGACTAGATTCTGTTCGGTTATCGAACCAAAAATTTCAGTACGCTTAAAATTATAATTGATACCGTACCAAAAATAATTCGATTATCGATTTTTTGCTCAGTTTGGTTACAATTTTTGATAAGTATTGAAAATCCAAATTATTTTACAAAATGGAAAAGATATATAAAAATCTACAAGAACATCATAGATCAACACACTTAAATGTATACAAACACAAACAAAATTGTAAAAATTGAAAGAAAATCAAAATCGATCATTTACATAAACTCTATATAGATCTAATATATAGCACGAACGAAATCTAACATATTGAAATAAAATTGACAACAATCTATGTATTTGCACAAACCTATATAGATCTGAATTCATATCTATATACATGCAGAACCCAACCCTCTGGAAAGTTGAAATGTATCGGAAATACAAAACTTATTTAAAAAGAAATTTGTGTTTTGTGGTCCTTGATCGTGACTAAAGAGGAAAATGGTGTTTATTAACTTCAAACCACTTTGCCGAATGGAGATGTGAAACACTGAAGCCTATGAGAGAGAACTTGAAAGATGGAGTGATTTGTGATATACGTAAAATAACTACATTTGTTTGAAGTTTAAACTTTAATAAAGATAGGGAAAATCTTGAAGATGCAATGAAAAAAGGACACATGGAAAGTTAAGAACATATATTTAAAAAGAAAAAAAAATAGTTCGGTTTGGTAAAACCAAACCTTTTGAATTTGTATACCATTACTATACCATTTGAGTATTGATTATCAACCTTCAGTTATCATTTTTATCGGTTCGGTCTATTTTGGTTTTTTTAGTTCAATTCAATTTATTTGGGTTCAGTTTTTTAGTTTAAATTGCCAACCCTAGTACTATTAGCTAACTTTGATAGTTGTTAATTAGGTTGCTATATATAATTAATTGTTGAGCTTTGGTATATGTGATTGATTGCTGGTATCTATATTTTAAATTATGTTTTTAGCAGATAATTTTTTCTTTCTTTTTAAATAATTCCGTTGTTTATCACTATAAAAAACAATGATAAAACACTTGTCATAATATTTTTTTTCAAACTTATGATTGTTATTAACAGTCACAAGTTTGTAACATTACGACTGTTATTTATGCTAGTTATTAATAATCATAAGTTTGTAAACTTACCATATTTTAAATTTGGTATATTATTGGTGTTAAGGAAATTAAATTTTGGCAGGACAAATGGTTATATGGCCAGCGGTTAATTGATCTAGCAATTGCTCTTTCAGGATTAGTAAATATGTCAGTTAGAGAGGTGTTTTTCAATGCAAATAGAATGCTGGAATTGTGTTTGTTAGTTCTGCCTGAAATATGGCTTTGGCGGCTTTAGCAATGAAGGAAAATATATCAACTAAAGCAGATAAATGTGTGTATATGTTCTACTAGTGGAAAGTTTTTGTTGACTTGAAAGTCACTAATCTTGTTTTGATAATAACAATAAAGTTAATCATGTGTAATTTAACTTAGTTGGTGTTTTAAGTATTAACCACAACAAATTGATCATATTTGGACTTAACCGAAAAGCCGGATTCAAGGTCATTCATCTACAAAGTATTGCAATCCATGTCTCTCACCTCACACAACTTCCTTGAGATCTCTTTGAAGAACAATAAAGCCAAGGAAGAAAAGAAACGAAGCAATACAAACAAAGCTCTCGAAGACTCCTTATTGTTTATGTGAGTGAGTGCTTTAGTTTCCTTTGTAAAGGTTTCAATTTGATCATTATAATAGCTCATAGAATATTTCTTTATCATAAGATTGATCAAAACATATGTTGAATTAAAATCCTTTCAAAAACCCTCTTTTAAAGAAAAACCGTTTTTGAAATAAATTCATATTTAATTTTAATTGATCTCATTTGAAGCTCTAACAAAAATAGGTGTCTTAGGAACCTATATTTTACATTCCCCAAGCATTAAAAGTGGTTTTAGAGCCTAATTACAAAAGTACAAAATTTGGATTTTTGGCCTGATGGACAAAGCCCATCAGTCGACTAAGCAGAGAGGCTCAGTCGACTGAGGCTTGCTCAGTCGACTAAGGAGCACTGCTTAGTCGACTGATGGCCCAGAAACTAGCCGTTGGAGTTCTGATTTTTTACCATTTTTGGCACCAAACTCTTACCAACTCCCTCCAAACGGCCATATGATGTCTTAGACTATATATACACCTTTTAAGACTTATTTAAAACCACTTGAATCATTCTTACTCTATTCTCTTCATCTACACTCATTTTCAAAGATTCAAGAACATTGCTTTTGATCAATCATCTTTATTTTGAGCTATATTCTATTGATCAAATTTGATATCTCTTAGTGTGAGCTTAAGTTGTAATCTTCATACACTATAGAGCTATTGTACATTGGTGTTAGTCACCAAATCATTTCTTTCAAACATTAAGAGAGGTTTATCTCTTAAGATAGCAAGAGAGTTTTTCTTGTGTGAGTATTGAGAGAATTTCAATACTTGTAAGAGTGTGTGAGAAGGATACACTTGTAGAGGTTTGATCTTCACCCGGAAGGAGATCGGTTTTAGTGGAACTTCTCGGGGAACTAACCGAGCGCAGAGTAGGGGCTATCAAACCGAACCGTGTGGACAAAAAGTCTTTGACTTTAATTGGTTTAATCTTTCTATCTCTTGAACTTTTACTTTGTAGTATTTGCATCTTGTGATTGGATTTATCTTTATTCATTGTTTGGTTGATTGATATAGACATTAAACATTTTTAAATTGATTTTAAAAATCCCATTAAGTTTTAAAAACCCTATTCACCCCCCCTCTAGGGTATTTTCTGACCTACAATTGGTATCAGAGGTTGTACTCTTGTTTTTGATTTTACAATCTTAGAGTCCTCGATCATGTCTTATTATCAAGGAACCAGCCTTTCCGAAAGTGCTTCTACTTATAGACCACCATTGCTTGATGGAAAAAACTATAGCTATTGGAAAAATAGAATGTGTACATTTTTACAAGCTAATGATTTTGAACAATGGAAGGTTACACTTGTTGGACCTTATGAAATTACAAAATCCGATGAAATGGGAAATGTTATTCCCAAGTCTATATCCGAATACAATGAGAATGATATTAAGAAAATCCAATTTAATGCTGAAGCTTTAAACTCTTTACAGTGTGCATTAACTATGGATGAATACAACAAAATCTCTAGTTGCAAAACGGCAAAAGAGATTTGGGATAAGCTTGAAGGTTACCTATGAAGGAACCTCTCAAGTAAAAGAGGAGAATATTATTATTCTTGTCCATGATTATGAATTGTTTAAGATGGAGCCTAATGAATCACTTGCTTCCATGTATAGTAGATTTTCTATTCTCACTAACGCTTTGGACCTTCTTGGTAAGGTTTACTCTAATGAAGAGAAAATTCGAAAGATTCTTAGGATTCTTCTCAAGAAATGGAGACCTAAGGTGACGGCCATACAAGAGGCCAAGAATCTCAAGACCTTGAGCATGGATGAGCTCTTGGGTTCATTAAAAACCCATGAGAAGGAGTTGGCAAGAGAAGAAGGAAAAGATGGAAAAATCTCAACTAAAGGAGATGGAGAATGGCACTTCTCTCTAGGAAATTTGAGAAATTCCTAGCAAAGAAGAAGTACTCTCAAGGGAAGATCAACAACTATCCCTCATCCTCAAAGAACTTCAATGATAGATCAACTAATCCAAAAGTTGATAATGAGGAAAGGAAATGCTTCCATTGTCAAAAACCGGGACATTACAAGTCAAATTGTCCGGTTAGAAAAGAGGAGAAAAGAGAGAAGAAAGCAAAGAAGGAAGAGCTATACAAAAGATTGAAGCATGCTCTCAAAGAAATTTCAAGCGAATCAGAAGAAGAAGAATCCGATATCGAGTCAAGTGATGAAGAGACGGCTGACCTTTGCCTTGTGGCAAAAGATGGAAGGGCATACAAATCTTTGCCTCATCGATGAAGCACTCATGGCGTATACCATTTTCTCTCCGTGGCCTTGGCCCTTTTTGATGTTGCCATAGGGGGAGAAAATGTGTGTTGGGGGCAATCAATGTTGGTAAGACTATTAATTATTTCATGTCTTTAACATTGATAATTGTTTTCCTTTGAAAACTTCATTTGAGATCAAAAATTGTTTTATTGGTTTTAAAACTATCTCAAATATTTACAAATATTTTTATTATCATTTATTTTATTTATGCATAAATTGAGGGGGAGCATATATCATTTATTCATATGCTATTTATGCTTGTTATTGAAAACACACATTAATTTATTGTCATCATCAAAAAGGGGGAGATTGTTGACCTTGAGGTCTTAATCTTATTTTGATAATAACAATAAATCAATCATGTATAATTTAACATGTTCTTGATTTAAGATTATAGATTTCTTATTTGGAAAATCAAGAATAGCATGATTGCTCAAAGGAAGTTTGACAAGGATCGTTCAATCAATATCCGATCAAGTCAACTACACATTGGACTAGCAAGAAGATCAATCACATCACAATGCAAATCCATGAAGATGAAGATCAAGGATCACATGCAAAAGCTTCAAGGGAAAAGCCTCAAGTGAAGAATCAAGTTGAAGAAACTATTCAAAGCATTCAAAAAATCACATATTCGGTAATTGAGTGTATGCTTAGGATTGATGTAAAGTTTCTTCATTGATTTATTATATAGCTCATATATTTTGATATATCATTGTTAGATTGATCAAAATCAGTTTGAATCAAAATTTCTTTGAAAACACCATTCTTGCAAAAACCGGTTTTCAAATAATTTCATATTAAATTGATTTGAGCATATTTTGAGCTCTCATGAAAATAGGTGTCTTAGCATAATATATTTGACCTATCCCAAGCATCAAAATTGATTTTGGAACTTAATTGCAAAAATGTTTATTTTTTCCCTTTTTAGATTCGCTCCGTTTTTGCGCAGTTTTGATCTAACGGTTTGTTGGAGGCCTTAACGGACTCCGATCATTATAAAATTTGGACAGAAGTTAAATAACACATTATATTACTTATATCCAAAATTTCATCAAGTTACAACGGCTGGATAATGAGATATGATCAAAACAAATCGGGAAAAATTTGCTGTCTGCAGCAATCTATCTAAACAGACCAGCAGAGGTCATCAGTCGACTGATGGGCTTTGCTCAGTCGACTGATGGTCACTCATTCGACTAAGGAGCCTTGCTCAGTCGACTGATGACCTGAATATAGCCGTTGGGAGTTGTTCTTTTTGCATTTTTGAGTTTAAATCATCACCCAAACTTCTCAAACGGCTATATCACTTTTGGGACTATAAATATGACTTCCAAGACTCATTCTAAACACCTTGAATCATTCATACACTTCATACTTCATCTATCTTCAATATCTAAAGATTCAAGAAATTATTTTTGATCAATCATTCTTATTGAGCTATAAATCTTGATCAATCAAGTAACTCTAGTGTGAGCTTCAATTGTATTCTTTTAAACACTTTAGAGTTATTGTAAATTGGTGTGAATCACCAAACAAAACTTGTATTCAATTGTGAAAGGTAAATCTCATAGGAAAAACAAGAAGGTAAATTCTTGTTTAGAAATTGTGAAAGGTAAATTTCACAAGGTTAGCAAGAGGGTATCTTGTGAGAGTATTGTGGTGTAGCAATACTTGTAGAGTGTGTGAGACAACACTTGTAGAGGTTTGATCTTCACCCGAAAGGAGATTGATTTTAGTGGAAATTTTCGGGGAACTAACCGAGCGCGGACTATGGTTTGGTAAACCAAAACCGTGTGGACAAAAAGCCTTGGACTTCAAATCGGTTCAATCTTTCTAACTCAATCTCTTTATTATTGATTGTTTAAACTGTTTGAGATTGCTTAATTATTTGCTCTTGTGCTTGATTGTTTATTTGCTTACATTCCTTGATAAATTTGTTTAGTAAATTGTTTTACTTAAACATTTTCGAAAAGTTTTTAAATTCCGCATTTAGTTTTAAAAACCCTATTCACCCCCCCCTCTAGGGTTTTTATCAACAAGAGGATGATGAAGGGACAATGGGCTTTGACGATGACATGGCTCTCCTTTCTAGAAACTTCATGAAATTTCTAGCCAAGAAGAAGAAGTTTCAAGAAAAAGGGAACAACTTTGGTTCTTCATCAAAGAGGAACAATGATCGATCAATTCAACCAAGAGTTGAAAACGAAGAAGTCAAGAAATGTTTCCATTGTCATGAACCGGGACATTTCAAAACCAATTGTCCGGTTAGAAGAAATGAGAGAAGAGATAAAAGAGATAAAGCCTTCAAGCAAATAAGGCATGCCCTCAAGGGAACTTGGAGTGATTCCGAAGAGGGTGAGTCCGATGCCGACTCTAGCGACGAGGAGACGCCAAATCTTTGCCTCATGGCAAGAGACGATGAGGTAGACTCTATTTATGACTCATTTAGTGATGATAATATTTCTATGAATGATGATGCTCATGATGAAAATGATTATGATGAGTTATATGAAATGTTTGAGGAATTGCATAGCAAATTTGAAAATTTATCTAAAGGATATGCAAGCCTCAAAAAGGAAAATTTGATAGTTTCTAACAAATGTGAAACGTTTGAAAAAGAAAACATAGTTTTGAAAAATGAAATCAAAACTTTGAAGAAAGGAAAAGAAAAGGAAATTCCAAACACACTTGTAGTAGAAAACATCAAATTGAAAGATCAAGTGGATGATCTAACTAATAGCTTAGCCAAATTCACCAATGGAAGGGACAATTTGGATAAACTATTAGGAATGCAAAGATGTGTATTTGACAAAGCCGGGTTGGGTTATAACCAAATTGACAACCAAAAGGATTACAAAAACTTTTTCAAAACATACACACCTCATGATCCCACTCATCTTTGTTCATATTGTGGTAGAAACACTCATTATGTGGATCATTGTTTCTATCGAAATGAAAGTTTCCCTAAGAGGAAGCTTTTGCTTGGGTTCCAAAAGGAACCATTATGTTTGCTAACCCAAAGGGACCCAACACATTTTGGGTACCAAAGGAGAAGTTACTCAAAGTCATGGTGTAGGTGTGCTTGAAAGCCAAGGGTAGCAAAACCAAGTGGTTCTTGGATAGCGGTTGCTCAAAGCACATGACGGGAGACAAGAACAATTTCTTAAGTCTAATTCCCAAGCAAGGAGGGAATGTGACCTTCGGAGACAACGCCAAGGGCAAAATCATCGGTATAGGTAAGGTTGGTAAGCATTCTACTTCTATTGATAATGTTCTATTGGTTGATGGTTTGAAGCATAATTTACTTAGCATTAGTCAATTATGTGATAAGGGCTATGAAGTTATTTTTAAATCCGATCGTTGCATTGTTAAGAATGTTAGTGATGATTCCATTCTACTTGTTGCATATAGAACTAACAATGTGTATACTCTTGAGCTTGATGATTTATTTCAAAAAGATGTTAAATGCTTATCCGCTATAAATGATGTATCTTGGTTGTGGCATAGGAGACTAGGACATGCTAATATGGATCTAATTCATGCTTTGTCTAAGAAAGAGCTTGTTAAAGGATTGCCTAAAACCAAATTTGTTAAGGATAAAATTTGTGATGCATGTCAACTTGGTAAACAACACAAATCTTCTTTCAAGTCTAAAAGGGATATTATTACATCTAGACCACTTGATATGTTGCATCTTGATTTGTTCGGTCCTATTTCGGTTGCTAGTCTAGGTGGCAAATTGTACACTCTTGTTATTGTTGATGATTACACTAGACTCACTTGAGTGTTCTTTCTCACCCACAAAAGTGAAACTCCTCATGTCTTTGCTAAATTTTGTAGAAAAGTTCAAAATGAAAAAGGTGTCTTTATTGTGCATGTTCGTAGTGATAGAGGTAGAGAATTTGACAATGTTGATATTGAGAACTTTTGTGATGAGCATGGTATTGATCATAATTTTTCGGCACCTAGAACTCCTCAACAAAATGGTGTTGTTGAGAGGAAAAATAGATCTCTTCAAGAGATGTCTAGGACTATGCTTAATGAACATTCTTTACCGGAGTATTTGTGGGCGGAAACCGTTAACACCGCATGCTATGTGATTAATCGTACTATTATTCGTAAAAAGTTAGATAAGACACCATATGAGTTATGGAATGACAAGAAACCAAATATTGCTTATTTTAAAGTTTTTGGTTGCAAATGTTTTATTTTGAATGATCGTGATCACCTAGGTAAATTTGATGTTAAATCCGATGAAGGAATTTTTCTTGGGTATGCCACAAATAGTAAAGCTTATAGAGTTTATAACAAGAAAAGTTTGGTAGTCCAAGAGTCTATGCATGTTGTGTTTGATGAGTCAAATCCTTTCTCACCCAAAGTACATTCCGATGATGATGTTGACATTATCCAAAAGATTTTGGATATTCAAATTAATGATACATCTAAAGAAGAACCATCGAGTGCTCAAGCTCCTCCTAAGGAGTTAGAAAACAAAACCGAGCAAGACTCGAATGATTTGCCTAGGAGTTGGAAATTTGTGTCCAACCACCCTATTGATCAAATTCTTGGAGAGCCATCTAGTAAAGTTATGACTAGATCTTCCTTAAGAAATGTATGCAATAATGTGGCATTTGTTTCTTAATATGAGCCTAAAAACATTATTGAAGCCGAACAAGATGAATCTTGGATGATGGCTATGCAAGAGGAGCTCAATCAATTTGAGAGAAACAAAGTGTGGACACTTGTTCCCAAACCTAGTGATCATACTATTATAGGTACTAAATGGGTATTTCGTAACAAAAATGATGAAAGTGGTGTAATTGTTAGAAATAAAGCTAGATTTGTTGCCCAAGGGTACAATCAAGAGGAGGGCATTGATTATGAAGAAACATATGCACCCGTTGCACGTCTAGAAGCTATTCGCATGCTACTTGCTTATTCATGTTTTAAGAATTTTAAATTATATCAAATGGATGTAAAAAGTGCTTTCTTGAATGGTTTTATTGAAGAGGAAGTTTATGTGAAACAACCTCCCGGTTTTGAAAATCATGTTTATCCGGATTATGTGTTTAAATTATCAAAAGCATTATATGGTTTAAAACAAGCACCTAGAGCATGGTATGATAGACTTAGCTCATTTTTTATTAACAATGGTTTTGTTAGAGGTAAAATTGATACTACCTTATTTATCAAAAATCATGACAACGACATGCTACTTGTACAAATCTATGTTGATGATATTATATTTGGTTCTACTAACGAAAATCTTTGTAAGGATTTTTCCACATGTATGCAAAAAGAATTCGAAATGAGCATGATGGGAGAAATGAACTACTTCTTTGGATTACAAGTGAAGCAATGCAAAGAAGGCATCTTCATCAATCAAGAGAAGTACGTGAAAGAGCTCTTGAAGAAATTCGACATGGAAGGTGCAAAATCAATGAGCACTCCAATGAGTTCTACCTTGAAGCTTGACAAAGACGAAATAGGTAAAAGTTTCGACATCAAGAAATATCGAGGTATGATCGGTAGTTTATTATATTTGACGGCCTCTAGGCCGGATATTATGTTTAGTGTATGTCTTTGTGCACGATTCCAAGCGAATCCTAAAGAGTCACATTTACTTGCCGTAAAACGAATTTTTCGTTATCTTTCCGGTACTAGCTCCTTGGGTTTGTGGTACCCAAGAGAGAACTCATTTGACTTGATTAGTTATTCCGATGCGGATTATGCCGGTTGCAAAATCGATAGGAAAAGCACTAGTGGCACTTGTCATTTCCTAGGACACGCATTAGTATCTTGGTCAAGCAAGAAACAAAATTCGGTGGCCCTTTCAACGGCCGAAGCCGAATATGTGGCGGCCGGAAGTTGTTGTGCTCAAACTTTATACATTAAACAACAACTAGAAGACTTCGGATTAAGTCTTAGCCACATTCCCATTAAGTGTGACAACACAAGTGCTATTAGCTTGACCAAGAACCCCATACAACACTCACGTACTAAGCACATTGAGATAAGATATCATTTTATTCGTGATCATGTGCAAAAAGGTGATGTTGATATTGAATTCGTTGGCACCGAATCGCAACTTGCGGATATTTTCACTAAACCACTTCCCGATGATCGTTTTAGCACTATTCGACGTGAAATTGGTATGACTAGAGCATGTGATATCTAGTTGACCAAAATTTTCATGTGCATTGATCCTTAATGCTTGTCTTTAAAGCATACAAAATTGTGCAATTATTTGGCTAAATATAAATTAAGCATTCTTGTACTTGGTACTTCCATTACATGTTATTTGATGTACTAATATCATTTTTGTAGCTCGAATGTTGTGAAGTTACTATTTCTAGGTGTTTAGGGCTTAGAATGCTCAAAACAAGAACAATCTGGCAGATTACACCATCAGTCGACTAAGGACAAGTGCTCAGTCGACTGAGTGTTGGTCAGTCGACTGAATGGACCTCATCAGTCGACTGAGCAGTGGCTGAGAGCTGTTGATATATGCCCTGTTTTCCCTTGTTTTCTCTTCACTTCTCCCTTCTTCACTTCGAGAAAACCCTCACCCAAACCTTCCCAAACCTTCACAAACCATCCTAAATCTCTAGATTCTTCACCAAAACACACTCTAATTCATAAATTTTCATCATTTTACATCAAATCACCTACAAATCACACCTATCTCACTTCAAATCCATCAAACCCATCTCAATCTCTCTCAAACCCTAACCCTAGCCACCATTATCAATTTTCATCTCAAAACTCCATTTTACACCAAAATTCTTGCCCAAACTCATCCTATTTCATCTCTCTAACCAATTTCTTGCATTTTCCCATCACCCACACGACTTGTCACCAAATTTTTTTAATCTCCTAAGAACCCTAATTTTTCAAAAATCTCTTCTCTTACACAAAATCACTAGATATGTCTCAAGCACCTCGTTCTCGTCGCCCTCGCAAGTCTGTACCGCAAGTGGGTACATCTTCGCCGGCTCCTACACAAGTTCCTCTACCACCATTATTCATCTCCGAGGAAGTTCAAGCCAATTTCAACTCTGACTATGCCATTCGTACTATTGTTGAAGGTAAACAATTCAACATAGAGCTTTTCTCTTCATATGGTCTTAACATTACTGCTCTTTTTCGTAGACAAGGGATCATCAATTTCCTCACAATTCGTGAGAATGTCTATCCCCGTCTAGTTAGATTGTTTTATGCTAACCTTCATCACCCGGCACTTGATTCCGGTCGTCCGAATAAACTGCGTCTTAACACTTTAATAAATGGACGAATGATTAGCTTCACTAAGATGGATCTTAGTCGAATTTTTGGTTTTCCAACCGAGAATGTGACGGACGTACCGTCAAACTTTGGGAATCTCTTTAGTTTTGAGAAATCCGCGGCTTTATCTACCATTCTTAAGCGCCGCCATCGATATCAAAACAGTGGTGCGGGACTTGAAATCAAAGCCTCTATGCTTACTTTGCAAAACCGCCTTATCCATTCCATAATCGGGTATTCCATTGTTCCAAGACGAGGTAGTAGGGCTTCCCTCAATGCCTTGGACGTTTTCTTGGTATGGGCAATTGCTATGGGACACAAGCTTGACTTTGCCGATCTCATGTTCAACCATCTTCTTGGTATCACCAATCGCAAGAAACAAGGATTGGTCTATGCTATGGCACTCACTCGACTATTTCAATTCTATGACATTCACCTCGAAGATGAGGCGGAAATCATTGTTCCTACATCCGATGAGACCTATAGTACTAAAACTATTCGCCAAATGGGATATCACATTGAGAACGGAGAATGGCTTTCCAATGATCCTCTTGACATTGACGAGGATGGTGATAGTGATGATGATGAGAACTTGGCTTAAACCGAACCCATGGAGCAAGACATTCCACCTCAAGGACCTTCCAATCAAGCTCCCACTAGCTCTCAACAAGCCATTCACACGCCACATCCAAATGAAGCTATCTTGCAAGCCATTCAACATCTCTCGGTGACCATGGATAATAGGTTCAACCGCATTGAAGAGAGGCAAAGAGCACATGAAGCCGCATTCCTACACTACCACCCCGACTATGTCTTTCCACCGTGGAACCCGTGGAATGGGAATCAAGGATGGGGTCAATGACCACAAGAAGGTCCCGACGAGTGATCTCTTTCTCTTCTCCTCTTTTTGATCATGACAAAGGGGGAGAAAATAATAAGTGTTTGGTATACACTCTAGTATGCTTATTATGCTTTTCTATGAAACTTCTAAGTTTTATTATTGATTGCTCTATGAACTTAAGTACTATGTTTGGTTTTCATATGTTTTAACTCTAGTATTTTATTTGAACTTAGTTAAAGTTTTAAGTTTCTATTATAATCTTGCAATGGTTTGAATTGTTGTTATGCATGCTTTTGGTATTTTCTTTAATGCATAGTTTGAGGGGGAGTTTTCCCGTTAGAAAACTCAACTAATGATCCTAATCGCAAACACACATTAATTTATTGTCATCATCAAAAAGGGGGAGATTGTTGACTTGAAAGTCACTAATCTTGTTTTGATAATAACAATAAAGTTAATCATGTGTAATTTAACTTAGTTGGTGTTTTAAGTATTAGCCACAACAAATTGATCATATGTGGACTTAACCGAAAAGCCGGATTCAAGGTCATTCATCTACAAAGTATTGCAATCCATGTCTCTCACCTCACACAACTTCCTTGAGATCTCTTTGAAGAACAATAAAGCCAAGGAAGAAAAAAAACGAAGCAATACAAACAAAGCTCTCGAAGACTCCTTATTGTTTATGTGAGTGAGTGCTTTAGTTTCCTTTGTAAAGGTTTCAATTTGATCATTATAATAGCTCATAGAATATTTCTTTATCATAAGATTGATCAAAACATAGGTTGAATTAAAATCCTTTCAAAAACCCTCTTTTAAAGAAAAACCGTTTTTGAAATAAATTCATATTTAATTTTAATTGATCTCATTTGAAGCTTTAACAAAAATAGGTGTCTTAGGAACCTATATTTTACATTCCCCAAGCATTAAAAGTGGTTTTAGAGCCTAATTACAAAAGTACAAAATTTGGATTTTTGGCTTGATGGACAGAGCCCATCAGTCGACTAAGCAGAGAGGCTCAGTCGACTGAGGCTTGCTCAGTCGACTAAGGAGCACTGCTTAGTCGACTGATGGCCCAGAAACTAGCCGTTGGAGTTCTGATTTTTTACCATTTTTGGCACCAAACTCTTACCAACTCCCTCCAAACGGCCATATAATGTCTTAGACTATATATACACCTTCTAAGACTTATTTAAAACCACTTGAATCATTCTTACTCTATTCTCTTCATCTACACTCATTTTCAAAGATTCAAGAACATTGCTTTTGATCAATCATATTTATTTTGAGCTATATTCTATTGATCAAATTTGATATCTCTTAGTATGAGCTTAAGTTGTAATCTTCATACACTATAGAGCTATTGTACATTGGTGTTAGTCACCAAATCATTTCTTTCAAACATTAAGAGAGGTTTATCTCTTAAGATAGCAAGAGAGTTTTTCTTGTGTGAGTATTGAGAGAATTTCAATACTTGTAAGAGTGTGTGAGAAGGATACACTTGTAGAGGTTTGATCTTCACCCAGAAGGAGATCGGTTTTAGTGGAACTTCTCGGGGAACTAACCGAGCGCGGAGTAGGGGCTATCAAGCCGAACCATGTGGACAAAAAGTCTTTGACTTTGATTGGTTTAATCTTTCTATCTCTTGAACTTTTACTTTGTAGTATTTGCATCTTGTGATTGGATTTATCTTTGTTCATTGTTTGGTTGATTGATATAGACATCAAACATTTTTAAATTGATTTTAAAAATCCCATTAAGTTTTAAAAACCCTATACACCCCCCCCTCTAGGGTATTTTCCGACCTACAGTTTTCTTTGACTTCAGCTTAGGAGAAGTGCAGGCATTAAAGTGGTGTTATGCCTTTGAAAAAATGGATTTGGAGTAGGTTTATTCTTTTAAAGCATTTTATTTTAACTCGGAGAGCTTTGGCTAGGAAGCTTGCATTAGATGTCGAAATTCAAAGGCTTGGTATTCAGTTGGCTTCGTGTTGTTCATGTTGTGAAAATCATAATACGGAATCAATCAATCATGTGTTTGTTTCTAGTCGGGTTGCTCAAGCTATATGGAATCATTTTGAATCAATTATGGGTGTTCTTAATGCAGGTAATCAACTTTCTTTTAAGCTTAATAGTTGGTGGCTGTGAAAGGCTAAGTTTCCTTGTCTTAAGGAAATTCTTTATTTCATTCTTACTAGTATTTGTTGGGAATTATGGAAATATTGCAACTAATGTCGTTTTGAAGGTTTAAAAATAAAGAGTTAGGTTATTATTAATAATGTCATTGGCAATATTATAATTGTATTTTTTGTTCTAGTGTGTTGAAGAAGTTTGGTTTAGGGGATGTATATATACTTAAACAGTTGGGTTTGCAAGGGTATAAAAAGCAATTTTATTGTTACTCGATGGCAGCGACTGGCTCGAGGTCACTTCAAGTTAAATTATGATGGTTGTTCTAAAGGGAATCCCAGCTAGAATGGTGGAGGTAATTTGTTATGTTTGCAGGAAAGTTGTTTAGGCTTAAACGAATGGGTTTGGTGTTCAGTCCCATATGTTGGCTGAGGCTCGTGCTTTTATGCAAAGTATAGAGGGTGTATTCAAAAGGGATGTTGACCTAAAAGTCGCTAATCTTGTTTTGATAATAACAATAACATCAATCATGTGTAATTTAACTAAGTTGATGTTTTAAGTAATAGCCACAACTACTTTTATCATACGTGAACAAAACCGTCGAACCGGAACCGAGATCATTCTCCTACAAGTACACAATTACTTTAGCCTTACATCACACATAACAACTTGATCACAGCATAACCACAATGGCATATCAATGAGGATCAAAAGCTCAAAGCAAGTGAAGAACTGAAGAAACTTATTAAACGCTCGAAGACTTGTTGAATTCAAATTAAGTGAGTGTTTAAGTTATCTTTGTAAAGGTTCTTGTTTGATCATAATAAATAGCTCATATACATTGTTCTTACATTATTAGATTTATTATAACCAAGTTTAAAACTTGTTTGAATCAAAATCATTTCAAAACTTCATTTTTACAAAACCGGGTTTTGAAATATATTCATATTAAATTTGAATGGCTTATTTTGAGCTCTCCCGAAATAGATCTTTTAGGAACCTATTTTTGAGGTCCCTAAAGCATTAAAACTGATTTTGGAGCTTAAATGCAAAAGTCCAAATTTGGGGATTTTGGCTTGCAGATCAGTGCTGCTCAGTCGACTGAGGCTTTAGAAACTAGCCGGGATTTCTACAATTTTGTTGTTTTTGGCACCAAATCTTTAACAACTCATTTCAAATGGCCATTTTGTGTCATATACTATATATACTCATTTTAGATACTATTCAAATAATCTTGAATCATTTTAACTCTCTATTATTCATCTATATTCAATATTCAAGATTCAAGAACATAATTTTGATCAATCATTATTCATTTGAGTTATCAATTGTGAATAAACTTGATATCTCTTAGTGTGAGCTTTATTTGCAATCCTTCAAATACTTGAGAGCTATTGTACATTGGTGTTAGCCACCAAAACTTATTCAAATCATACTTGTGAGAGGTGTATTTCATAGTTTAGCAAGAGTGATTTCTTGTGTGAGTATTGTGAATGAATCAATACTTGTAAGAGTGTGTAAGAAGAATACACTTGTAGAGGTTTGATTTTCACCCGGAAGAAAATTGAAATTAGTGAAATTTCTCAGGGGCACTACTCGAGCACGGACGTAAGGTCTAATCAACCGAACCGCTTGAACAAAATGACTTTGGCTTATTCGGTTTAATCATTTTATCTTTAAGCTCTTTATTTCATTGTTATATTATTATTTGTGACTGGGATTGCTTATTTGTTTAACTTGTTACTTGATATAGACATTAAATCTTTTTGAAACGTTTTCAAAAACCGGATTAAGTTTCAAAAACCCTATTCCCCCCCCCCCCCCCCCCCCCCGCATCTCTAGGGTATTTTTCGACCTATAAAAGGTATGAGAAGTTGATTTTGAAATGGGTTTTATGGCCTTATTCAAATTTTAAAGAAGGAGATTGTTGTTCCTTAGAATGTTGTGTATGAGGTTAGGGCTGTGATGGCATATTTGGAACAATTGAATTTTCACTTTTCTCATGTCTACAAAGATAGCAACCAGCCCACTTATTTTCTTGCTAATTTGGGGTGTAGTGCCAATTTATGACTATTTCTAACCATCATAATTTACCAAATTGTGATGGTTGGAAATAATTATGATTTTCAAAATTGTGACTGTCACTGACAATGACAAAGCAATCACTAATTTATTACTTATGACTATTCTAGGCCACTCATAGTAACAGTGACAAAGCCTAATAATGACAGTTTTTTATTATCACAAAAAATTGTTATAGTAGTATTTATGACGGTTAAGAACAGTCACAAATAGACTTTATAATTGTTTTTAGCAATCACAAATCATTAATTCTGGTGTAATTTTGACTAAGCCATGATCACTTTTGCAGCTAATGTGGAAAGAAAAATGCCACATCTAGTTAAGGATGTTTGTACCAATACTATTGTAAATAAATAAATTTTCTCTCATTATGGTAAAAAAGAAAACATTAATTCACATAAGTATAATCTCTAAACAAAATTTTAACTTATACTATCTCTGTTTTATCTTTCTCCTTAATATTTTTTTCCACCTTTTACCATCTATATCTAATTACATAGATAGTAAAATGGCCTACTTTAACCAGGTTGTGTGATTTAAGGGAAATTTTAAAAAATAATTGGTCGTTGTTTAATTCCGCGCTTAAATGCAATAAAACCCTACTTTTATGTCAAATAATTAAATTAGTATAGAGAATAAGTAGGAGTCGATACAAATTCAAGTTAATACTTTAAAAATAGGAAAATTTGTTAAAATCCAATAATTTAGGAAACTAAATTAAAACAATTTTTAAATTTTGATTTTAAAATTATCTAAACTAAGAAACTAAACTAACTATTAAATTAAAGAAAGCAAACAAGTAATCAATAACGAGAAATCCCAGGGAAAGAGAATCCAACACTACGGATATAAACAAAAAATATATCAAACTATATTTTTAATATTTATCCCTGCTATATAAACAAATTCGAAATCACCATCATTCTTTCTTTAAAATTATTGTAAATAAAAATAGGTATCGCTTGTATCTCCAAATTGGTGATCACAAGAGATCTTTCATTTATTTTAAAAACAATTAAAGTATTAGAAAGAAAACACACGTTATAATAATGATAATTTCAAAATTTATTTTAATTCGGGATAAATAATTAAAAATTAATTAGAATTAAATTAAACTCATTACATCCATGGCGGTTTGATCCATCCCCTTTGGAAGAGAATTTAGCCAAGCATATTAAATAAAGAATACATTAAAATTAAATAATAATTCATCATTAAAATTAAAATTAAAGTACTTGAATACAAATTATAAAAAATTAGAAAGACAGAAAGCATCCTGTTTATGATGCTCGAACCAGCGTATACCACACGGATTTACACTGTCCACTTCTTTTCCTTCAATACTTCGACTGCACGATAACTAGTATATGAAAGATTTTCTCTCTCTAAAACTCTCGAATAACATTTATATTCTATCTCTAGTTTTTTTATATTTGTTTTCTATCTTTTTTCTATTTTCTTCTATCTATGTAGCTCTAGAGAATGGGTCTATATATATGAATAAGAGATAGAAGTTTAAAAGGTTTAGGAAACCATAATTATAGAAGAAATAACAATTATGAGTTCAATTAGAATTCTAATTAAGAGAGAATAAGGAGTTGTATTCGAATTTGGAGAGTATTTGGAATTAAAATATTCTTTCTTCTTTAACTTCTTTTCTGATCCTTAGTTGTCTTCTTCCACCTTTTTAGGCTTTTTATCATAATTTACTTCTTCCCTACCAAAAGACAAAATAAATATTATTCCTCCATAATTTAAGTATTAATTATATACTAACAAAATATTATTTGCGAGTTTAAATTACAATTTTGGGCACTTATCATTGTGCCACGTGTCTCACATTAAATAGGATTGTAATCTCTCTCCTATAATTTCAATATAATTCCTCTCTTTATTAAATATTAATAATTATTAAATATTTAATATTTAAATAAATGCCCATAATTTCATACTAATATAATTCTTAAATATTTAATAAATAATAAAACCCCCTCTTCGCATTTAATTTTTCTTTCATAGTTTTGTAACTTCCATTCACTCTTACTTTTCTAAGTGATGGTGTTTTAAATCATTAACTGCTCCTCTTTTTCATCCCAATAATGATTTTTGTAATTTAATTTTTTATTTTTTTTACTCTCCCAATTCTTTAGGTTTTCTCCGATAATTATTACTCCTTATTCTATCTCCTATTTTCTCCCCTAGGAATCTGAAATATTCACCCTATTTTCTCTTTCTTACCATCTCTCTCCCCTGAAACTCCAATTTTTGAAATGGGTCTAATTAATAATTTGCCTCTTTCCCTTTACTATTTTCATGACTTTCTATTTCTCCGCTCTCTCTTATATAATTATTTTAGTTTATAATTATTGCTGCTCATTAATTTCTCATCTTTTTCCTCCCAATAATTATTTTTGGCTCTCTTATATTTCCTTTAAATATTACATGCACACTAAAAATTAGCAAAAAAACAATTTGAATTCCATTGCATGACAGTTTTGAGAAAATGGATCATTGTTGGCTTATTAAATTGACTTTACTCATACAACATATAACCTTTATGTATTATCCTTCTTTACTAGGATGTAGATATTTATTAGGGTATCATGCGTAATTAAAAAGCTCCAATATTGTAACAAAAGAACACTAAAAGTTAGCAAAAAACCCTTTGAATTCTATTATATGACGGTTTCAAAAAGATGGATGATTGTTAGCTTAATAAATTGACTTTACTTGCACAATATATAACCTTTGTGTATTCTCCTTTTTTACTTTTGGTATTGCTTTCCAATGAAGTAAGTTATGAAGGTAATTCTTTATTTCACATTGTTATTTCTCAATAGCTTTTATGCAAAGTTGTTTGTTTTCATTTTATTGTCCAATCATCATACCCCTCTTCCATATGTTTTAATCTCTCCTCATATTTTTGCACGAGGTATCTTATTTTTAGTTTTAAAGAGAAAATTATGTCTAATCTATCTTTCGATCTTTTTCATTGATTTTTAGGTACAATATTGTGTTAGTATAAGATGCAAAGTACTTGAAATAAAGTTGCTTTTCTAGAGATTGCAAATAAGGAATACTTTATAACATTTGTAGCAGAATGCAAAAGTTTTAATTGTTTAATTTATTGTATGTGTGCATATATTTTGCCTACTTTACTTCTATGATGCATTAGGCACTTTGATTTGCTGAAATTAGGTTAAAAAAATGTAAATCTCTACATATTTCTCCATTTTTTTAGGCTATTATTAGGTTGCTTACGACAGGTCACAACTAAAAAGCTTCTCGAATTACATTTTGTAATGGTATGTATTTCCCACGCATGGTGAAGAAAAAGTAACTTGATTAGATGTCAAGCTAAAGTCTTTCTTTTGTTCTATAAATTTATAATGCTTACTACAATTGTTAAGTCATATATGGATTTTCCCCCAAAAAATAATGATGATTAATTATTATGTCTTAACATATGTGATCTAACAATGTATATGATCTGAGTATTTTAATTTTCACTTTAAATCTATGTAATTTCCATTGAAGAATTTGATTATAAAAGTAGCCATTTTGAAGTATGTACAGATAGATACATGAACAAAGATTAAGCAAAGTTTTTTTAAAAAAAAATTATTTTCAATTATATATGGACTATATTTTGGAGTTGAAGTTGTTTGCTGATTTATATATTCTCCAAATTAGAACGATATAAAAGAGGAAGTTGTTGAAAGTGCACAACATCATTCGATAGAGAATTTTGTACAAGCATTGACCCAATTTGATGATGTAGGTAATTGAGTCCAGGAGTAAAAATGTTATCTATTGCATTTGTCTTTTACATTCTACTTATGATATTATTTGCAATACCTCAATCAAATTAAATCACTTTCTTATATACAAGGAAATTTCTTGGAATTGCATATATATATACACTGAACTGTTAGAAAGTTTTTGTCCTTCTACATATATTTGAATACTTTTGTAAGATTAATACGCTTCCTTAATTCCTTTGTTACACGTACTGTTCTACCTACATTTAAAGATAACCGTGTTGTATTTTGTTTATGTCAAAATGTATATGTACTCAATTTTAAAAGAATAAAAGAATATAATATGCAATTTCTTTCAAACGTCCACACATCGTGCAGATTGAAAGCTAGTTTGCATCAATAAAAATGACCATAATGTAAAGCCTCCTCTTTGATTTATACCATTTTCAAGCTAATTAATCTCCTTAATTAATTAGTTTAATTATTGGTTAATTTTAGATGTTTCTACCATAAAACAATATGGAAACTAACGACTATACAATGTAAGGATTCCTCTTCCTCTTCTTTTTTCCATTAACCTATCATTTTGAAGCTAATTAATATACCTAATAATTAATTATATTTGTTTAATCATTGGTTTTGGATGTTCCTCACCATAAGGCAATATGGAAAGTAACGCATTATTTTAATAATCCATGGCTCCTCCAATAATATCATTTGTCTTGTTCAAATGAAGGGCAACACAACGGGTTGGGAAAATGCATTATACTATCATTATTATAAATGTATTATTTTATCTATTTAAATTAATAGTCTTATTTTAACTTCGATAGATATTTTTTTAAGAAATTGAATATTAATTTTAATTTAATTTATGTTTAAAAGTACAATTTTTTTCTACAATGATATTTCGTATATTTATTACATTTTTTTTAAAAAATAAACTATTAATTTAAAATATTCTAAAATAAATAATAATGCTATTATTATTTTTTAATACAAGCGATCACGGATAGATGTAGTGTGAATACTTTCCTAACCAAAGAAGATTTGAGTTAAACTTATTGCTCAATGCACTTCTTTCTCCACATGGTTGGATCAAAAAAGGATACCCTTTATGGTGGGGCACCTTTAAATCTTTAATTGATGGCTCCACTTGTTTAATTATATAGTGCAATAAGGGCACAATTATTAAGAGACACTCAACTGTATATTTTATCTCCTTTACCTTGCAATCTAGGGCATCTTTAATACTAGCATAATTTCTGTCTTTTAATATTGGGAATAAGGAAAATGTTAAAAATTAATATAACTCAAAAAATTAAACTCTTATATAAAAAGTTTTAATATATTAAATATATATTGAGAGTTAATACATATTTATTAGTTAAGGGCCCATGTTAACATAATCATGATAATAATGCCAATTTTCTTATCTTAATTTTAATATCGGGAATATCAATATTAAGAGGACTAATAGGTTAACTTCTACCAAGCACGCCAAGAAAAATATATTTTACAGGTGTTATTCGCTTCTTGTTGTAGACCTGATATTTTTATTTTGCCACTATAAATACATCCAAAATCTTTCACTCTTTTTCGTCTAAAATTAAGATTCTTCATTGTTATTTATACTTTTAAGAAAACATCAAGTCCAAGCAAATGAGTGGCTAGTGATAAAGTTACTTTTCATCATTAAATATGACACATTAATTATGGTTCAAAAAATAAGATTAATAATTTAAAACGGTCTTAAAATAAAGAGTTGGTCGTAATATATATTAATTTGACAATAAGCGACTACGTACAAAAATAAATAAAATTATTTCTTATTTATTTGAAATATAATTATAAAAATTGAATTCTACAATCTCCTCTTAAATTTTAATGACAAATATTACTTCCACTATGCTACCAGGCTATTAATTATTTTAGCATAAAAAAAATCTTTGCTCTACACATTTTGCACGTTGATGTGGATTTATTGTTTAGTATATATGACTATGCAAGTGGGATGAAAAGGAAAACAATTGAAAATTACATTGGTAAAATTGCTTACCACAAATGACCACCTAATCCCCACATGTTGAAATAGCATTTGTCGGTTTGGATATTTAAAGTAGTTAGATTGTCTATACATATATGGATCACATTTTTATTTATTTATTTTCTTAAATAGACCCGGGTTTTTATTCTTCTCGTTTATTGTGAGAATATTTTCTTTTCATCCGAGTATTTTTTTTTGACAAAAACTTTTAACTCATTCTAGTGGTGGGGTGAATTTACTGAAAAAAAAAAAATATAAGAACATTAACTTCCGTCATCGTTAAAATAAAAACACAAAAAATGAAGCTTGCGTTGCTTATAATAATAATAATAAATGATGAATTCAATAAATATCTTCCATTTGCCACGAAAATTATATTCAAATTTATGTAATGGTTGCAAAATTAATCGAACAAGGAAAAGGAAGAGAAAGAGACGATGGGTGGTTAAGAAGAGAAATCTAATAGCGAAATGGATTTTTTGAATGAGGAGAAAGAAAAAGAATCAAGGTCTATATCTGCATTCTGGTTGGGCAAAAATTAAAAAGAATAAACGTCGACCTTTTGGTTAGGGATATAATTAAATCGGGGTGAGAGCTATTTTTTAGATTTGTTTGATTTGGGTTTTGACGACTTTTCTAGGGGTAAAAAGAATAAAATTTTGAATATATTTAAGAACACCCTTTTTTTAATAGGATGATAAAATCTCTTCACCCCAAATGTAACTCTAATTCGAAATTTCTCGAATTCAGGTGAGCACCCTTATTACTTGGAAAAATAAAATTGAATGTACTTCAAGTTTGTAAATCGACTTTATATTTTATTTTATTTGTGCATGCACTCTGTCTTAGTGAATTTTGCTAACTAGTATTAACAGTTAATTTTATTGACAAAAGGGTTAAATTATTTTTCTCTTTATATTTTATTAATATTTTAAGTTTCCACCCCCATCATCAAAAAAAACAGCATATTCTAACGTTAAGTAAAAGTTCCAATAAATTTCAAATCTCAAGCAATGTTCTAATGACTCAACTAGCGCAACCAAAAACACTACTTTCAATGCATTTATGATATAAATATCTAAGGGAATAGCATTTGCGTATTTTTTTATTTTTTCCTTCAGATGTAATTATGCAACTCCACATATATGACCCATCATTCATTTATACTTTTATAGGGATTCAGTGTTATTCATTTAGATGATTCAGATTTCAGTCAATATGCAATACTAAGAGAGAAGATTGTGTGGTCCGTAGTATATGTCGACAAAAGTTTAAAAAGTAATATTATTGTCAATGTAATTATAAATTTTAATTACTTAAACAAAATATAAACGCAACTTTTTTATAACACTAGAAATTTAACAAAACTTTCACGTTTATTTTAATAAATCCACACATTCACATTCTCCGCGTATGCAATTGTTTCGTTGTGTACCGAGACTTCAATCTCGTCCGCCACTGATTTGTTGAGCCTGAATCCTTAAGTCCCTTTGGGTTTTTTGGACGAGTATTCCTACGTCTACTATGATCTGCTAGCTTTGAATTAATTATTCTCTAAACCTAGTATGTTGGGTTTGAATCGCATACTCTCCAACCTGTGGCTTTAACCGTATCCACTATCAGGGGCAAAGCCACACAGGGCAAGTGTCCTCTGTTGGATTTCAAATTTTTTTTATTAAATATGGGGATCTTTTTTGAAAAAAGAAAAAGAAAAAGAAAAAATATATATATATGGACTTTTGTGCATAAAAATAAACTTGAGAGTACCTAACTGTGGGAGAGAAAACTTTAAAGAACAATTTGAAAATTCTAAACTTAACAAATCACCGCCCAACTTCTTATTTTTCTCTCTATCTCAACTTCTTCCTTTATTGAAAAAAATATATAAATAGGAACTTTGGTGCATAAAAATAAACTTGAGGGTACCTAACTGTAAGGGACAAAATTTTAGTGTATTTTGAATTTCGCCCCCCGTTACTCCAATTCCTAACTTGGCCACTGTCCACTATTGATCTGTTTGACTTAAATCCTAAACTCTGTGTCAATCTCCTAAATGTGTTTCACCAAGTCTCCTACATTATGTTATTAATGATCGAGTTCTAGCGCTCCCACTTTTTACTAGAGACTTCATTTTGTTTTTTGTCTAAAAAAAGTTGCTTCGCATTTAGGCAGTGTAAAACAAAAATTGTAACATTTTTAAGAAAACAATATCCACAATTAGCTATGAACTAATAATTTATTAAAAATTAATAAAATCAAATAAAGGGAATTAAAGAATTTTTATTGGTACCAATTCTAAAAGGTGTTGGGTCACATATATATATATATATATATATATATATATGATAGATTAACAATTTTAAATGCATCAACTCTACAATTAGAAATGAGAACATAATGAGATTGTGATAGCTTAACACGTATGTTGAGATGGTCCATATTAAATTAATTGCAGTAGTTGGCAAGGCACGTTCACCCTATTGCTCAAAGGAAAAATAATTAAAACAATTACTATTTTAATTATTTGTCAAAATCTTTGCTTACAAACTAGATGTTCATAATCGTCCTTTTCTTCCTTTTTTTATGTTCTTATTAAATTTATTTAATAAATACAAAATTTATTTAATAAATACAGAGCCGCTAAGGCTATCTCCAATGTATATGCCATTAAGCTAAATTTGGATTTGTTGTGTGTAGCGCTATGATAATATATAATCTATTAGTGTAGGGTAAATGTGTAATTGTAGTGTAGATATAGCATACGTTTACTAGATCTATTGCGCGAGTCGCGACAGACAATCCATCGCGTGAGGTATTTGGAGTACGGCGCGACATTGAGAATGTCTCGTGAATCACTTTGATCTCGGTATGGACAATCTGCTTTTGACCTGGCCATGGAGCTATCGTAGTTAGGAAATCCAGTTTCATGTTTCTTCTGAGATTGGAGAGTGAGGTTTTCTTATTGTTGTTGTTAAATGGAAAATACTTATAGTCTTAAATCTTTATTTTGTTTTTGAAAAAAAAAATATAAAAACGCAAAACTATAATGAAAATTACATTATTTATAATTATCATATTGTGGGAGCATAAAATTAGAACCTCTATTCTGACCAGGTATTTGAAAGCAGGCCCAAGATTCATGGAGCAAGTCCGAATAAGGAATGAAAATCCATAGCAGGCAATTGAAGTTGTGAACACCCAGCCGAGTAAAAACATTCCAACCGAGCATAGCTGAAGGACCTGAGATAGCCAAAGTGCCGATATCGGCATCCTAACCAATGCGAGAGAGACACCTGTATTTATGGGCACGATTAGTGTTCGTTGCCGATATGGGTGAATGGTGATAGGACACCTGTAAAGTGCAAAGTTGGTTATTGATAAGAACCCACTCCCCACGTGAAAAAGGAAAGTTTGGTGAATAAGTTATACCCTTAATAATCATTTTACTTTTAACCTAACTAGCAATGTGATTTTAATTCTATACATATAAATAAAAAGGGAAAGCTCACTAAGAAAGATTCAACTTTTACTTAGAGACTCTAGCATTCTCTCTTAGAAAAAACGATATTTTTCCTGTATTCAATCAAAATTTAGCCATTTGAGCTTAGTGAAAAACATCACTACACACTTAGGGATGACGTGGTGCCGAACTAGCTTTAAAAGCCATTGGAGGGACCTACCATACGAACAAAAAACCCTTTCTCATTATTACAAATTTACTATTTATCTTCACTACTTTTGTTGAATTTGGTCATCGCCTCTACCAATCTGGGTCAGTTCCATCTTATTTGGGCTTGGTCGGATTTCTACCACCCATATATATAAATTCATGCGAAAAAACATTCACAACACATTTTTTTTTTGTTAAAATAAAAAAAATTATAATTTATTAATTCACAATAAAATATTTATAAATAAAATAATTTATGCAATCAAACAAGTTAAAATTGTCTCAAATTAAAAAGTCGCAATTTTTTGAAGAATGTTAGAGCTAAACGCGCGTTACATATTTAGAAGTTTTGTACCAAATTCCAAAAGAATTATACTAGTTTCGAAATTTACCAGTAATTACATGCATTATAATAATAGTATTTTCGATGATGTACTAAACAAACACTGCAAACTTCTCGGAAAATAAAATATGTAAAAAATTCAATCACGTGAAAAAATACAATTTTATATTATAAATGTGTTGTTAAAAGTGAAGTGTCAACCTTGTTTGTTTGAAAGCTACCCCATGGCTACCATGTTCAAAATCAACCAGCTTATTATTACCATAATCTATGTACTCAAATGGACGTATTTTAATCTTGGGTTCAGACAATCAAGTTCAATCAGAAGTTTTTTAGATTGAATTTTGGTAGATGCAAAATTTTTGATGGTCAGTAATTAATATTCTCAGCAAAAAAGATTAATTAAAGTGCACAAAATTAGCCGAACAATTCTAACATAGACAATATATATATATATATATATAACTAATGCTATAATTTGAAAGAGGTGCATATTTAATCCTGCACTCAAAGTAAATTTTGCCCCATGTGTTAAATTCCGAATCTACTACTGTTGGGGCACACAATTAAGATAATTTATTTCTATGCATATTTAGCTGTTAATGTTGTAGGAAGTTTGTTGTGTGTAAAAATAATCACACACTAGAAAAATAATTTCACAATGAAAATTTATGACTTTGTTTTGGGAGAACATTTGGGGTCACTGGCGGAGCCATTTAGGGGTAGTTGGGGCGAGCGCTCTCACTTTGTTTTGAATTTTTATTTTATTTTATATGGGGCATTTTTTATAATATATAAATATATCGTCCAACTCCCAGACAACATGCTTGTATCGTATGAGCCCTCACCATCAATGATATTTATTTTTAAAATTTAATTCATATATATGACATACTAAATATCATTCCACAATAAAGTTTCAAACGATTTGTATATTGTTCCGACAAAAAAGAACCTTCAGACAATAAACATTGTATCAATTAAACTATTTTTATTTTCAAATAATATAATAAATATCGTTCAACACATATCAAACTCAGACGAAATAAATTATAATGTCGTCTAATTAAATAGTTTATCGGATACCAAAAATTTAACTTGACTTTACTTTTTAACCATTTTTTTTTACACTTTTATCTCTTAGTAGTAAAATAAATTTTGAGGTAGGCAGATGGTCTACATTGGTCTCAATTCTTACCTGCCTCAACGTTTTAATTTTTAATTAGTAGTGACTTAAAAAAAAAAAAAAGAAAAAATTTGTTTAGTTGATGACGTGGAAGTTCTTGCGTCATTAAGTATTTAGGTGTACGTTGTACCTAATTTTAGAAGAGATGCTTGGCGTAATTCTACCAGTTTTTATTTTTTTATTTTTTAGTAACACATTTAGAGAAATTCGAACACATAATTTATTATTAAATTGATCATTCTCATAAGAACTTAATAAACCAGTTTTCTTTCTTTTGAGTAGAGGTATTAACACTCTTAATATTTTTTGAAAATATTTTAATTTTTTATTTAATAATTAATAATCAAATAAAATATATGTTACTTGATTACGAAAAAGTGAGTATAAACTTAACGATTCTTTACTCGGCTTTCAGAAATCAAGTAAAGAGTATCTTACTTAATTGTAAAGAGCCGAATGAAGGTAAAAGTATGATAAAGTATTTTAGGGGTGAAAATATCTTTGCCCTTTCTTTTTCCATTTTTTTTTAACTATTTTCTAACAAGAACAAACCAATGGAAGAAGAAACTGTTTCTTACTCAACCGGCCAAAACTCGCTTTTCCAAATACCCCTATTTTCACTGCTAATTACGAAAATGCCCCTCACTTGTATACAAACGTTGTGGATGAAGTACAAAGGAAATAATTACGGTATACACACAGATTTAAAATGCGCTGGATTCAATAAGAATAATGCTTTATTACAAAATATTAAAAACCAGTTATATTGTCGGGAGAAATTTTTTTTATATGATCAAATTTTTATGAAAGATTTATATTTTAATATAATAAGTACACTATTTTTTAATATAATTAATGGTACGACAAAATTAGAATTAATTTTATTACTATTTGACATATGTATCTGTATTAAAATATATTATAACATATATATATTGTAGATTGAAAATATTTTCTAACTTGAATTATTTATTAATTTGCTAAGTATATGCCTTATCTTTATTGTTTCCTGATTTGATTTTTTTTATATTTATTGGATTCATTAAAGAAAACTAAAATTATAATTATTTTTTGAAAATTTAGTCACAAAACCTTAATTAAAATTTTAAAAATTTCACTGCAAACTTGAAATGAAATTTACAAATTTCATTATAGATTTTTTTAGAAAATTTGATGTGAAATTTTTATGTTTAACAACAAAAATATAAATTACAATAAAATTTAATAGTTCCAATGCAAATTTAAAGTGAAATTTACAACTTTCACTACGCAAACAATTGTAAACTAATAGATAAATAGAAAAAACCCACAACACATTGAATGGTAGTTTCATTAGTTCGATAAATTGTGCAATATTAGTTTGTATAAAAATTAACTAAACTTGTCATCTTTTTTCAATTAAATATTATCATTCTTCGAGTACTTCTATATGGATATAATATATTTGATATAAAAATTGATATTGATTCAATGTGTTAATTATTTATTGGTTATAAAAAAAAACTCTTTTACTTTGTGTTTAGATGGAGAAAAAAAAATTGAGATTAGAGTAAAAGCTGGGATTTGGAGTACAGAAAAGTGAAAGTCAATCATTTAGTAAAATTAGCGAAGAATTTTAAATTTTATATGTGAAAATTTTGTTAGATTTTGGCTTTTAAAAATTTTGACTTAGAACAAGTGATATATTGTGATTCATGTCATTTTTGAAATTGTACATACAAGATATTCAAACATGAAAAATTGCAATTGAAGGAATTTTAAGTGATGGAATTTTAAGTTATATCATTTACAATTTTGATAGATTTTATTTTCAAATTTTATAATTACTTCATCCAAACACATTTTTAAAGTAAGAGTTATGTTAATGTGTGCCCTTAGAGTACAGGTTAATAACTCATTTATAGTAAGAAAAAAAAATTAAATACACATTTAGTAGGGTACGAATTTTTTCACAAGTGATTGTTCTTTTTATTCATAATATGTTTAACATGGCACAAGTTTTAATGTTCACATTTCATGGGGGTGATATTTACACTCCTAAATGTGTTATAAACACTTCTTCAGAATTTAACTAGAAACACATTCCAATACCCCCTTATTTATTATAGACACCCCTTCATTTAATAAACTAATCTAACATTAGCCCAAATAATTAAACCCATCTCCCCCCCCCCCCCCCCAATCATCACACAGCAAAAACAAGTAAATCTTCTCCATTTGAACTCTCAATAAATCACAACCAAATCGAGGCACAAACATCATTGGTGGATAGTTTGAAACTTGGATTATCATACATAAGAAATATTGTAATTGAGATGGTGAAGAAATAAGAAGTTTAAGAGAAAATTGGTGGTGACATTCCACTCCAAAATCAAACAAAAGATATTTGTAGTTGTTATTATTGGTGTATTAATGTGTATATAATTGTTCATACATCATTCAAATTGAAAAAAAATATATAATCCCCAAAACAGAGTATAACACGGGTTCTGTCCAGGCCTCACTCATTTTATATCAGAAGAATTAGTTAACTACAACTCTCCCGAAGTGGGTACAAATACAATCTTTCAGAAAGAATCGAGTTTTGTATTAAATTACTCTCTTAATCATAAACTTAGCGATGTTGAAGAAGATTCTCTACTAGTAGAGCCTTTTTCTCATATAAACCGTCTTGATCTTAAATCCGATAGTGCAACAAATTTAACAATGAAAAAGAGATGTGTAATGAAGACCCAAGGTAGAATTGAAGATGTAAAACTCTTATATATGTAATTTTTGTGAAGTTGGCTTGAATTGAGTTGTAAAGGTCATATATGTATTTTTTTTTTGAAGTTAGGTTGAATTGATCATGTAAATGTATTATATCTACTCTTTGTTATTATACCATAAATAAGTTTGTAAGTTTGGCTAAATTGAATGTTGATGCATTTGACACTCCCATGCCTCATATCACGTAAGCGGCTATGTAAAAACTCTCTTTATTTGAACTGAATACGTGAGAGAATTCTCTTCTCATAAGACGAATCTAATTTAAAAAGTGAGTAGTAAACTAAACACCTTATTGCATTATATAAACCGAGTGTATATCAATGAAAAAGATGTTTGTGAGATAAAAATAAAATAAGAGAGGGGTTGTAGAGATGGAGGGTTATTGGTGACATATTTAGAAGCATAAATATCACCTCCTTTCACATATCAATTTTTAAGTCAAATTATTAATTATTCATTATTTTCTCTCTCGGAGATTTTAATACGAAGCCTCTTTTTTGGGCTACATTAAGATTTCCTTCCTTATTTCTTTCTTCAAAATATACCCCTGTGTTTACCATAAATTACGATACGTGCCACTTCGGTATATACGTTCTGGATAAAAGGAATAAATACGGTATACCCACAGATATAAATCCCCTGGATTCATTCTTCGGAAAAATCTCTCTCTCTCTCATCCCTTTCTCTCTCTTCACTCAACTACTCTCTCTCTCTCTCTCTCTCTACTTTCTTCTTCTTCTTCTTTGTGTCGGTGTTTTCAGATCTTCGGTTTGTATATCTAGTTGTACTCTTCTCCTTTCCACTAGATCCGTGAAAGTTTGTTGATACAGCTGGTAATTTTGTACTTTTTTTTTCTGTAATTGTATTTGTGGCGGTAATCTCTAGGGTTTTTGGGGAAAATTGGAGCTATGCAAGAGCTCGATGAAACTACTAACAAAGTGTTGGTGATCTGTCTATGATTGTTGTTGGTATCGGCAATAACGGATTCGATTCGGGGGGAGCAGAGTTTGTAGTGGAGGAGGGGGAGTGTATGAGTAGGGATCTGGCTAGGGTTTCATGCTTTGCGAAGAATTTGAAGCGATTACGGTGGGATTGTTCTTTTGTGATTCGAAGTTGGTGTCGGTGGGGCAAATGTGGCTGAATTTCTCGGACTTGAGTTGAATTGAGAGGGTTCCTCCTTATTTTTTTTTTTTCAATTGTGATCTTTGTAACTGATCAAAGAAGTTGATTTCAAGGAGTGGTTGAAAGTTGCAACACTAGGTATTGTTGAATTTGGAGAATAATAAGATTGAAAATGCATCAAGATCATCGAAAGAAAGTGAGCACTGATCCCCTTTAAACTTTATCATTGACTATTATAGTTGATCTATTGGTATATTTGAATTGATATGGTATTATGATCTATCTATTTGGATGTGCAAATTGAGCTTTAAATGGTGGTCCTTTTTAATAATTTTTTTCGGTTGAATGATGGTTTGGCTAAGAAAAGTGTTTACTTGATGCTTTCTTAACAATTCATGAAATTTATTGTTGCTATCAGGTATAGTTTTAGAGGATGAGATATTTTTTGAATAGTATTCTTATTGCGGATTGGTTACCCAAAAGATAAATGCTTATGCTTAATCTATTTTAAGCAAGTTTCAAAAGATGGCTACATTGAAGATGTGTAAGCCTTGAAAGCTCTATCTTTTAGGAATCTCTACTGCCACTTGGATGGATTATAAAGATCTCACAAATTTTTTTTTGGCTGTCTTCAATTTTTTTTTCACCTTCCTTCTCTGATATTTTTGTCCCTTTTTTAGATAGTTTTCCAATTCTGTATATATCTACATTTCAGGCTTATGAAGGTTCTCTTCTTCGTTATTGTTTTCTTTTCAATGTGATTTAAACTATTATGTTTTAAATTGGGTGATCTGAATGCAAGAACTTGAATCTGGGACTTTCATAGCTTCAAGATTGTTGCTTAACTTTCGATTGAGGTGTTATTTGCTGCTATAACAAAAACCTACATCCTATGATTGGATTTATGATCATATTCTTTTTTACTGTGGCAAGTATTTATTTTTTGAACTTGATAAGGGGAAAAGATAGAAAAAGAGACTGAACTCGTTCGGTTTGATGTCATAACTGTAAAGTTTTTGATATTATTAGTAGTTGAAGATAAAATCTTCTCTTACAAGGTGCGGAGAGAGTTATGCTTGAGGATGTATGCCACAATCCCCATGCAAAATATAATTGAAATTAGATAAGATGAATAATTAAAAGAAAATATAGGGGGAGGGGTTGGATATTTAATGTTGTTGCAATTGCGCATTCTTATGAATATGTTTAAGTTCTTCCATCAATATTGTATATAATCTTATTCGAGCAACTATTTAGCAGAAATTTTGCAATGACTGGGGGTCCAAAAAGACCAGAACTTATTTTACGAGGGATAGATTATTGTATACAAGACAATGAATAAAGAGAAAAGTAGAATAAGAGAGTTGTATTGATAATTGTATTGATAATTGGGGTTATTACAAACTCCCAAAGTGGGTATACCCTATATATAGAACTCATACTAAACCCTGAGATAATAATATAGGAAAGAAAAGTAAAGGAAATAAATAATTAAGGAAAGACTCCATAAATAAAATCCCCTAAGATAGCAATACTGGAAAGAAAAGTAAAGGAAATAAATAACTAAGGAAAGACTCCATAAATAAAATCCTCTATCTATGGTATGTTTTGACCAAAACAAAATAAACTATACCATAACTAATATAAATACCATAAATGTAATATACTCCCACAAATAATAATATTGCTTTCCAACATGAATTGGAGTTTCTTAGCTACTGATTTTAGTATGTTGGTGTATTCTACATTCTAAGAAAGCTGCGGAGTTCTTACCATACGACATTATTTGATATAGATGGGGATTAAATTATATCATTGTTCTAGAAGAGGAGGCCAAACTGGCAACTTGGATTCATATGTATCTTTTTTGTCTATAAGAGCGCTTTTTGTTCATTTTTTGGTTAGACATGTAGTATGTGTAGTTAGTTATTTGCCTATTTTTGTTAACTACTAAGTTTGATTTGGTTTTATATTGGCACAGAATTCCACAGAGATGGAGTTCTTCTCAGAATATGGCGATGCCAACAGATATAAAATTCAGGAGGTTATAGGAAAAGGCAGCTATGGTGTTGTTTGCTCAGCCATTGATACCCATACTGGTGAGAAAGTGGCAATAAAGAAAATTCATGATATTTTTGAACATATCTCTGACGCTGCTCGGATACTCCGAGAAATAAAGCTTCTCAGATTATTACGACACCCCGACATTGTTGAAATTAAACACATTATGCTTCCACCTTCGAGAAGAGATTTTAAAGATATTTATGTCGTTTTTGAGCTCATGGAGTCGGATCTTCATCAAGTTATTAAAGCTAATGATGACTTGACAAGGGAACACTATCAGTTCTTTCTCTACCAATTGCTTCGTGCTCTGAAGTATATTCATACAGGTGATTGTCAGTACTGCCCTCCATATTTTGTTTTTTTTTTTGTGTTGGCATCTCTGTTTATGATTGCGTAGAACAAATTGTATTGACAAATATATTTTCATTTTGAGCTGACCACCATAGTGCTAGCTATCAATTATCTGAATTATGCACTTGCAAAGCCTGGGGGTGTGGTTATTGATTTGTGCATGATGGAATCATCTAATAATTTACCATTTTGCTGCAGCCAATGTCTTTCATCGAGATTTAAAGCCAAAAAATATATTGGCAAATGCCAATTGTAAACTCAAAATTTGTGATTTCGGGTTGGCAAGAGTTGCATTCAATGATACCCCTACAACAATATTTTGGACGGTATGCAATTCCTAAGTTTGGTCGTGTAATTTACAACTTTTTAAATTTCACTGTATGTATTTATGAAAACAAGAACCATTAGTGATTCTTTTAGTGTGCATTTACAGGATTATGTTGCCACAAGATGGTATAGAGCTCCAGAGCTATGTGGGTCATTCTTCTCTAAGGTATGGTTTGATACTTGAATTGTTCAATACACTTTTCTGTTTTTCAGCATAATTTCATAGATCTAAGGGTTGGAATCTTTTAATTCGTTCCATCTCTATCATGTATTGGCCCAGCTGGGTTCTATTTTAACCTAAATGTTTGTATTACTGTGTGTTGCTCCGGAAATATTTAGTTCCTTTTACATCTTTAGCTTCAAATCATAGTTTCCCGCTAAGCAACAAAGCTGTTATATATAACTCAAAATAAAACTGTGTGATGGTTATTTAACTGAAAATCTTAAATTTCTCTCTTTCATTCTACATGTGTTTTCAGATTCATGCAAATAAATTCTGCTTGCAAAGACATGGGAGAAATTATGTATAATAAGAAAAATTTATAAATTTGTTGAGAGAATTTGATATATTGGTTGTAGAATAGGAAAGATAACATATCTCACTTGAAGTCTATGGATATTTTAATTTTCATGTTTGAATTTGAAATCAATGGAAGAGATGATGCACACTAAGAAAAAATAGTGAATTTGTTGAAAACAAATAAAATTACGATAGCAGATAGGAAAAGATATTTAGGAGAGAAACATTAATCAAGGAAAATGGTACTTTGTAATATTTTATTGAGACCAATATCTTCTGATCTAGAAAATCATCCATAAAATGTCTTTTATAGCAGGAGTTTGACCAATTTGAAAATAGAGATGCTCAATAAAGAGACATTCTTAGTCAAATCATGGTGATACCATCTAGATTTAAATTTATTTTGCCTACTTTTGTTGCCCAACGAAGTGCATTATTAGGGTTTCCTGGGATTTTTTTCCTGCCTTGAAAGTATCTCTTATTTTAAATAAGATTTGAGAGACAGAATAGTGGCAAGTGTAGCTAATACATAGAAATAGATTCTCTTGGCTTATCTGATAATGATGTTTCACTTAAGTATTATCATACAAGATAAAACACCTTGTTTCTTAAAATATAAATAAAAATTATAGATGGGTGTGAAGCCCATGCAAATTGTAGACAAAACGCCTTTTCTAGTTTGGTGTTATATTTCATTACAATCCACTACATCTCTCTAGTAACTGTAGTTTACCTTTTATATGCTTTCATTTGTGTCAATATATCCACTCTCTGTTTTTCACTGCTTTGGAATTACAAGAAACTAAACAGAGCCTTAGGCATCTGTGGTGCAAGTTCCCTTTTTTCCCCTTCAAATAAATCATCTGTGGCGCATTAGAAGGTTTAAGGCAATTGAGTTGACCAGTAATGTCTGTTTGGATATTATTCAAGAAAATGTAAATTTGTCTTGCAGCTTTATGAGGGAACACATTTGAAGAGTTCATAATCTTTTGCTGATCATTTTAGGTTGGCTTAGGAGTTTTATACTTTGTTTCATCAACTTTGCTCCTTTTGTTTGGCTAGATATGCTTTCCCAAGGATCTGATTCTATTTCCAAGAATTTATTGATATATTTCTTGTTTGCATAATAGAATGTTGTCTCGTTACCAGTTCTGGAATTAGTTCATACTTTGTACATCATTTCTGCAACAAGATAAAAGATAAAAAATTGTAATTGTGTAGTATAACTTATCCTGATTTATTCTCTCTTGTGATTCAGTACACACCTGCAATTGATATATGGAGTATAGGTTGCATATTTGCTGAGGTTTTAACTGGGAAGCCCCTGTTTCCTGGAAAAAATGTTGTTCACCAGCTTGATTTGATGACTGATCTTCTAGGGACGCCTTCAATGGACACCATTTCTAGGGTATGCAATTTCTCCCTCATCTTACTTTTGAATCATATTGCCAAGGTTTATGTTTAATGAGAAAATGGGGTGCAAGTCCTCTATCAAATAAACGCAAAGAAAGGATATCAAACTTCTATCCAACACATGGAGGGCTTCCTCCACTATTTGTTTTAGCGGTAAGGACACTTTTCAGTGTTGTCATTACAAGGACACTTAGTGTTTTTTGAATGATCAATTACAACCTTATAGAAATTTTTTATTTCCATACCAAGTCTTTTTTTTTTCTGTCATCCATGAGTGGCCCCTAGGCCTCACCAACCACCACTGCCTCCCACTCCCAAACCACAGCTGGAGCTCTGGCAAGGCGGCGACCCGCCGACCCACCCTGGAGCCCCAGTCACCACTCTGAATCATTTATTTGTGCATGTATGTATATAGTGTGTACATGGAACTTGTGTATAGTTGTTACATACATGGATACATATATATTTGCATATATATAAATGGTGATTGTTGTTTTAAGAAACAGAAATTTGTAAATGATGGAAAGAAAAAAGAAGAGAAAAAAAAGAAGAAAAACTGACCGAAATATTTAGAAAACTGAGGTGTCGTCAGATCTCAGATGGGGTACTAATTTCTGCCTCATGTTTAAATTTGTCTTCAAACTTGACTCTCATACCATTTATCATGTGTATTTTATGCAGGTTCGAAATGAGAAGGCAAGGAGATATCTTACTACGATGAGGAAGAAGCAGATTGTGCCTTTTGGACAGAAATTTCCAAACGCAGATCCTTTGGCACTACGACTATTAGAAAGGCTGCTGGCTTTCGATCCAAAGGACCGGCCTACTGCTGAAGAGGTTTGTCTGATATAATTAGATCTTTTACTTCCGTCTTTCCCAGTTTTTAGTCATACGTGCAAGTGTACTTAAAAGTAATTGGCTCTGGCCTTCTATAATTTTCTTTAGGGTCTTTTGACTTTGCTCCCCATTATTATTGCAAAATTAAACTTGCTCCCCTATTTTCATAATCGTTGGACTTTGCCACATGCATGCGGGTGAATCTCATAAAATTACATAAAAATGAGGGGCAATGTATATTTTTTTTTAAACATAATTCTCTGACTTGAACCCCCCACTTTTATGTAATTCTTTGAGATTCCCCTTCACGCAGGGGAGAAGTCCAAGGATTATGAGAACAGGGGTAAGTCTAATTTTGCATTAAGAACAGGGCAAAAGTCAAAAAAGTGTTTTCCTTTATTTTTTTCGTTTGAATGGAAGTAATGGCATTCAATAAGGCACATCGTTTCCATTGGGAAATGCTTGGTTCTCCATCTTTTGTATTGCTTGATAGGCAGCGTATTTCATGTGATGGCCCACACTCATCTTATTCCTCAGAAAACAAGGGAACTAATTCTTTTGGGGTGGGGGGTAAGAATTCAATTTCATGAAAAATGAAGGGGATGCACGGATTACTACTTACTAGAATACTAGGTGATTTTTTCTAAGTCGAAATAATGCAATGAAAGAACTTTAACTTTGAGGAAATCATTTTTATGGAGACCAGTTTTAAGTAAAAGTATTCCTGGGAACCCAGTTCTTTTCTAGCCCTTGTAGTATCAAATGCACCTTTTTTTTTTTGATCATAAAATGTACCTATGTTGAACAATTTACTTATGACACCTCAACTGTTTCTTCATGCCTTGTGTTCATTTTTCCTGTTTGGTGTTCAACCAGGCATTGGCTGACCCTTACTTCAAGGGACTGGCCAAAGTTGAGAGAGAACCATCTTGCCAGCCAATTACAAAGATGGAATTTGAATTTGAGAGGCGAAGGGTAACAAAGGAAGACATACGCGAGCTAATTTTCCGGGAGATACTAGAATACCATCCTCAGCTTCTCAAGGATTACATGAATGGAATCGAAAGAACTAATTTTCTTTATCCAAGGTTATGACTTATGACCTTTTTTTTCCAAAGTTGATTTGCTGTTATGCAACTGTACATTTAAATTAAGGTCTAATTTGACTTTGCCCCTATTCTTAATGCAAAATTAGACTTTGCCCCTGTGCAGGGGGAATCTCAAAGAATTACATAAAAATGGGGGGTTAATGTAATTTCTTGAGATTCCCCCATGCAGGGGTGAAGTCTAATATTAATAAAAACAGGGGGGTAAGTCTAATTTTTCATATAAAATGGGGGGCGAAGTTAGGAAGCCCTAAAAGTAATGTGTATGATTACCTTTTACTGATTTTTAGTGCATTCTTTGTATACAGTGCTGTTGACCAATTTAGGAAACAGTTTGCTCATCTTGAAGAAAATGCTGGTAAAACTGGGCCAGTGGTTCCGCTAGAGAGAAAGCATGTGTCTCTCCCTAGGTAAATATAGATCTCCATGCCTTTTCCTTAATTTGTGGTCTTTGTTTTGTTTATAATTTCACTTGCAAGCAAAACATATGGACAATTCAAACTGTATTTGTTTTGAACACGCTTGAAGTTTAATCTCTGTGGCATCAGCCAAATCCATGTGGGGAAGTACAAAAATAATGCTAATAATAATAAACAACTGCGAAGCTGTAATTATGAAGCAAATGATGAATCGGTTGCAAGCCATTTCATGTGGTGTTCTGTCAAGTTAAATTAATTTTGGATGTCTTGTTTTGAAAACGTTCATTGCCTCCCTTACCTCATATTATGTGCACTAAATGTGAGTTTGAACACCCACTATAGATGTTGGGGGTATATTAAAATGTCGGTGTCATACAACCAGTACTTGTCCCAAATTTTAAGTACAGGTAGACTGCGGCACTTTTTTGCAAGGATGCTCAAATTTTAACCTAATCTATGCTTGAGCACAAAACATGTTCGCACATGGATTATATTCCGAAAAAGGAAATTGGATACTTAATTAGCTATATCCCACTCAAAAAGGAATAGTGATCTCTTACATTGGGGTGGAGGGAGTACTAAACTTTCAAGAATAGAAACATTGTTTCCAATGTTACTGTATTCCTATAATTTGGATTTCTCAAAATAATAAAGGAGAGTTGGTGTCAGTAATGTAATTTGGCTAAAGAAATATTTAGTCTTGCTCTTGAAGGACTACTAGTAATTTGTTCCAATTGTTCTTACTTGAGTCTGCTGCTTGTGATGATGATGAAGTTTCCATTTGATTGATTTATGCAGATCGACCATTGTACATTCAAATACAATCCCTCCTAAAGAACAGCCAAATCCAACCGCTACTTTCAGAGATCGGCAATCCATGGAAGATTCGTGCAATACCAATGGAATTCCCGTTAGTTTATCACGAACCTCACAGGCACAACAGAGGATCCCAATGGGTACTCTCTCTCTCTCTCTATATATATATATATATATATACGTGACAAGCATTTATGTTGGCCACATCACTAAATATTGCTTGCTGTGCCATTTATTCAGCCAAACCTGGGAAAGTTGTGGGCCCAGTTTATGATAACGGAAACACTGCAAAGGAAACCTATGACCCGCGGTCGCTAGCAAGAAACACGGTCCTCCCACCTCAGGTTGCCCCACCGGCATACTGTTACCGGAGGGGTGGAAACGGAAAGCTGGAAAGATCGGCACCGGGCGAGACGACGGAGAGGGACTTATCTTCGCAAACCAAACAAGTACTAGGCATGGCGGCGGCCAAATTAGCCCCCGACATAGCCATCAACATTGACACCAACCCGTTTTACATGACCAGAGCCGGAGTGACTAAGATGGACCGTGCTGACCCCGTTGACTCCAACTTGTTACAGGGAAAAGCTCATCAGTTTGGTGGCATTGGTGCTGCAGCAGCAGCTGCTTCCACAGCCGCTCACCGGAAAGTTGGGACGGTGCAGTTCGGTATGTCGAGAATGTACTAGTTGATTGCAAATTCGGTATGGAGCTATACACATCTCCAGAGAGGGCAAAAAACCACTTCCTGGGAGAGAGAGAGAGAGGAGTCCTCCCTTGAAAGCCGTGTGGCTGGTGGTTTTGTACAGGAAGTATGAGAATTGGATGGTATGGTTTAAAGTTGGTATTAAAAGAGTGAGTAGTATTAGTAATCTTTGGTGTTTGAGAAACTGAAAGTATAGATTTATCTTCACAGAAGCAGCTTTATGTGTCTGAGCTATCTAAATCTTGAAGGTTTGGGTGAGTTGCATGCAAGCTCACTACTACTTCCAACAACAATAGCACAATCTGTGAATTGGGTGGTTGACTTTCGATATTCGCATACAACCCCCCCGTAAACTGAAATATTAACCCCCTGAGCCCCAACCTATTGCTCTAGGTAAATATCGTTTAGTTTGGTCCACGTTTGTTTGAACTATTAAACATACTCTTGTTACTTGTGATCTTCCTTTGGAAGCTCTTTTCTTCTGGCAGACGTGATGGCTATTTTTTAACCTATTCTTTTCGTTTTTGCTTTTTCAAACGATGGAAACCCTTGTTTGATATAGAGTTCGATGATGTCTAGTGAAAATTTGATAAAAGTAAAATTTATAAATAGCCACTAAACTAACACAGGGTGCTAGTGTAGTGGAATATGGGGTGGGTTTTTTAACCTCACGCCTAGGTTCGGAGTCCTGGGAATTTTGTTTTCCTTTCCTCTCCTTCATGGCTGACCGCTATGTGTATCCATATAATGGTTGTATAAGCCCCCCAAAACACACACACAAAAAGAACCACTAAACGGTTGTGAAAACTGTAAAATGCCCACTGAATATTTTATTTATGTTGTTTTATTGTAAATTAACAAATTATAAAAAAAAAATCAACAAAAAAAACTTTTGGTGTGATTTTTTCCACATGAATTTATATGATAGTTATAAATTTAACTATGTCTTAACCTCTTTTTTTTTTTTTGTAGGTTTTACAACAAAACAATCAAATTAAATAATTTTAAATTGTCTAACCAGAAAAAGTTTAAAAAGTGGGCATAAGCATCACATAGGTAAGTCAAATAAGCATCACATAGTTAAGTCAAATGTAATATGAAAGTAATATTCAACTATTGAATGTGAGAAGGGATGAGGTTGATAGGTAAACACTTGTACAAAGAATGCAGTATCAGCTAAATATGTTGATAGGTAAACACTAGTACAAAGATAAGTAGTATTATTAAAATCAATGCGCCAAGAATGCAGTATCAGCTAAATATGAAACTTCGACAATGATAATTGAAATCAACAAAATCGCATTTTATTAAAGTACAAGAAATGTTTTATTTATTTATTTTTAATTCGAAAGCATTTCATAGTGTAGTGTACAACTCTAGGTGGCAGGTATCTTTGAAGCTTTTGCATCTTGTGTTAAATGTTATGGCAAACCCTTTAGCAGTACCACAACAATAAAGATAAATATAAATAAATGTAACATATTGTGAAATGTGAAACATGGAGGGACAGTTACAAAAATAGTTGAAGAATACCCAATATTTACAAAAGTGAGAGTGTCGTATTTGTAATTATGTAATGTAATAACATATTTAAACTAATTACAAAAGTAACTGAAATCAATGTTCATTATTAGATTTGGCACAATTGCCTCCACCATTTCCAACTCACGGCGGGAAAAACTTAACAGTACGGGCGCCAGAAAATAGTGTACAACACGAGAAAATTTAATCCATCAGAAATTATATATAAAAAAAAATATGCAACCACCAAATCCAAAAATTATTACACCGGTTTTCTGCTATTTATGTAATTATCTCAGAAATTATCATTTGAAACGAATAATTCAGAGTCGTCTTATTTTTTTCATAATTTTAAGTGAGTTTCTCTCTCTAGATTTGACCGTGCACCAATTTTATACATGAAGGTACCAATTATGTATAGGCACACAACAATTCTGTACTAGTAGGTACTAATTAATAAGAAAAGCGTTCTTAGAGAAAGTGTTAGAGGAAATAAAAATTCATTCATAATTATTTGTCTCTCTCAGTTCTGTTGACTTACAAGATTGATGCGAGGATGGACGAAGAGGGATGATTGACGGCGAATTTCGACGGGGTGATCGCTGTGCTTTGCCTCTCGCAAGGGGTCACACTCATCGTGAGTCTGCTACTCTTCTTGGTGGTGCAGATGGGCCTCCGTTGGGACTCGCAGAGGCTTAAGTGGCACCTGGTTTAGAGGTGTCGTTTGCAAGGCAAAGACGACTCTTACTAGTCTGCGAATTTACTGCTAGGATTCCTTTTGCCTTTGGCCTAAAATCGGCCATGACAGTTGCTATTTGGGAAATGGCTGACAACTTTCTCCTTGGCGTCACGAAAACGGGTGACTTGGTAAAGTTATGCTTCATAAGAAACTTTTGTTTTTCACAGACGACGCCAAGTTGTTGCGGATTATCTCCTAAGCCTAAAGATATAGGAGCCTTCATATACGAGGTTGAGTACAAGAGTTAAACATGGTAAGGAACTTTAATAAACTAATACAAATGAGATTATATATATAATTAGCAATATATTATTAGAGATGATTCTTTATGTCTTATCTTGTGTAGTTGCCTTGTTTAGTAAGAGACTGCCTTAACTTATCATGTCTAGATATTTAGGAAAGTGAGCCATGGTTCAAGTCATTATAGAGTGCTAGTGACTCTGGCCTTAGGAGACCATGACGCAAACTACTAATTTTAGTGTGCTACTCTTTATTATAGTCCATGTATCCGGTATTATGGGTATACATTTATTTATTCGGGTCGCCCCAAAGAATTATTTGTATTTGAACTTTCAAACCCCAGTGGTAAAGACTACTGACTGAACCCCTATTGGTACCTCACTAATATTGACTTAGACTTTGCAACCTATCATGTTTAAATATTAGACTTAGGTACAATTTTGGTCCAAATTCAATTAGTTTTTAATTGATGGACCAGCTTGTTCCACGTGATTTTGAAATATTATTAGAAGAAAATTATTTAAAGAAAATGAAAAAACAAAAACAAAAACTAAATAATAATAATAATAATAATAATAATAATAATAATAATAAGAAGAAGAAGAAGAAGCAGCAGCAGCAGAGAAAAAGGACAGAGAAAGAGGGTCTCGTGGCCCTTTCCCGACCCAAAGTCCCCAAAAACCACCGCCACGACCGCCCACAACCCACCGCTCCCACCCAAAACCCCTGCCCTCCCCACTCTGCTTCAATCTACTTCTTCTAGACAGCCCTTACCAAAGTCACTGTACACATTCACAAACACACAAACAAACAATCGTTAGAACTTGCGCGTATTTTCAAAAAAATCATAAATATATTTTTATATCGAAAATACGAGAAAATAAAATGTTTATTATTTTATTAATTCTTTCATTATGCGGAGGTTTCAAAATATTAAATTTCGCTCTTATTATCTCCATTAAAACATTATTTATGTTTTGTAACTAATGTCCTAATGATTAATTTATTTTGAGGTTTTCTCAAGATTAATGCAGCGATTTAGGGTGATACATGTTTTCTTATATATGTGTTGGAGCGGTGAGAAAGAGAGGAAGATGAGAAAAAAAAATATACATACGTAACTTTCCTTTTCTCTCCAAATATATCCCATATTTTGAGAAAAAAAGTTTGTTTTGAAGAAAAGAGACTGTCTCAATATTCTATTTTTCCATTATGAAAGAGAAGAAATAAATCCGTGCTCTTTGTACTTTACTTGATACATGAAAAGTTTTTGTAAATTTTTTTATATGGGAAAGAGTTATTCTTGTTCAAGAACTCTTAAATTTGTATATATATATTCAAAGTAAGTGGTCGAACCTATATGTGTATTATTGGTCTTTTTTCAATTAAAAGAAAGTCGAGACAGAAGGTAAATTTATGGGTTGTTTTATCCCGAGAGAGGTGTGACATGATAACATGTTTGCACAAAGAGAGCAGAGTTGTAAACGCCTTAAAGAGAGCGACCTAATTCACAACTCAACCCAGCCAAGAAATTCCTCTACTTGAAGTTGACATCAATTTCATTCCATTTCTCGTTTGTGGTGTATTTATGGTAAAATTGTTTTGTGTGGTAACTAAAACAATACACAATTTTGTATTTTTGAAATTATTATTTTGTAGTTCAAATTATCATTTTTTTATCGAATTAATGAATTATGTTTTTGCAATACTAATTTTGTAATTTTCCCAAAAATTTTAAGGCATCTTATATGTCACGCTTGTACTGCGGTGGTGGAAATTTGATCTGTTAGTGAGCCAAACTAGAACTGATAATAAAATTAGTTATGCGTGCAAGTTGTTGTTAGGAATAGAGTTTCAAGATACTCTGTCACTTTCGTAAAAATTGAATCACTTCCGCTCTGGTAAGATTCAAGTTGAATGGCACCTTATCTTATGCACATGATTATACCATATATGTTGCTCGATTTTTTTTTGAAGATACATGTGAGGGATTGTTAGAACTTGTGTGTATTTTCAAAAAACCACAAGCATATATTTTATTGAAGATCAGAAAAATAAAATATTTATTATTTTATTAATTCTTTCATTATGCGGAGGTTTCAAAATGAGATAATGGGTTATAAGACCTCGATCCGTAATGTTTTATAACTCAAAGAACAGACTCATGTTTAATAAAGGGAAGTCATACTAATTTCATAATTTGGCTTTACAATGAGGACACTTTTCATTATATTAATTTATTTTAAGGAAAATGATAAATGTTAATGGACAAAAATACCTTGCTATATCATTTATTCTAATTATGCAAAAGACATATTATTCTCTCTTACATACACATAATTTGGAGAGAGAAAACAGAGAACAAGGAAAAAGAGAAGTTGTCTCATCAATAATCTCACTTCTTCCACCACCACCACCACCACCACCACCACCTGACTCTCCGATCGTATCGCCGAGAGGAGCGAGCACCGTTCTCATCTTCTTCTTCTTTTTTTTTGGATGTGCAATCGTAAAACATATATAACTTTCGATTGAACCGTTAGATTTGGCTGATTTTTTGATATGTTGTTCGGAAGACAAAGTTATAACAATCGCACGAAAAATTAAGACGATTAGAGGTCGTTTTTCTATCGAAATCGACCAATTTCAACAACCCAGCAGTATTTGAAAAAAAATATGATCGTAACTCTTTTTTTTAGGAACCTTACTGTTGGAGGTAAATCCACAATTGCGCTCCTCTCCATGGTGAATCCGGAGGGTATATCCGGTGTGCAGGTTATCTAATGCCATGGCGCTCTAATGGTCGTTGGATACAAGAAAATAAAGTTGCGCCTTCGCTAACAGCTATAGCTTTTGGCGCAATGGTAAGCGCTTGATCCTCACAATTGGTATCAGAGGAGGTCACGGGTTCGATACCTGGGGCGTGCCATTGTGGGGGGGGATTGTTGGAGGTAAATCCACAATTGCGCTCCTCTCCATGGTGAATCCGGAGGGTATATCCGGTGTGCAGGTTATCTAATGCCATGGCGCTCTAATGGTCGTTGGGTACAAGAAAATAAAGTTGCGTCTTCGCTAACAGCTATAGCTTTTGGCGCAATGGTAAGCGCTTGATCCTCACACTTACGTCGATCCATATATATACATATAAATAAATTAAGTAGATGTTGATCTCGTCAATTTTGTTGTTCTCTGTTTTGTAATGGTGCTAAAATCATTTTAGCACTTTCTGATTTGCTGTCCAAGTGGTGTTACCTTCTGGTTGTTATTCAGAAGGTGCTAAATGCATTTAGCACCTTCTAGTTGTTGTCTAGGTGGTGCTAAATACATTTAGCACCTTCTAGTTGCTGTCCAGGGGGTGTTTAATGCATTTAGCACATTCTGGTTGTGGTGCTAAATGCATTTAGCACATTTTAGTTGCTGTCCAGGAGTGCTAAATGCATTTAGCACCTTCTGGTTGATGTTAGTGTCATAATGAGACGATATTATAAGGAAGGGGTATTAGTGTCTTTTTTGTATAGTATCCTTAATTTACATGGCTAATTTTTAAGTGTCCTTTATAATTATATTATTATTAGAATGAGCCCTTATACCTAATTGTCTCTTTTAAAATATTAAATTTCTTTTATTTATCTCCATTAAAACATTATTTATGTTTTTGTAATCAATGTTCCTAATGACTAATTTATTTTGGTATTTTGTGAAGATCGATTAATGGGGTGATTTATTTTAATACATTGCATGTGATGATAGATTTATGGTGACACATGGTTTCTTATGTTGGAGTGTTGAGAAAGAAAAAATAAAAAATAGATAAAACACTTTCATTTTCCCTCTGAATATATCCTATATCACTTTGAGAAAATAAGTTTATTTTGAAGAAGAGATTATAAGTCTTGACATTCTATTTTTCCATTGAATGAGAAGAATTCAATTCCGACCTTTTGCTCTTAGTTGATAAGGGAAATTTTTTATAACTTTTTCTATGGAAAATAGTTTATTCTTTACTTGTTTCATTTCAAGAACTCTTAAATTTTTATGTGTATTTCGAGCAAGTGGTTGAATTTACATGTGTATTACCGGCTTTTATTCGAGACAAAGAAAGTTGAGAAAGAAAGTGAATTTCTACACTATTTTATCATGGGGGTAGTGTAGCATGATGAACTACATGTACAAATAAGGTAGATTCATGAAACGCCTTGAGAGAGCGACCTAGTACGTGACTCAACCTAAGAAATTCTTTAACTTAAGTTTGGCATCACTTTCATTATGTTCCTCATTTGCGGTGTATTTGCGGTAAAATTATTTTGTGTTGTAACCAAAACAATCCAAAGTTTTGTATTTTTAGAATTTTTTTTTGTAGTTGGAATTATCATTTTTTCCTCGAACTAATGAATTATGTTTTTGCGGTACTTATTTTGTAATTTTTCCAACGACAAATAATATGAAGTTTAAAAGTTCACATCTGTGATTCATTTATACATAGAAAGTCTATGATCATTATGTACTTTAATTGCAGTGAGAATTTGGTGATGTAGTTTGAGATTAAAATGAATTAAAAGAGTACAAGAAAGAAAAAACAATGAGTGAGTGATGGAAAGGGCTACCAACTAGATCATGCATGTGTCTAAAGCTATCCAATCAAAGAAACAGCGTAACTTTTCTCTTTACCTCATATTGAGTATACAAATAGTTTTGAAGATGAAAGAATATATGTTGGGTTGAATAAAAATGGCTTAGAGGATGGTTTAATTTTCTTTATTATATAGGTGTAGGAGCATTTGAGACTCTTATTATTATAATTGCATCATATATAAGATTTACATATTTTCTTTGCATAATGAGAAATAATTTTTTGTATTCTTTGTTGTTTGGCGATACATTATACTATGGTCTTTCTATCTTATGCATTGACTCATTGAGTACGTGTTTTCGCGCCTTTCTTTGATTAATAATTGGCATGGCTTACCCGTTCTCGAAAAAAATTACATCAATTAATACCAAATGTGTAAAACCTTTTATATAATTAATTTAATGTAGTTTTTACTTTCCGTTTTTGTTTTTTGGAAATATCAACTTGGTGGCAATTTATTTGAATTAGTATCATTGGAAATTTCTTTTGAATCAACATTCTTTTATTTGGAGCAGTTTTCTTAGGATTATCGAGGAATGCTCCCCATTACCAAATTAATGTGATCACCCCGAAACAACCATTCCCTCCTTAAGAGCCCAAAATGGTTATTCACATAGACCCCTCATGATGATCGAATAAAATGATGCTTGATGTGTATGCCTTCGGAGCCTACCTTTAGGAATTGTCAATGTGTACCTTTGTGAGTTTATTGTGGAAAATTAAAGTTTAAACCCTGCGAATGTGTACGCTTTCAAATTACCCTAGCAATGCAAATGCCAAACATTCCCAATGTGCACCCATATTGAGGGTTTCCATTGGAATCATTATTGTACACCCCCAAGGTGGATTACGTACCTTTTACAATCCGAATCCAAACTTAGCTAATAAGTACCTCGTGGGGGATTAGCCTTAGCAATGGCAATGCCAAACCTTTTTGATGTGCACGCCCATAGGGGATTTCCTTGGAATCATCAACGTGCTCCATAAGGGATTACCCTTGACTATTAGGATTAAACCAAGCTAACTGATTAAGCTAAAATATTGCATTTTTATATCTATTTAGTTGGTTAAATATGCATGAATTTGATTCTAATTATCTGGAATTGATAAGATTTGAGTTTTAATAATAAAATAGGATAATATGTTTGTTTATAGTACATTTTAACCTTTTTACATGTTAAAAACGAACAAGAACGAATCTAGAAGCAAATTCCCCTAAAAATAGTCATTATCGGTCAAATTCGAAGCTAAATTGAGTTCAAGAAGTAAACCGAAAGCAAATATCAAGCTCTAGCATGAAGGGAATGAATGAAAGTGTCCAATAGAAGCCGATAGAGCAATCCCAAGTGATGAAAAAGTCATTTGAATCAAACTAAAAAAATTTAGGATGAATAAGAGATCCATTGCGCGCAATGCCTCTATTCTAGCTAATTGTGGTATTTATCCGTAGTTAATTTAAAGAAAACTCCAGAAATATAACTTGTATAGCTCTGAATTATCTACGTGTATGCAAAAACCTTGCATCAATCAGAGTTTGGAGTGTAAAGTTATGGGAGAAATATGATCAGTACGCCAGAGAATCAGATTTGAGCGCGAAATTATACATAATTTCATGGTGCAAACATTAACCGAATGGGGTTCTAAGCCTAGATGACAAGTGGCCAACTCTTTACTTATACATAAACTAGTGTTCAAATTCCATGCCCTACCATTTTATGCACCCTTTTTGATTATTTTTCAAGCCAAGCAATTAATTAACTTGATGGACCCGTATCCACCTGTTTCCGATTTGAATTACAATAAATTACTATTAGGTTTTTTTTTTGCTTTTGAAGGAGAGTCGACATTAGTATCAGAGAACCATTGGAGAGAGTTAGAAAGTTTTCATTTTTCCTTCTTGGTTTGTATTGAAACGTAGTTAATTAATACAATCGTATATTTTTCCTTTAATTTGAGTGCACCTATTTTTCATTACTAGCTTTCAATTTTTACGTATCTATAAGTTTTTTTTCGATCTTATTTCTAATTTATTGCAATTAATGCTTAGATTGTTACTTAGTTACATGTTTGAATGCATTTAATTGTTGAAATTTATGCTTAAATTATGAGTTATATTGCTTAGAACATGCGTAGAACCCTAGATTTCACGTTTTCATAATTTATTGTAACTTTTTCGTTTCTTAACCGCTTTTAATGATCCACATATCAAAACGACCATATTTAAATTCTCTACAAAACCTTACTGGTTTGGAGATTTTAACCCTAAGATTTCCAGAAGTCAGTAGGCTATTTTTTGTTGCTGGCAGATTACTCATTTTTAAAGATTATTTAAACGGTAATTTCTGTTTAACGCATGTTCTTAATTTTCAATTGCTTTGAAATGTTGCACACTTGTTTGTTATATTTCAAAGGTATGTTTGGGCATTTTGAGTGTGATTTGAGCATGTCTTGCTTATTTTTCATTATAATGTTAGCGTAAACGCATAATTAGGGGTCCGTAAGGACTGGGTATACCGATGCAATAATTTTTCGGGCTCGAATTCAATTATAATTATTTTTTTATTGGTTAAAAGGTCATTAAAAATATGATTTTTGTTAAATCATTATTCTAGAATGCTAATCACATATTTTAATAAGAAATTTAATAAAATCTTTTCGACAAAAGAAGTAAACTAGTTTGAATCGTTATTTTTGAGCTAAATCCTAACCGGTAGAGTTAGAGAGAAGTGTATACTCTCTAAATTAATTATTTATGTATCCTTTCATATATCAAACTAGAGTACGCTGTTTTTGATATTTATGTTAACCCTTACTTTTTGATACCAAAATTATCAATTTTGTGTTTTTACCACCCGTTTTAATTCAAATTTGATTATAATCATGTTTTAACTTATTTGAATTAAATTGTGGTTTTTAATTAATATTTTTAAACTTACTTTTAATAAAATATTTTGTAGTGTCAAGCACTACTTTACTTTAATAAACAAGTGTTTTTGGTAAAATTAAGTAACGCAGATTAATTCCATAATTAGTATTGTTACGTATAGTTCATGTCATGCATGAATTATTATGGAAATACGAGTTTATGAGAAAAATTAGCTCGAGGATAGTAGGCTGATCTTTAAAGAAAAATTAATTAAAAAAGGATTTTCGGTCCACCAAATATTGCCCGTTGTGTTGCCCGGAACTTATAGATACCCCTAACACTTTTTATTCTTAAGTTCAGTTGTTTTTCACGCGTTCAATAATTTATCACATTATTTTTAGTGTTTATTTTATTTAGCTTTATTCCATATTCTTGTTATGTTAGTTTAGTTTCCTTTCCTTTAACATAATAATGTTTCGCTACCTTTATGATTAGTTTTAGTTGTATGTTTATTTAGTTTTATTGACGCTAGTTATTTTAGTTATCAATCTACAATCCATTCTCTTTATATTTCATCTTTTATTTATTTTCTCATCTTTATCTTGAAAGAAACATTCATAACTCATAAAACTATCCTCCGCCCCGTGTATCGACCTTTGATTTACCGAGTATTTATTACTTAATCGTCCACTTGTACTTGGGTGTTATAACTCGCATTTTTTTATGTGAGTCAAGATTTTGGTGCCGTTGCCGGGGAGGACGGTTTATTAGTTTTTAAATTTAGGAAAGTTTTTTTTTCTTTATTTTTATTGGAAGCTACACTAGGTTCCTGCGTAGTATATGAAGCCTTGGATTCGTAATCTACTATTTTCATTCCATCTATCATGTTCCATCTCTACTAGTTTCCTTCACATCGAAGTTCAAGGGCACTTTACCTAAAATTGTTCTACGATCCCTGCTTTCAAAGAAGTACTCCATGTGGAGGTAAATTTCATAAGCAGTTTTTTCATGCCACTCAATACTTTCAATGAGTTAAAGAATGATGAATGTCATTTCCCACTATTATTTTATCCTCAATTCCATCATTCACCTTAATTCTTTTATGTATCTCAATCGCAAATTCATCATTCACTTGTACTTTTATCTCAGCCATACTTTAAGTATTATCAATTCAATCCTTCATCATCGCCTGCTTATTCTGATCCTACACTAAGTGTGCCACAACAATCGAAAGGTTAAGAAGAGGTGATGCATAACATGTTTTCATAAATGTTGCAAGTGATGAGTCAACTGAAGAGCTCCATTGATAGACTCACTGCCCATGATGAGGTCCGAGAAGAGATAATGTTCCATGTGCAGTTTGAAGCCAAACCTATTAAGAAACTTTTCATAGATTACAATCACACTCCATCTTTTAATGATATCAAAGAAGCTAGATATATCACCACTCTTCGTAGTGGAAAACTAATTCAAAAGGATACTCTAATGACTACTCCAAAGCCCAAGGAATGTCATTTCATTCCAAATTATAGTGATGATTTGCATGAAGAAATTGAGTCAAGGATATGCCTAAATATCTAAATCCTGCTCCTCATCCTTAAAGGTTAGAGAAATATCATAAGGAAAATAGGAATCAAGAGATGATGGATACGTCTAAGTAAGTCAAGATAAACATCCCTTTGTTAAGTGCTATCAAGAAAGTTTCATCACATGCTAAGTTTCTCAATGACTTATGCACTATGAAGATGAGGGTTTCAGTTTAGAATAATGTTTTTCTAGCCAATTAAGTGAGTGCCATTTTCCAATATAACATGCTTGCAAAATAAAAGGATCATGGTTATCCTACCATTTATTGTATCATTGGTGATAAAAGAATTGAGCATACTTTGTTAGATTTAGGTCCATGTGTGAATTTACTTCCCTTTTTAGTGTACCAACAATTAGGTTTAGGTGAATTAAAGCCTACAAAGATCACAATTCAGTTAGCTGACCTCTCTATCAAGGTACGTAAATGAGTGATTAATGACATACTAGTTAAGGTTGACAATTTCGTTTATCCATTTGACTTTGTTGTCATGAATACTCAGCTTATGGCTAATATTTTTACTTAAATTTTTATCATTTTAGGTCGTCCATTCTTAGTTACTAAAAATGCCATTGTCAATTGTAGGAATGATATGATGCAGCTAACTTTTGGGAACATGAAACTTGAACTCAATATTTTTTCCATTCCTAATAAGCTTGACCGAGATTGTGGTGATAAAAAAGAAGAAATCCAAGAGATAAATCTTATTGGCCTCTTAGATCTTAATTTTGGTCAAATGGGTATCAAGGATGATTTTTTCATAAACTCACCACCTTCCATTACATCGCATGATTCCTTAATTGAAGAATTTGACCAACCTATGCCCTTTTTAGATGAACTTGAAGTTCAGCAAAAATCTAGTTCTTTTCTTGATTTATTGACTGATACGAATGATAGTGACTTAAAGGCCTATATAAATCATTTCCTTCAAACAAAGTTTGAGCCAGAGGTCATTGTAAATCAATTGAATCCTAATGATTATTTCTCTACAGATCCATAGTTGTTGAATGAGCAATGCATTAATGTTTCATGTTATAATTTCATCTCTCTTAGTAATCCACTCCCTCCTTGAATTTTCACTCAGTTTTTATGGGTCATTCTGAAAAGATACTTCACAACCACAATGTAGTTTTCTCTCTCACTTCTTCTGGTCTAGAGCTAGACTTAGGTGTAGAGAAGTGTTTTGATTTTAGTCATTCTCGATTATTGTATTATCATGCCTATGTTTCCCTTCATGACCTTATGGTTATGATCTTCAAGGACTTGCCATCGGATAAACACTATGTTTGGAAAGATGTATTATGTTGTGTACTTAAGCTTCTTGATCTCAGTGTGATGACTATTATTTATTGTTAATCCAAAATTTTTTTGATTGTTACTGTTTAACACTAAGCAGGGCCTTAATTGGGGAAAAAGTGGAAAAGTAATGGTAAGTTTTGTTTTTCCTTTGGCTATGATTTATAGTGACAATATCTTGTTATTAGTGAGCTTTGTGTAGTTATCTGTTTTGCAGATACTTTTGAAGAATAAAGATAGCACGCACTATGTAAGTAGTTTAGGATTTTATTTTTTTATTTTTTTTATTTATTTGTTCTAACATGCAAGTTTTCATTAAGTTAAGTTTCTCTTTAGTATATCGTCCCTCATATTTATTTATTTCAGTCTATTGCATCTATGCTTTTATGTTTATTTCGAAACATTGGGGACACTGCTTGAATTTTAGTTCGGGGAGGGAGACCTATGGTCTCCTTTTTTTTCGAATAGCCTGTATGCGCGCAAGTAATTTAGGTTAATTTTTTTATTTTATTTTTCCTTTTTTTAAAAAAAAATGAAAAAAAATTGAAATTTTTTAATAAATAAATAAATAAGTGATATTGCAAGTTTATGTCATCCTATCTAGTTCTGTTTTGCTTTCATTTCTTTGGGTGATGACGCATTCATGAATTGACTTTGTATGTGGTATAGTATTAGATAATATAGAGAACTTTTATAATCTTTATATAGTTCAAAATATTAGATTTCTTTAGGCAATGTTTGTTGTTAGACTGATATAATTTGATTAGTGAAGTACTCTGTTCAAATTTAAAGTGGAGACTATATAGCCTGTGAGTTTTTGAGCCACTCTTTCCTATTTGAGAGCTATATACACAAACTCTTATTCCTAAAAATTGTTTTATATGTTGATGGTGTCTCTTAAACAATAATCTCTATTTAGTTTTATAAAGGTAAGTCCATGAGATGTTAAATCATAAAATGCCTTGTAGTTGTCTGAATTTAGAAACCATAAGCTAAAGAAATGAGATAAGCCATCTTTGTTTTAGGCACTAGCTTTGGCCTACCCTTACATTATGTCCTTAGTAGCCCCTTTGAAGGCTGAATCCTTACGTTCATTGATATACCTAAAGTAAACCTGGTCCCAGTACCAGAAATCCTATATCCCTTGGCTCATTTGTATGATTAGGCTCAAAAGTAGAGGTATAGTGAAATTGAATTGAAAAGAAAATAGCATTGAAAAGAAAATAAAAGAAGAAGAATCAAATAATGAATATCATTGATAGAAAAAAAAAAACAATCAATGAAAAGAAAAGGTTGAATGTTGTACGCAAAAGAATGTGAATGTGGGTATGTGAAGTAAAGAGAAAGAGCTGAAAAGCCTCTGAAAACTACAAATATGAGCTAATGAGTCATTTGAACCCTCAATTGATCCGTTCATTTCATAACCACTATCTCCTAACCCTATTAAAACCTAGTACAGTCCTATTTGATCCTTAGTGGCTTAGTCTCGAGGTCTCGACAATGAAAGGGTATAAAAAAGTATTTTCACATTTTAAAACTTGAATATCTTTCCTAGAGACTCCTTCTCTTTCATGATTAGCGTTATTTCTTATAAACATATGGGAGGCACTTGTTCTTGATTACATTTACTCTTTATAGCCTGTATGTAGAACGATATGCCTACTTCCATGATTCTTTTGTTGAGTGTATGTCGGTGAAAGATTGAAGACGAGGCTTATCATGAACAGAGTATGAATTTAAGATTGGTTTTGAAAGTTGAAAAGCCTAGAGGTTTAAAGGCTTATTGCATTTGCTTAATGCAATTATTTAGTTTAGGATTGTGTTTTTACTTTTTAGTTTTTATTTTCTGTGTTTTTTTAGTTGGCTTATAATAAAGATCACTTCATTGCTAAAGGACTCGCAATACGTTGGTTGGGAAATGTGATTAAGCCAAAATATTATATTTTTATACCTATTTAGTTGGCTCAATATGCATGAATTTGATTCTAATTATCCGAAATTGATAAGATTTGAGTTTTAATCATGAAATAGGATAATATGTTTGTTTCTAATGCATTTTAACCTTTTTACAGGTTAAAAACGAAGAAGAACGAATCCAGAAGCAAATTCCCCAAAAATTAGTCATTGTCGGTCGAATTCGAAGCTAAATTAAGTTCAAGAAGTGAACTCGAAGCAAATCTCAAGCTCAAGCAAAAAGGGATTGAATGAAAGTGTCCAATAAAAGTTGATAGAGCAATTCCAAGGGAAGAAAAAGTCATTTGAATCAAAGCCAAAAAATTTCGGATGAAGAAGAGATCCATTGTGCACAATGCCTCTATTCCAGCTAATTTTGGTATTTATCTGTACAAAATTTGAAGAAAACTCCAGAAATATAAGTTATAAAGATTTGAGTTATCTACGTGTAGGCAAAAACCTTGCATTAAACAGAGTTTGAAGTGTAAAGTTATGGCAGAAATACGATCAGTACGCCAAAGGATCAGATTTGAGCACGAAAGTATACATAATTTTATAGTGCAAACATTAACCAAACGGGGTCCTTAGCTAGATGGAAAGTGGCTAGATTTCTAGTTATACTCAAACCAGTGTTCAAATCTCATGCCTAACCAATTTATGTTCCCTTTTTGATTATGTTTTAAGCCAAGCAATTAATTGGCATGATGGACCCATATCCACCCGTTTTCGACCCAAACTTGACGCAGAAGACTAAGTCTCCCAAGCCAACAACTTGATAGATGAAAAATCTATTTTTAGCTTTTATTTTATTAATTTTAAATTAATTAGGAAATTAGTTTAAGTTTCAAATTTTGAATTACAAATTTACAATCGATTATTATTAGGTTTCTTTTTTGCTTTGAATGAGAGTTGACATTAGTATTAGAGAACCATTAGAGAGAGTAATTTTTTCATTTTTTCTTCATACGTATTGAAATGGAGTTTGTTGGTCGGATTTCAACCCTAGATGGGGGGGGGGGGGTTGAATAGGGTTTAAAAACTTTAATGCGGAATTAAAAAAATTTTCAAAATGTTTAAGTAAAACAATTTAACTAAACAAGTTTATCAAGGAATGCAAGCAATAAACAATTAAACAATCTCAAAGCAAGTAGTAATGTAGCAAGTAAATAAAGAGATTGAGTAAGAAAGATTGAACCAATTTGAAGTCCAAGACTTTTTATCCACACGATTTTGGTTTACCAAACCATAGTCCGCGCTCGGTTAGTTCCCCGAGAAGTTTCACTAAAATCAATCTCCTTCCGGGTGAAGATCAAACCACTACAAGTGTTATTGTCTCACACACTCTTTACAAATATTGTTTGACCACAATATTCACACAAGATTCTCCCTCTTACTAACCTTGTGAAATTTACCTTTCACAAAAACTAAACAATAATTTACCTTCTTGTTTTTCTATGAGATTTACCTCTCACAATTTGAATACAAATGTTTGGTGATTCATACCAATTTACAATAACTCTCTTAAGTGTGTAAAGAATACAATTTGAAGCTCACACTAGAGTTATCCTATTTGATCAAGATGATATAGCTCAAAAGATTAATGATTGATCAAAATAATTCTTGAATCTTTGAATGATGAAGATAGATGAAGAATAGAGTATATAAATGATTCAAAAGTATGCAAAATGAGTCTTAGAAGTCATATAAATAGTCCAAGAAACAATATGGCCGTTTGGGGGTAGTTAGGGGTGGTTAGAGGCCAAAACTAGACTTGCAAGAAATCTCCAACGGCTATATTTCTCAAGTGAATCGACTCCTTTGGTCCCCATGTAGTCGACTACATGATGTAGTCTACTCCCCCAATAGTAATGTAGTCGATTACATTGTTCTAGTTTGGGGAGGTTTTGTGCAATTTTTTTAACTTTTGCAATATGACTCCACAATTGATTCTAATGCTTGGGGAATGTCAAAAATAGGTTTCTAAGACTTCTAATATAGTTTTTGTATCAAAAATCATTCATATGAATTAATTATGAATTTATTTCAAAACCGGTTTTTATAAGAATAATGTTTTGAAATGATTTTGATTCAAACTTGGTTTTGATCAATCTAAGAATGATGCAAGTACATGTTTGAGCTATATAATCAATCAATTAAGAAACTTTACATTAATCTTAAGCAAACACTCAATTACCGAATAGGTGGGTCTTCGAATGCTTCGATTTGTTTCTTCAAATTGATTCTCCACTTGAAGCTTTTCCCTTGAAGCTTTGGCATATGATCCTTGATCTTTTGTGCTTCATGAAATGCATTGCTAGCATGTGTGAGATAAGAATGATCTCTTGCTAGTCCATTGCTTTGTAGACTTGATCGGATATTGATTGAATGATCCTAGTCAAACTTCCTTTGAGCAATCATGCTATTCTTGATTTTTCAAATAAGAAAACTATAATCTCAAATCAAGAACACGTTAAATTACACATGATTGATTTATTGTTATTATCAAAATAAGATTAAGACCTACAAGGTCAACAGAGTTAATTAATACAATCATCAATTTATCCTTCAATTTGAGTGCACCAATTTTTCATTACCGGCTTTCAATTTATACATATCTGTAAGTTTTATTTCGATCTTCTTTCTAATTGATTTCAATTAATGTTCATTAATTCTTAAATTGTTACTTAATTACATGTTTGAATGAGTTTAATTTGTGAAATTCATGCTTAAATTCGGAGTTATATTGTGTATAACCCGCGTTGAACCATAGATTTCATATTTTTGTAATTTAATTGTAACTTTTTTGTTTCTTGTCCATTTTTAACGATCCACATATCAAAACGACCATCTTTAAATTCTCTAAAAAACCCTTCTGATTTGTAGATTCAAATTGTAATGCCCCGTAATGTAATTAGTGTAAATTAGACACATATTAATCTTGATTAAGTAAAATTTTTGAAGAATTTAAGAATCTTGGTTGAGTATGGACCAAATTGTAAAGTTGCCAAAGTTCAGGGTTAAAATAATAAAGTTATGAAACTTCAGCGTTAAATGCCGTAATTAAGCAAAAGTTATATTTTTTTCCTACACCACCGATTTCCATTGTCTTCCTCCACTTTGTTCATTTTCATTCTTCCATTCTTATGGCCGAGAGACAGAGGAAATAATAATAATAAGTACAGAAGCTTTCTTTTTATAAATTGATCATCAAAACTCCGCCGAATCGAGTTGAGCCTTAAGGAAAAGTTGTTTTATACGTCGAGGGCTATGTAGGGGAATAAGAATTTTAGAGTTGTACTGGTTGGAGTTCGGGTATCAACTCAAATTTCATTCTTTGAGGCTAAATATTTTGAGGTATGGGTTTAATTATTTTTAAAACCCAATAATATGATTTTATTCTATATAAATCATCATATATTAATTGTATTTATTTTAAGAATTATTATATGATGAGGATGATGATGTTTTATGATTTATAAAGCTATATGTATGTTATTTGAAGCAAGATATGCCATTATACTTGATATATATATATATATATATATATATACGTGTGTGTTATTTGACATACATGAGATATCCCTTGGATGTATATATATATTGTATATTTATGAAATTAATTAATTTATGAGTTATATACATCAAGGGACATGTATAAAGATTTGTTATAGTTATATGGCAAGCCACGGCTAGCCTGAGTTGTTGTTTACTTTTTAATACATGTTGATATGGTGTGTATGCCTTTCGGATTCCATGTATGTGTATAGATGTATATTACACTCATGTTTTATATTATCGCCTACAGTATGAGTATTAGGGTTCCTTGTTCCACGCTATGTGATTTTCTTGGATTTATTATTTTATTATTTATTTTAGACATACTTTAACTCGTCTAAGGTGAGTCAGTAATGCTCCAAGTTTTAATTACATGTGTTATCCTACTAATTAAGGCGGGGGTGTTACAAATTGGTATCAGATGATAGTTTTGCGATTTACTTGGGTTGTGGGACGAAATATGTGGAATATGAGATGAACTGTATTTTGTGAATATATATATATCAGATTATCATGATATTTTTCTTGTTTTCGTATAGCGAATGGCGACCTCACCAGATGATAAGGAGAACCATGCCACTCACGAGAGTTCTACCTCGAGAGGGGAGTCTGTAAATGCCATTCGTGAGATAGCTCGAGGGTTGGCCAATGTGTTGGCTCATACCGAACAACCTCGAGAGAGAGTTTAGGAGAATCGGGCTATGGTGGCCCTCGAGAACTTCAAAAAATTGTCTTCTCTTGCTTTCAATGGGATGTCCAGTCCTAATACTACAGAGTCGTGGCTCGATCAGATAGAGAGAGCCTTAGCAAATTATTTGTTCGAGAGATAGTCAAGTTGCACGGGGTGCCACTTATTATTATATCGGATCGAGATCCTTGTTTCACATCTTGATTTTAGAGAAGTTTACAAAAAATTCTGGGAACTCTATTAAATTTTAGCACGGCATATTCATCCACACACGGACGAAAAATCCAAACGAGTTATTCAGATCCTCGAGAATATGTTGAGAGCTTGTGTCTTAGATTTTTGAGAAAATTGGATAGAGCATTTGCCTTTAGTGGAGTTTGCCTACAATAACAATTTTCAGGCTAATATATGTATAACGCCTTATGAAGCCTTATATGGTCGTCTGTGTAGATCTCCGATTTGTTGGTATAAAGTTGGGGAGAGAACCTTGTTGAGTCCGAAATTAGTAGAACAAACCACTGAGAAGGTTAAGATTATTTGACAACAGCTCCTTACTGCTAAGAGTCGTTAGAAGAGTTATGCCGATAAGTGTCGTCGTTCTTTGGAGTTTGAAGTCGGTAGTCATGTATTTTTGAAAACGAAACCTCATTTTGGTATCACACATTTTGGTGGCAAAGGAAAATTAGCCCCTCATTACATTGGGCCGTTTGAAATTTTGGAGCGTGTTAAAAATGTTTCGTATCGTTGATCTTTATCTCCGCAGATATCGCTTGTTCATAATGTCTTTCATGTGTCGATGCTTCAACGGCACGTTTATGATTCGTCCCATATTGTTCAATGGGAACATTTGAAAATCCTTGATGATGGGACGTATGAAACCCGACCGATTTAAATCCTAAACCGTCGAGACCGAGTACTGATAAACAAAGTCATACCACTAGTCAAAGTCTTGTGGTTGCACCATGGAGCCGAGGAGGCAACATAGGAGATGAAAACTGAGATCCGCCACAAATACCTTGACTTATTCACTTACGGTACGATATTTAAATTTCGAGGATAAAATTTTTATTAGTGGGGGAGATTGTAATGCCCTGAAATATAATTAGTATAAATTAGACACATATTAGTCTCGATTAAGTAAATTTTTTGAAGAATTTAGGAATCTTGGTTTAGTATGGATCAAATTGTAAAGTTTTCAAAGTTCAGGGTTAAAATAATAAAGTTGTGAAACTTCAGGGTTAAATGCCGTAATTAAGCAAAAGTTATATTTTTTTCCTACACCATCGACTTCCATTGTCTTCCTCCACTTTGTTTATTTTCATTCTTCCATTCTTATGGCCGAGAGATAAAAGAAATAATAATAATAGGTACAAAAGCTTTCTTTCTAGAAATTGGTCATCAAAACTCCGCCGAATCGAGTTGAACCTTAAAGAAAAGTTATTCTATATGTCGAGGGCTACGCAGGGGTATAATAATTTTAGAATTGTACTAGTTGGAGTTTGGGAATCAACTTAAATTTCATTCTTTGAGGCTAAATATTTTGAGGTAGGGGTTTAATTATTTGGAGCTTTTTGTTTTTGGCCCATTTTTTTCAAATAGTTTGGCATTTAAGCCACTTGTTTAGGGAAATTAGGAAATGACCCAAAACAATGGAAAATCATTAATTTCTTGTTTTTGTTTTGTTTTTTTTCCAATATTTATATTTATGTGATTTTCCCTAAAATACCTTTAATTGACTTTTCAAATAAACAAATTAATTATCCCTAAGATTTAGCTTATTTTTTAAAAAAAATCTAGCAAACTTTTGAATTTTGAAATCTATTAATATCCTAAATTTCAAAAGAAACATCCATTTAATTAGGGAACTTGAAATTAATTTCAAAAATAGTAGAAATCTTAAATCATAATGCTCCATACATACCATTAACAATTAAAAATAAAAAATTACGAAGAATCATAGACATATTAGAATGCGCACATGTTAAAAAGGCATATTAGTAGCATCCCTAATATGTTTTTATATGATATGTAAAGGAATCAAACATGTTCAAAGATTTATTATAACTTCAATTTAATTTTAAAACTACTAGAAATCTTAATTTTTTTATGCTCCTTACATACGCTAACAACTAAAAATAAAAAAATTATGTAAAATCAAAGATATATTAGAATGCGCACATGTTAAAAAGACATGCTACTAATAACCCTAATATATCTTTCCATGATGTGTATATATATATAAATAAAATAAAATAACCTAATATGTCTTTCCATGATGTATATATATATATAAATAAAATAAAATTCTCACGAAACGAGTTTTTGTGGTGTATCAACAATGCCAACAACAATACGAGCATATCTGCATATGATTGCGATAAAACTCTAAAAAGCCTCCATCATCATCTTTATCATTATCACTATGTGTATATATATATATATATATATATGTATACATATACGGATGGAGGAATTGAGGTTGGATTGTTCGCTATGGAGGAGTTGGATACGGAGCACCAAAAGAGAACAATGCTCCACTTAATTTCACGCAAGGGAAAAATGTATGAATGAGGGAAAGAGTTCTACATGGTAATCTCTCTATACATTATACCTCATATCCTCCTGGTGAATGTGCATCAATGAGAAAATATTTTCTTTTGCATTGAGAAGTATTATAAATAAGCTTCATTTGAATTACTTTGTATGTGATAGAGTTACTAATACGTACTTATCTTTTTTTTTTGAGCAACTACTATCACTTATCTTTAGGATGAAAATTATTTTATATTTAGCAAATTAGTATTTAGCACAATTTCATAGCTGTTACAAACAAGCTAAACACTAAGGGCAATGGGGTCATATTATAATTAATAATCTAAAAAATATTGAAAAATAAATAAAAAAATAAAAAATTGGGCCAAATGCAAAACATTTGGGTTAAGTACTAATTTCAAAATCGGGATGGGTCTGAGTAAAAACACCCTTATGAAATTGGGCTAAACACTAATTTTCTATAATTATTTTTAAAACCCGATAATACGATTTTATTCTATATAAATCATCATATATTAATAGTCTTTATTTTAAGAATTATTATATGATGAGGATGATGATGTTTTATGATTTATAAAGCCATGTGTATGTTATTTGAAGCGAGATATGCTTTTATACTTGATATATATGTGTTATTTGACATACATGAGATATTCCTTGGATGTATAGATGTTGTATATTTATGAAATTAATTAATTGATGAATTATATACATCAAGGGACATGTATAGAAATTTGTTATAGTTATATGGCAAGTCGCGGCTAGCCTGAGTTGTTGTTTACTTTGTAATACATGTTGACATAGTGTGTATGCCTCTCGGATTTCATGTATGTGTATAGATGTATATTACACTTATGTTTTATATTATCACTCACAACATGAGTATCAGGGTTCTTGTTCTACGCTTTGTGATTTTCTTGAATTTATTATTTCATTATTTATTTTAGACCTACCTTAGCTCGTCTAAGGTGGGTCAGTAACGCTCCAGGTCTTAATTACATGTGTTATCCTACTAATTAAGACGAGGGTGTTACACAAATCCTAAGATTTTCAGAAGTCAATAGGCTGTTTTTGTTTTTGGCATATTGCTCAATTTTAAAGATTGTTCAAACTGTAATTTCTATTTAACGCATATGTTCTTAATTTCTGATTACTTTGAAATTTTTCATATTTGTTTATTACATTAAGAGGTATGTTTGGATAGTTTATGTATGAATTGAGCATGTCTTGCTTATTTTTCATCATAATGTTAACGTAAACGCATAGTTAAGGGTCCATAAGGCAGTTTATGTATGAATTGAGCATGTCTTGCTTATTTTTCATCATAAATGCATAGTTAGGGGTAAATAAATGCATAGTTAGGGGTCCGTAAGGACCCGTTATGCCGACGAGATAAGTTTTCGGACTCGAATTCAATTATAATTAATTTTCTATTGGTTAAAAGGTCATTAAAATTCTTATTTTTATTAAATTGTTATCCTAATATGCTAATTACATACTTTCATAAGAAATTTAATAAAATCTTTTCCACAAAAGAACTAGACTAGTTTAAGTTGTTGTTTTTGAGTTAAATCCTAACCCCTCGAGTTCGAAAGCAGTTTATACTCTCTAAATTAGTTGGTTATGTATCCTTTTAGATATCAAACTAGAGTACGCTGTTTTCGGTATTTGTATTAACCCTTACTTTTTGATACCGAAATTGCTAATTTTGTGTTTTTACCACCCGTTTTAATTCAAATTTAATTAGAATCATGTTTTAACCTATTTGAATTAAATTATTGGTTTTACTTAATATTCTAAACTCACTTTTAATAAAAGGTTTTGTAGTGTCAAGCACTACTTTACTTTAATAAACAAGTGTTTCGGTAAAATTAAGAAATGTGAATTGATTCCATAATTAGTATTTGTACGTATAGTTCATATCATCCATTAATTATTACAAAAAATACAAGTTTATGAGATCAAGTTGCTCGTGATAGTAGGCTAATTTTAAAGAAAAAATTAATTAGAAGATGATTCCCGGTCCACCAAATTGCTCGTTGTGTTGCCCGGAACTTATGGATACCCCTAGCACTTTTTATTCTTAAGTTTATTTAAAGTTTTTCATGCGTTCAATTAATTTAGCACGCCGTTTTTAGTGTTTGTTTTATTTAGCTTTATTCCATATTCTTGTTATGCTAGTTTAATTTCCTTAAGCATAGTAATGTTTCGCTACTTTTAGGATTAGTTTTATTTGTATGTTTATTTAGTTTTGCTGCCGTTAATTATTTTACTTATCAATCTACAATCCATTCTCTCCATATTTCATATTTTCCTTACTTTTTCCATCTTCCTTTTGAAAGAAACATTCCTAACTCAAAACTACTTTCTTCCCCGTGGATCAACCTTGGATTTACCGAATATTTATTACTTGACCGACCACCTGCACTTGGGTGTTATAACTCGCATTGTTTGCGGTGAGTCACTAACATGTACCATCATGGAGCATTGCCCTTAGCAATATCGATGATGAGCCTTCCCAATGTGCACCCATGTGGAGGACTACCCTCAAAATCGTGTTGACATGTGCTGTAGGGGGATTACCCTTGACAAACTCTTAGATAACTTGTACCCTAGTTTGGGGGGTAGTATTACCCTTAGTAATGTAGATGACAGACCTTCCCAATGTGCACCACCTATGAGGGATTGCCTTTTGAATCGTCAGCATGTAACCGCATAAGAGATTTCCTTTGACAATCAAGATCCAAAATCCAAACCTAGCTAATGTGTACCCCTATGGGGCATTACCCTTAGCAATATCAATGACGAGCCTTCCCGATCTGCAGCCCTATGCTTGGAATCGTCACTGCATACTACATGACGTATTACTCTTGACAATTAGGATTCAAACACAGTTAACCGATACCCCCGTGGAGGATTAATTACCCTTACCATTATCAATGTTGAGCCTTCCTAATGCGCGCCCCTGGGGGATTGCCATTGGAATTATCAATTTGTACCCTGATTAGGGATTACGTTTGAAGAGCGCCTAAGTAGCGTGTACCCCCGTGGGGGGGGGGATTACCTTGAGTGATAGACCATTCTAGTAAAGTAAAACCCCTCCTAAGGAGACCTCCACCTAGGAGACCAAATATATTACACCTTTTGAAAAAGCGATTCCAACCACTCCAGGTAAATCGCCTACGAGGATACTATCAAAGTGTAACCATACGATGTCTACCATTGGCATTTGAGCCCACACCCAACTAATGTGTGCTTTAGTGGAGGATTACCCTTAGCGATAAATTTATCTATAAATGTAAAAAAACAATACTACACTTACTACCATTTATTCTTACCAGGAGTACATTATCTATCTCTGTCCTTTTTACTCTTCTATTTGTCGCTTCTTCTTACTACTACGACTACTACTACTACTACTACTAGGTTGCAAAGTCAAAGTCTAAATCACTACTACTACTTCTACTACTACTAGGTTGCAAAGTCAAAGTCTAAATAAATATTAGTGAGGTACTAAAGTCAAAGTCTAAATCAATATTAATGAGGTACTACTACTGCTGCTACTGCCACTACTGCTACTGCTACTATTATTAGGTTGCAAAGTCAAAGACTAATATTGCTACTGCTACTACTACTATTATTAGGTTGCAAAGTCAAAGTCTAAATCAATATTAGTGAGGTAACTAATAGGTGTGAGAATCGGTCGCTTCGGTCAATCAAACTTTTACTAGTACCAAAACTATTTCTACATGCATGATGCCAGTCGATTTTGGTAGTCAATGGAAACCGAAACTTTGATAAAATTTATTTGGTATGGATTTTTTTAGTTTTCAATTTTTAGTTTTCGAATTTTAGTATTTTGGGGTTTTTTTAATTTTTTTGGTTTTTGTGGCCCAAAAAATAAAATCTACCCAATATACTGGATACGTGGACTAAAATAAATATTAGCAGACCTCCTAAGGCCTAAAGTCACTGGCACTCTATAATGGCCTAAACCATGGCTCATTCTCCGAAATATCTAGACATGATAAGTTAATGTAATCTCCTATCATGCAAGGTAACTACAAAAGATAAGATAGAAAGAATCCTCTCTAATAATGTATTGCTAGTTACATAATCTCATTTGTACTACCATATTAGAGTTCACCATGTTTAACTCTTTTATCAGCCTCCTATATGAGGGCTCCTATATCCTTAACCCAGGAGATAATCCACAATAGCTTGGCGCTGTCTATAGGAAACAAAAGTTTCTTATGAAAGTATAACTTTACCAAGTCAATTATTTTTGTGGCACCAAAGAGAGAGCTGCATTCAGACATATCCCAAATAGTAGTTGTCATAGCCAATTTTAAGCCAGAGGCAAGATGAACCCTAGCAACAGATCCACGAACTAGTAGGAGTCGTACTTGCCTTGCAAATGACACATTTGAACCAGTTATGTATCACTTCCGCCTTAGCGGGTCTCGATGGATCTCCATCACCAAAGAAGAGTAGTAGACTCACAATGAGCGCGACCCTTCGTCGGAGGCACAGCACAGCGGTCACCCCGTCAAAATTCGCCATCAACCACCCCTCTCTGTTCATTCTCACATCGATCTAGTAAGTCAACAGATCTGAGAAAGAAACAAATTTTCTAAATGATTTTTTTCCTCTAGCACTTTTATCTCTAAGAACACTCTCCCTATTAATTAGTATGAAGCTGTACATATTAATTGGCACCTCTGTGTACAAAATTGGTGCACGGTCAAATCTAGAGATCGAGAGAAACTCATTGGAAAATATGGAAAAAAGAAGACTCTGAATTATTTGTTTCAAATGATATTTTTTAGGATAATTACATAAATAACAGAAGACTAGTGTAATAATTTTTGGATTTGGTGGTTGCATCTTTTTTATTTCTTGTACTTTAATAAAATGTGATTTTGTTGATTTCAATTATCATTTCGAAGTTTCATATTTAGCAGATACTGCTTCTTGGCGCATTGATTTTAATAATACTACTATTCTTTGTACAAGTGTTTACCTATCAAAAACCTCATCCCTTCTCACATTCATTAGTTGAATAAATTTATGTCCTTTATTTCATTATTTTCGGGGAAAGGAAAAATTGAATGGGTAATTTTATTTCTATCGGCCATTTTTTTAATTTATTCATTTTAGATTTATGGTATTTTTAAATCAAGTTTCACAAAATTGCACTTTTAAAAATTTAGAATATATACACCAATTAAAAATATTTTTAAAATTAGATTCTAATTAAAATATACTTTCTTATTATATTTGACTTCCTAATTTCTTGTGAAGGGTCCCCAATTTCTATCATTAGATGGCCCACCAAAATTTGTAATGGCCGAACGAACTTAGCAACAAGTATTATAGTAAACCTTAATATGGCAATATGATTTCTTCAATTTCTAATTATAATATAATGAATCTATATATACATATGAATTAACTCTGTGATGCGGATGCCCATTTTTATGCTATTTCCTCTAATTTACAAATTATACAATTTAAAATTATTTAATTTGAATGATTAATTACAAAAATAAATTACTCCGTAATATATAAAATCATAAACGACCTAATTATAAAAATTTTAATTCACGAATTTTAAGAACAATGAATATATTATATTATCCTACATGTGGGATGCATATGTACTTTCAAAATTCATAGAAGGAAAAAAAAGATCCTAAAACATATATCCACATCCTAATAAGTGGAAACAATCCAAAATAAGCACTTCAAAAAATAAGAAATTAATAAAATCAAACTCTAAGTTCTAAACCCAGATCACCCACCAATCACATTAAAAATGAAAATTAGAATCAAGTCTCCGAATTCAAACTTTTTTGAATTCAGTTCACGTCTGTAAAATTTAAAACTTGTAATCCTTGATAGTACAAACTATATACCGTTAATACGAGCTAGATACTGTGACATATGCCGTGTGACAAACGTTATGAAAATAGTATCTATCTCCAAGGACTGCATCCGTTAAATTTTATAAACGTGAACCGCATCCTTTCAAGTAAAAATTTCGGGGCCGTACCCTAAAAGCTAATTGTAATTTAACCTCCGAGCTTCATATTCTCCTTCTCTAACCCTTCAAAAAAGCTAGCAAGAACCCTCATGGTCTTGACTTGATTTTGCAATGCCAAAATGTACTCAGCAGTCTCTTCAAACAGCTTCTCAACCTCACGTGGGTCACGTGACTCCCCGCCCGGCACTATCCTTTGCAGTGCAACTATCTTCCTCTCCACCTCCTCCTCCCCCTTCTCCTCCCTCCTTCGCTTCTCCGGCCGCCGCACGCGGAGGAGTCCCGGCAAGTGTTGATGAACTGCATTGTTGCCAGATGTCTCATACTTCTTTTGGGTCATTTTTCTCAGTGTTCTTGGTTTTAGTAGTAAATATATATATATATATATATATATATATAATTTCAATATTTGTTTTAGAGAGAATGTGTTTTAGAGAGAAAGAGTATGCGGGTTGTGTGAGAAAAATGAGAATTGGGAAGTTGATTTATTTGGTGAATATTTTGTGGGGTAGAATTAGAAATGTCAATGCCAACGAAGCTGGGGCCTACTTAGTTTTTGGATTCCTCACAGGCACTGCCCCGTTGAACATGTAACCCTGAAGAGTTTGCTCAGTCACGCGCGTGAAATTTATTTTTTGTCACGTTCATTTGTAAATAAGTTTCACTTTGTTTTCTTGCATAGAAAATAATGTATGTTATTTTGATCTTCAGGCCACATTAATTATATTATATAGTTACCGTTCATAAAACAAATAGTACACTAAATTTTGGATTAAAGTGATAATATAATTAAATTTTATGGATTAGTGCGACAGAATAAATTTTTTGAATGAAAGTGAAAAGGCCATAAAATTTTGAAAAGGTAAAATGTAAACAACTCCAACTTTTTATTTTTTTTCTAGTTGTTCATTGTTCCAAACTAGTTTGTGCGCACTTCAAACTAATCCCCTTCTTTATTCTGATAAAAGTAAACAATCAACGCTATTTTTATTAAGAATGTATATTGTATTTTTCATCAGGCGCAGTCAAAGTCTAAATTTAGAAAACAAAATTCCTCCCTTTAGAACGGAAATTATGAGTCGTCACGCGCCCGCAGCGCGAAGCGGAAGCACTAAAGAAGTTGCGATCGGGTGCGGAAGGGTGCAGGGAAGTAGGGTAGGACGGCAGCAAAACGCAGCGGTGAACTGGACCCCCACGCGAAAAAAACAAAAGGAGGGGCACATGTGATCACATGATTTTCTTGAACGTACCACCACCCATGTGCGCCTCCGTCGTATATTATTAAATATACAACAGCATAATATATAGTGGGAATGATAGGTGCATTGGTCAATTTCTCAGATTTATGTGAAATCCTCATCCATACACTTTTTTAACTTATTATTTCTTTTATTTTTTTATTTTTTTTTATTAAATAAAATAACGGGTTTAAAGATTTATTAATTAATATTTTAAGTAGACCCCATAAAATCATCGATTCGCATTTTGACTAGTCATTTGTGTTAGAAAACTGATGAAGTTATTAAACTAAGTAATGTGTCGGTAAACCTCACAATTTGATCGGTACAAATGTTAATAGATTATTTAATATAATAGTTAGATGATTTTATTTAATCTCTTAAAAATTATTCTTAAGTTAACTATTTTATAGACAGTGTATTTTTAGGGGGTTAACTTATGATTTTTTTATAAAATCTTGTGGAAATGATTTCAGTAATAAGTAGATTATATCCACCAAATTTTATTAAAAAACTCAACTCCAAAGTGGGTTAGTTAAAATTTATATATATATATACACATTTCTAGACGTTAGAAATTTTAAATATTTAATTATCCCACTTCTCATTTGTGTTTTTTGATGAAATTTAGTTAAAATGTTCTACACATTATAGAAATCATCTCCACTAAACTTTTTAAAAAAAATTAATCAGTTTACCTTTCAAAATGAACTATCCTTTAGTTAATTAACGGAAGGACCAAACTTAAAAGAATGTGATTATATATATATGGAAAATATCTTCTTTTTTTAAAATAAAATAAAATTAAAGGAGGTCTAAGTCTCTCCCTTAATTCTACAAATAAATAAAAATCCTCCCCTCTCACCCCATGAGTCGAACCCTTGACCTCAAGGTAAGGGTAAATGTTGCCTACCACTGGGTCAACCCTTCTTCTCATATATGAAAAATATCTTAAGTGAACAACTTTTTGGTCAATAATTATAAACAAACTAATTTGAAAGAGTAATTGATGAATTTTTTGATAAATTTTTTTGAATATAATTTATGATTAGTTAATTATCTCAACAAAATTTTAACCAAAAAATTCAACCGATATATATCATTCTTTTTTAAGAGACTCCCCGGTTAAATTTTTGAATAAAATTTAATGAAAAATAATATATTAATCATATTTACCAACTCTTCTCAAATAAACCATCTATTACCTTGTCAAAATAATTAAGTCATACTTAAAGATTAAAAAATTGGACTTAAAGAATTAAATTTTTCTCCCATATACATATATAGAAAATGATAACATACGTTTTTAGAATACAAATTAAAACTATTTAAAATGAAAATAATAAAATATTATATCATATTTAATACATATTATATTATGAATTAATTATTTTTAAAAATAAATACTTAATATATATATTTAAAACACACGATAACATAACTTTACATATATATATATATATAGATATACGTATATGTGTGTACATATATACAATGATGAGGCGAAGGATGGGAGCCACGTGTAAATTTTAAAGAGTGGGTCCCACCTAGAGCCCCACAAAGAGGCAGTGATGTGGGGAGAGGTAGAATTGAGTAGGAATCGGGTTTTTATTTAAGGAGAGGAGAGGAGAGGAGAGGAGGTGCTGTTTCCAAGGAGGAAACCAGTTGGCATTGGGATTTGTGGACGCGGGAGAGAGAGATTTTGTTTAGCATTTGGGATTCCATGTGATCAGAAGACCTTCTCTTCAACTAAAAATCTTCTCTTCTCTTGCCGCCTTCCTTCAATATTTTATTATTATCATCACTACATTTTCATTTTCCGTACAACAAATATAAACAATCTTTCAATTTGTATAAACGAGGATAACCTTTTTTAATACACGAGTTATAGCGAAGTGGGATTAGTTTTAAATTCGACTGAAAAATCTTTAAGTTAAATTTTGTTAAGTATAAAAATATTTGATGGTCAACTGTTGGCCATTATTTTACGAACAAGAATAAATTAAAATGCGCAAAACCTGAACATTTTGTGATATTGAAAAGTATCTAAATAAAAAAAAATTACATACATAGTATTTTTAAGGACCACTCCGTATATATTGAAGTTTTAGAGGGAATAAATGGATAAGTTTTTTTGTTGGAACTTAGCTAAGATGATATTTATAATTAATAGATTATTTTTATCAAATTTTATTAAAAAGTTTAATCCAAAAATGAGTTAAATAAAAAATTAATATATATATATATATGTATATATGCATATTTCTCGACATATATATAAGGTTATGATATTAGCACGCTGAATATAGTTTTCTTTATTCAAGTACCACTTGATGATAGGGAGAGTGGGTGAAAAATCAATTCTAGGAGGGAAACAATTAGTTTAAATATGCCGGAGCATCTTTGAATTCACTTTTGACAATGGTTCGTAGATTGATGTTGCAAAACAAAAATTGGAATCTTGTTTTGAAAGATCGTTAGAAAAACAAAAATAAGCATTAGACTTAATTTGAGTCCAAGAGAGTATAAGTTGTATGTTAGGTGAACTTTAAATTTCTAAGCTTTTGTTGAATGGGCTTTTTGTTTTTAGTCCCAAGAATTTTAATTATTTTACATTTAGCCCAATACATTTTTTCAAATTAGTTTTTGGCCCAAAGTTATAGATAATCATCTTTGAAAATTTTAGAAAATTATTTCAATATTTTGTAAATTAATTTTATGTTTTTCCAGATTTTCCATTTTGGCTTTTATAGTTAAAATTAATTTGTACTACAATTACTGAATTCTAAGATTTGGAAAATACATGTATGATATAATCCAATTGAAAATTCATTTTCAAATAGTTTCAAATTTTAAAATCAAAATTTAAGTCTGACAAATTAAAAAAAAAGATTGGAATTTAAAATCAAAATTTAATTCTAACAAATTAGAGATAGCGCAGTTACACCTACTGTAAACATATTGTAACGATATAGTACACATATTAAATCTAAAAAAATTGACTGACATATTAAGTGTTTGATATATATTAAAATGTGCATGTTATAGACATATTAAGTGTTTGACATCTTTTAAAAAATGCATTTGACAGGTATGTTAAGTGTTTGGCATCTTTAAAAAATGCATTTGACAAGTATGTTAAGTGTTTGACATCTTTTAAAAAATGCATTTGACAGGAATATTAAGTGTTTGAAATTTTTTAAAAAATGCATTTGATAGACATATTAAGTGTTTGATATCTTTAAAACTAAGAAGTTAATGTAACATACTTTGTAATATGACTATTGTGAAGTTGCGCACTTTACAGTTTGTCTAGCAAACGTGTGCACCATGTTTGAATTGATCTCTTGGGTGATACTATTAATATGTTATATCTAATATGTGGGTATATATTCATCTACATAGACAAAGTAAGTTCATTACTAATAATATCAATATCGACAACCACATAATTATAAAAATACATGATGAAGTATTTTTTTAAGTGGTGGTATAACTAAGTAATTGTGTCAAAAGATGTCATATATATACATTCAAATTACTCGGAGAAAGAATCATATATGCTTATCATATGTAACAAAATAATAACAACAACAACAACAACAACAATGTACCTCAAGAACCTTGCAACCAATGTAAATCGTGCTCTTCTAATTAAATATTTTATATTTCATTCCCTTTTATAACATCTAAATATAGTGTTGGTCAATGGCAATGTGAGAGAGAGACGTTGTGCGCAAAGAGAATAGAAGAGAGCGTGACGATAAAACTATTATAAAGGCTTAAAACATAAAATTGATTTCCAGTTTAAGTATTTTAATATGTAATATAAATTAATTGGATAACTGAGTCCAGTTGGTATACTTTTAAATGTTGAACCAAATGACCATGGTGGAGTAGTTAGGTTTACTAGGCTGTGAGTACTATTATACTATATATATATATATATTAAGTAGGGGTAACTATTAGTTTATTACAACATAAATATAGGGATGAGGGATTTTTTTTTTTATTTGTAATGTAGAGATAAGTTATCTATGTATAACTATGAGAAAAATATAGAATATACAACATAAGTTACGAAGGGTAAGGTTGTCAATTACACTAAATTTAAATAGATTAAATTAGATAAAAATATAATTTTTGGAATAGGGCTAAAAACAAAATAATGGGTTAAAAACAAATACGTGGGTTTTTCACTAATTTAAAAAACGAGTAGGGTTTGAATACATAGAGGCTTAGAATTTAGGGCCAAATCCTAATTTGATATTTATTAAAATTAAGGGTAAAAAACAATAAACCCCCTCAAACTATCATTTTTTTGCACTAAACCCCCCCATCTTCTAAAAGTGAACTAAACCCCCCTATATTATATTTTATCACTTAACCCCCAAAATTACATAAATGCCCTTGTAAATAAATGACCTTTTAAAATTATGAGGTAAAGTGTTAAGTTTATAGTTTAGGGGGGTTTAGTGCCAAAAAATGATAATTTGAGGGGGTTTAGTGTTTTTTATCAAACTTGACAAGGGCATTTATGTAATTTTGGGGGTTAAGTGATAAAATATAATGTTGAGGGGGGTTTAGTGTCACTTTTAGAAGATGGGGGGGTTTAGTGCAAAAAAATAATAATTTGAGGGGGTTTAGTGTTTTTTACCCTAAAATTAATATTGTCTGAATCTATAGTACAATATATTGTATTTACTATGCATTGATGAAGACCACCAATTTTAAAATCTAATGGTCATAAATGTATCTTGAAAATTCAATCCAATGGTCAATCATACATGAGGGCTTTTTTTTTCCACAAAAAAACAAATAATTTCAATGTTCAAAGACTCTCTAATTAAAAGTACAACCGACCACCATTTTCTCTGTCAAAAGTTCTCTATCATCTCTTTCGCTCCATCTCTCCACATTAGGCAACATATTATAATTTTGGTTAATTTGCTTGAGAGATTTATAATTTTGATTTATAGAAAGTTTGAAAACAAATTTTAATTTTTAGTAGAGATTTATGATGGATTTTATTAACTAAACAATGTATTAATAACATGTAAGATGATTTATTATTCATTGATGGAGACAACAAACTTTAAAATGTAATAGTCATAAATGCATCTTGCAAATTCAATTCAAGGGGCAACCATACATGAGGGCTTTTTTCTTCACAAAAACAAATGATTTCAATGTTAAAAGGTCGAGACTCTCTAATAAAAAGTACAACCAACCACCCTCCTCTCTCTCAAAAGTTATCTCTAACCTCGTTCACTCCATCTCTACACATTAGGCAACCTTGTTAGGAATAATTATGTCCTAATCAATTTGGTTAATTTGCCAAGAGATCAAAAGAGAAGTGTGTGTACCTGTCTCCATTGAATTGATTGATCGATGCAGCGGACTTTTGATTTCCGTATGAAATCTTCCAACCCTTTGATTCTCCTTAAATAAAATAGCTTTTGTATTTGTAAAGACAACTAAAGATGGATTTGGGGACCAATGCCGCATACATAAGTTCACCTTGAACTTTCCGAATTATTTCCGCCCCTCAAGAAATAGAATTCACATAATGGCAATATTTCCATGACAAATAACCTCAAGTACTTAAAACATTAAATTAGACATAATTTTAGGCTTGTAATGTACACACATTAATAATATACATGGTAAAAGTAAGATAATTTTTATTTGTTAATTTGATTTATGATAGTTTCAATTAAACTAATCAATGTATTAGTGACATGTCAATGTATTAGGTGATATAGTGACATACCACTAATACATTGCTTAGTTAATTGAATCCATCATAAATATAATATACACAAAGTTTACGATTTATCAATATACCTATTTGTAATGTATTATTGTATCCTCAATATATGCATGTGATAGAATGTATTTCTCAAAAATTATTATTTAAAATTTTGACAACACACTAACTTTCAACTCTCTCTCTCTCTCTCTGTCTCTGTCTTTGTGTGTGTGTGTCCACTATTGTTTTTATCTTTTAAAACTAAAAACAAAATTGGATTAGGAAACCAAACAATAGCTTTATCAATTTAACCAAAAGTCAAAATATACTTTAAGAAAAATAAGAAATATGATGATAAATTATTATAAATTTGAAACAAAAAGTATTAAAGACCATACAACAACAACAACAATAATGATAATTATAATAATAATAAGATTCTACTTTGCAAAGAGTATCCAAAATTTCTCTTATCATTAGAAAAATATATATAGTGCACAAAGTACTTCCTGCATACTAACTCAAACACGTACACTTAGTTTTTATTCTCTCTTACTAATATACACTCTGGCACCTCTTTATCTCTCCAATCTTTCATGTGACTCTTCTTTTTAAAATTGGATACTTCTATGGGACACATGCTGGAAAGGCATTTAGTGGTCATAATGACATGTCACTATTAAATTGGTTAGTTAATTGAAGTATTGAACCCATCATAAATCTCTACTAAAAATTAAAATTTGTTTTCGAACTTTTTATAAATCAAATTTATAAATCTCCGAAGCAAATTAACCAAAATTACAATATGTCACCTAATGTGGAGAGATGGAGAGAAAGAGGTGAGAGAGAACTCTTGCGTGAGAGATGGGTGGTTGGTTGTACTTTTAATTAGACAAAGAGACTTTTAACTGCGAAGTTATTTGTTTTTGTAAAGAAAAAAGCCCTCATGTATGGTTGACCCTTAGATTGAATTTGTAAGATGGATTTATGGCCATTGGATTTTAATGTTTGTGGCCTCCATTAATGAATAGTAATTACTCTATATTATATTATAGATTTTGGAAAAACAGTGACATGTCACTAATACATTGATTAATTAATTGAAACCATCATAAATCTCTACTAAAAATTAAAATATGTTTTCAAACTTTTTATAAATCTCATAAGCAAATTAACCAAAATTACAATAAGTTGCCTAATGTGGAGAGATGGAGAGAAAGAGGTGAGAGAGAGGGGTGATTGGTTGTACTCTTAATTAGAGAGATAATCTTTTAACGTTGAAATTATTTGTTTTTTGAAGAAAAAAACCCTCATGTATAGTTGACCTTTGGATTGAATTTGCAAGATGCATTTACGACCATTAGATTTTAAAGTTTGACGTCTCCATCAATGAATAGCAAATACTCTATATTGTACTATAAAGGCTCTATAATCTTTTAACATTGAAATTATTTGTTTTTGTAAAGAAAAAACCCTCATGTATGGTTGACTCTTGGATTGAAATTACACGATGCGTTTATGCCTAATTATTTTAAAGTTCGTGATCTCCATCAATGAATAGTAAAAACTCTATATTGTACTATAGATTTGGTCTTCCAAAATTAAATTTTAGCAAAAAACAAATAATATTATACTCCTATTTTGATAAGGCATATAAAATAGGTCTAAAAATTTGAATTATTAATTTATGTAATCAACGGGCCTAAGGAGATCTTATAAAAAAAAATTTATCTTATAAATTTAGCTCTTGAGTCCGAGTCGGGACCAGCAAAATATAATAATTTAGTAAAGTTATTATTGTAATGAGTATTATTTTAGGTGGTTTGCTTCTCTCTTTCACTTCTTGCAATTAATCCACTCTTAATTTAAGGAATTTTTAAACCAACTTTTACAACATTACACTTTTAAAGATTGAGAAGTATATCCACCAATTAAAATTAATTTATAAATGTATATTGGATTTTTAATTTATATTCCTAATCAAAATATACTTTTATATTAATTTATTTTCTAATTTGCTTTAAGAGTTTTTAAAAACTTTTATTAAAACTTTAATAACTTAGCAGATCGTTTCATCGATCAAAATATACACCCTAGAATTATATTAGTTTAACCATATAACAATTAAACATATTTGAGTAAACAGACCATTTGGCATTGAACTTTTAGTTTGGTATCACTTAGCCCACTCAACTTTAAAACGAACTACTTTAACTATCAATTTTTTTTGCTAGTACCATATTGCCCATTCCATCCAAATAAACCGTTAAAAGTGATAGAATTAAGCCATGTGTCTAGCACACGACTTCATTTAAGGCCAAAATGGTCATTTTATACACGACTTTATTTAAGGCCAAAATGGTCATTTTACAATAAAAATACCAAACCACCATCTACTAAGGCAATGCCCCTTCAGACCTCGCTGAAATTGAAGTTGGAGTGGTGAGGCTCCGGAGCAGCAGCTTGAGAAGAAGAGGAATAAAAAGCTATAAAGAATTTTAGATCCCAAACGGTATAATGAAGGATGGTGCTTTGGATTCCATCCTTTTGCTGCTGCACCGAATCATCTCTCTGACTCAACAGCACCGGCATAATTCCAACAGCCAAGGAAGTTGATCTGCTCTTCACTAAACTCTTATATACGAGATCAAGATCTCGTGGCCAGAAGGTCGCAATTTAAATACGAGATCAAGATCTCGTGGCCAGAAGGTCGCAATTTAAATACGAGATCAAGATCCGGTGGCTAGAAGGTTGCAATGTAAATATGAGATCAAGATTTGTTGGCTAGAAGTAGCCATTCTCCGGTGGCTCTCTCTTTCCTTTTCCTATATGATAGCACGACTTCTTCTTTGGCGGCGGGGGACACACAGATTTTGCCGAAATCTGAGCACCATTGCGTTTGGGCGTGGAATACCTTTCTCCCACCACCTCATTTATCTCCATACCCATTTATTAATTTTCACTGTATATAAATACACACACCAAATCATCTATCTGTTTTGTTTAATTTAGATTTCTTAAACCTTAGCATGAGGACTTTAAACTCGTGTGGAGATCTCAGTAGTGAGAGATTCCGGTGGGGGTGGTGGTGGTTTAGGAAAGTATTGGGAGTGGGTGGTTGGTGATGGTGTACTTTTCTTATAAAATGACAATTTTAGCCTTAAATGAAGTCATGTGCTATACACATAGCTTAATTTTATTAATTGTAACAGTTCATTTAGACGAAATGGGCAATATGGTACTCACTGAAAAGTTTGATGGTTAAAACTGTTTGTTTTAAAGTTGAGTAGGCAAAGTGATACTAAACTAAAAGTTCACTGACCAAATGGGCTATTTACTCAACATATTTTGTCACCGAGTAAATCGAACATTATTTTACAACACAAAGAAGATTCCACAATAGAATAGGTTAACGTAGCATTGTAAGTTGAGAAAGAATTAAAAATTAGTGTGAGCACGAGTTCTTTCGATCTTAATCCTTTAATAAACCACAGAGAGAACATTCAATGCATGTGCCCTGAAATTTTGTTTTTGGTTATGAAGTCATACTTGAAAGTTGAAAATATATTTTTTAATGTAAAGTTTGATAAAAACAACTTAATTCTAATTGCAACATAATGAACTTCAAAAAAACATGATTTAACATCTAATATTGACCCCATAACTAATGTTTTATTTTGGTAAGAGATTTATTGTGTTAGATAACAATTTTATATTTTTCACACGACTTTAATATATATTTTTTATTTATTGTTTACTTACCACAATCACTTATAAAATATTTTAAGGAACCTAAGGTATCCACCTAGAAAGAATTTATTATTCCGGATACTTTATCGGTGCTACAATAGGTTAGAAATGATATTGATGATCTAATGTCATGGTATAAAGCTACTAACATCTTGTGGAGTGGTTGTTAGTATAAAACCCCCGAAGTTTCCTAGGGTTTATAAAATAAACAAATGAAGAAAATGAGTAGAATATGTTGGATCTTGTTGGTTCTAAATAATCATAAAGGATCCTTCATTTCGTATCACCAAGAATCAATGGATTAATATGTGGAAACGTACCTGAATCCATAGCGTGTGATTTGTAACTGAGTGGTTGGCCTTCCAGATCTACACATATTTCTTTAGAGAATCCTTTATGCATTCTTTAAGCTCTCTGTGATGATGGGGACTTAACAGGGACAGAATACGTACGTACAATTTGGAGACCATAACCACAATATATAGATAATAAACCCTACTATCTATTAAGTATTTCTATTTTAGCCCATCATAAAAATAGAATTAGCCTTAAGTATCTACACATTAAAGGTTCACATTCTATTAGATACATTTAAACCCAAATAACTTAAACCTTATTTGATCACTTTAAAGTGGGCTTAACCATACGACAATCCACAACATATAATTATTTAACATATAAATCCAATGTTAGATTAAGGATCCAATAATCTCGCATTTAGGCTATATGTGTAATCTTATAATTATGTATTGTAAATTGAACTCATCTTTGCTGTCATTATTGAAATGTATCTGTATCGAATTCGGTCCATCAATTATATCAATATAGGATCAAAGCGGCCTTTGTTACACTTAACGTAATTCAACCCATCGATGGTTACATATGTCGACCTAACTGAATGAAATGGATCATGATGTGGATATGTAGCATGAAAATTTCATGAAATATGATCTTAACATGCCTATTTTCAACTAGTCCTCCTGAAACCTTAGTGAGATCAAACCATATCCAAAATCAGAGTTTAAATAAATCAAAACTTTATTTCTGCATAAAATAACTTTAAGATATCCTTTAACCGAAACAACCAAATACATGTTTATATAATAGAAACACAAACATTACAAACTTCCACTAAAACTGAATATCCTGAAAAGACATGACACCCATACGAGCAGTGTGCTCATGGAACGCTTTGGGTGACAATCCTTAAATAAGCGGACCCGCAACCATGGAGTTTGTATCGATGTGTTCTAAAGACACCTGTCCACTCTGAACTCTTTCCTTAACAACTAAAAACTTGATGTCTATATATTTAGACTTTGTTAAGTTTATGTTATTATTGGAATGCAAGATAGATTTAATACTATCTTTTCACCCAGCAAAATCGGAGTCAGTATACCCAACGATCTCAAGCTGATCTGACTTCTGATATGTGAGCATGTAGTTCTTTTATTTTCTATAAGTACCACAAGACTTGTTTTGTTGATTTTAAATGGTCTATTCCTAAATTACATAAATATCTACTTAACATCCCAACAATATACGCAAAATCCGGACCCGTACATACCTGAATATACATCAGACTCCATACTATTGATGCAGAAGGAATCTTCTACATTTTATTTTCCTCAAAATCATTCTTAAGGTACTAAATGAGATTAACATAATCTCTCTTAACCACAGGGGTATCACCTGATTTACAATCTTGCATGCCATATTTCTTGAGAACCTTTTCGATATAGCCCTTTTGTGACGATCCTAAAGTACTCCGAGAGTGAACTCGGTGTATCTATATGATTAACACAAAAAGAGATGTCACCAAGATTTTTCATTTCAAATTCTTAATCAGAAATCTCTTAGTTTCGTGCAATATGCATATATCGTTACTGGCAAGCAAAATTTTGTTAACATATAAAACCAAAAAAAATATATTTGCTCCCAGAGAACTTAGGGTATACGCAATCATCGACCAAATTCATCTCAAAACCAAATGAGATTATCATTTGATGAAACTTAAAATACAATTGACGAGAGGTTTGCTTGAGCCCATAGGTGAATTTCTTAAGTTTGCAAATCATGTTCTTTGGATCTCCCACCATAAAGTTTTCTAATTGCACCATATAAATCGTTTCATTAAGAAACGTCTTCTTTACATCCATCTGATGTAACTCAAGATCGAAATACGCCACTAATTCCATTATAGTCGTAAAACAATCTTTTATATAAACTGGATAGTAAATTTATTTATAGTTGATGCCTTCTTTTTGTGCAAAACCCTTTACAAGAAGACAAGCTTTGTACCTCTCTACATTACCTTTCGAATCCCTCTTGGTCTTACATATCCACTTACAACCAATGGGTTTTGCATCTTCTAGCAATGAGATAAGATCACACACGTCATTGTTTCTTCATGGGATTAATCTCCTTATTTATGGCATCAATCCACTTTTAAGAATCAGAACATTCCATGGTTGATAGAAGTTGATCAGATCATTTTCCATTATTCCAATGTCAACCTTATGTTCTTGGAGAAATACAATATATTCATCTGGCACCGCATTTCTCCTTTCTCTAGTGGATTTCCTTAATGGCACAAGTTCTTAAGGTGGTGAAGTTTGTTCTTCAGGAACAATTTCTTGAATGGAAGGTTTTCTGACGTTGTCTTGATTTGTGTCTTGAACAAAGTCAGGAATGAAAACCTAATCAATGCCAATGGCACCTGTGGGAATATTAACATATTTCTCTTCAAAGACAAAATCTTTAGTTGTATCTTCCCTCGCAAACTTTACATCCTCAAAGAATCGGGCATTTCTCGATTCGAAAATCGACTTAGTCGTGGGATCATAAAACTTGTACCCCTAGATCTTTCAAAGTATCCAACAAAATAGCACTATCCTCTACCATAACGCAACTGAATTCTCAATGTTTAATTTTCTTTTTACACTGTATGCACTTAATTGCAGGAGTTCATTAAATAAAGCAATTGTATCGACTGGAATAAAGATTATCATTACCTAACAAAATCCGGAACCAACCACTTTTTCAATTATGTAACAAATTAAAAAATTTATTCCCAAAGGAACAAGAATATCAAGATTTATCCAAAACAAAAATTAAAATCAAATTATGTATAAAAGACGGTATAATAAATGTCTCATTAAGATTCGAATAAAATACAGTCTTTAACAACAATATAAAATTTTTAATTTGCTTCAACTTTAACCGTTTTACCATCGTTTAAATAGATGTGTTTTTCACCATCATTTGGCTTTCGATAATTAAAGCAACCCCTTCTTATCATGCCATGCGTGAAAGTTGGTATAGTGCTTCTTTATGTGTTCTTTAGCTCTACAAAAGTAATACCAATATCTTCTGGTTCGCCTAGTTTCCTTTCTTATTTCTTTTGTGGTTTTGTATCTGTAACTTCCTTTTCTTTCCCTTGTCCTTGCTTTTAGAGGTTGAGACAATTGAAAAGTTTCTATCTTATCTTGCTTCAACATTTCTTCTTCCTGAACACAGTATGAGATGAGCTAATTCAGAGATCAAGTCTCTTTCTTAGAATTACAGCACACCTTAAACTGGCTAAACTGTGTTGGAAGAGATATCAAAACTAAATGCACTAGCAAGTCCTCATAGAGTTCTAGCTGAAGTGCTCTTAACTTGAAAGCAAGATGAGACATCTCCACAATGTACTCCCTGACATTGCCTTTTTCCCTATACCTCATTGAAATTAAGCGTGTCAAGAGCGTACCTATTTCAGCCTTCTCGTTCTTGACAAACCTCTTTTCAATGTTTACAAGGAATTTCTTAGTCGTAATTATCTTTTCAGATATTGTACTCGTAATACTTCCGGAATGGCATTTTCATAATCATGACATACGTGCGATTTGATTCAATCCCACTTCTCTTTATCTTTTCTGTCATTAAGAGTATTTTTTTTATCCGTAAGAAATGGGGGATAATCAACCTTTAACGCAAGGACAAAATTCATGACTTCATAGAAGTAATATTAGTAGAAGTATTCATAGTTAAATCCACATAAGTAATATTAGTAGAAGTATTCATAGCTGTATCCACAGAAAACAACAATAAACAAACAAAACAAGCTCACATAAACAAATATAATAAATTTAAATAAAGGTAATTTCCATCTCAAGATACCGGGTGCTCCATTAATATTTTATCTTTGGATAAAAATACCAACTTACAAGTGATATCTTGTTATAGTAATTAAACATTAATAATAAGGGTATGTCGAATAATAAATCTTCCTTTGGACCGATTTATTGTTCACATGAAAAATTGAATAATTGTCACGTGTTTATTATCATAGGTGTACATGCAATTATGTTAAAAGTCAACCCTCGTTTGGGTCAGTCAAAATTTACATAATTTACAAGTACGCAATCATTTATAAATTAAAATAAATTAACACGAGAGAGGTCACTTTGATGACATGTCACTTCAATTAATTCATCTCAAAATATATATACTTAATCATACCAATATTTGAATTTAAACTGGTTAAGTTAAAGTTTATTATGTTATAAACTCATATTTATATCTTAACCTATATAATCCAAAATTTAAGCACATAATTTTTTTTTATCCACACATACCAATATAATATGCAAAATCCATTCCAGCACGCGTACTAGCTTACACACACACATATATATATATATATATATATATGCATACACAATTTACAATATCAACATATTTATAAAATTCTCACACATAACACAGTGCAAATAACAACAAAAAAAAATATATACACATCCAAAACTAATCACATATATATATATATATAATCTTTAAATATACATATGTATATAACATACTGCCGAATAAAAATAATAATTATTATAATTAATCGGCACATCACACCTGATTACATAAAGATTCTGTCGGCAAATAAAAATAAAAATTATAACAATCGACACCCCAATTACATAATCGACATCAAGAGCAATAGGAGCGGTAACTTTCCTTTAAATAATTATATGTAACTAAAGTACATATATACATATATATATATATATATATTACATATAAAGTACATGGCATGATTATGCCAAAAAGTACATGGCAGGAGAAATAAATATTATGATATATATGTCAATTTGACCCATTATATATAATATATATAAATCAATTGATCTCATTCTTGTATATAAAAAATAAATTACATACATACAAATCCTTATATGAACAGAACCTTATGTGTATATATATCTGTCCAACTAAATATATCCACTTAACTTTAATAAAACCACAACATATATACCAATCGGTTGAATTGAAAATTGGCAAATCGGAAGCCCTAATTTTTTTTTAATTTTTTATAAACCGTATAGACAATCAATAATGTTTCTCAAAGTCAATAATTTTAAAACTAAAAATTATCAGATTAAAAAACACCAAAATAATCATGGGTCGAAAATATAAATTCGATTATCAATGATTCAACAAGAAGACTGCTCTAATACCACTTGTTGGATCTTGTTAGTTTTAAATAATCATAAACTCTAGAATCATTTATGTCGTATCACCAAGAATTAAAGGATTAATATGCGAAAACGTACTTGAATCCACAGCGTGTGAATTGTAACTGAGTAGTTGGCCTTCCAGATTTACACGTATTTCTTTAGAGAATCCTTTATACTTTCTCTATGCTCTTTGTGATGATGGGAACTTAACAGGGACATAATACGTACGTGTGATCTGAGGATCATAACCACAATATATAGATATTAAACTCTACCATCTATTCAATATTTCTATTTTAGCCCATCAAAAAAATAGAATTATCCTTAAGTATCTACATATTAAAGGTCCACACCATATTAGATACATTTAAGCCAAAATAACTTAAAATTTATTTGATCACTTTAAAGTGGGCTTAATCAGATGACATTTCACAACACATAATTATTTCATATATAAGCTCAATGTTGTATTAAGGATTCAACATAACACTGCTTGAGAACCGCAATGCCAAAAAAAATCACTTTCTAATATACCGGAAGAACTTGCACTAGCTACAAGAACATGTGTCGGAATTCACCATATCATGGAGAAATTGAAATAAGATGAAGGAGGAGTTATGTTCTTTTAGGTACCTTTACTTTCATCTTGTTAATATTTATAAGTAATTAATTAGAGTAGATATATTATTTAATTTACTGGATATTTTAAAATTAAATTATTAAAAATTAATATTTATACAAATCAAGTCACTAATTATTTTTGTTAGTCTATCCCGGCCCATGGTTGAACTTAAAAGGTAACGCGGATAAAACTAATAATGCGGATTAACTGCAAGAAGTCGCGGATAAAAATAAGATTACTCTTATTTCATCGTATTTATACAATATGTGAATATATTTGAAAGTGTTTTAAAGATATCTGAACTCCTATTTGGCTCCATTTGAATTAACTATGTACAGATAATTTATGAAGGCTTTTAACATATTACCATTTAATGAACGAATAAATTGGGATTTTTTTTGTTGATAGCAATAAATTGTGAATTAGGAACGTTACATTTCTTATTTTCCAAAAAAGAATTAATTTTTAAAGATTTTTTTTTGTAAATAAGTTCTTTTTACTTTTCTTTTTTTTTTTAAAAAAATATCTTTTAATAACTTAAAAGTTTATAATATAAAATGCACTAAAATTAAATTTTATAATTCTTATCTGGATAGACTTCAGTTAATTAAGAGAAATAAGATATTTATTTCTTATTTATAAAACTTGTTATATCAAACTGTTGAACCGTCCTCATTCGAACTAACATGACTTGGTCTGACTCGAATATAATATATTTTATTAAATATTTGTATAATATTATATAATTATAACATGTAGGGTGGGTCGCTATGTGATATATTGATGTTAGACTTATGCATATATTAAAATGTGCAGATTTGAATTTTTTAAAGGGTTATTTTATTTTCATCCCCAATAATGATTGGTTTTACTTCCACATCTTATTCGGTTCTTGAGCACAGAATAAAGACTTATTATTTGATTCTTGAAGGTCGAGTATAAATATGATAATGCTTTAATCAGCTCCTAAGTACTGAGTAATATGTTTATACTTGGCCATTGAGTACAAAATAACATGCCCTTACTCGGTGCTCAAGAACCAAATATAAAGTGGGAATGAAACCAAGCATTATTGGGGTGAAAATAGAATCACCATTTTTAAAACAAAATCTGCAGCAGTTGAATTGGATTATTTTTGAACTTTGACTCATGCAAATTAAATGGCTATAGATACCTTTGAACTAGAATCTCACTAATGACACGAGTTTGAGATGTATTTTTGTAAGACGGATGCAGGTACGTGTTTCACTACAAAAATATGCAAGAATTCGGGCGGGTTTAAGTTTGCGTAAATTTAGTCAGTTTGACCTGGACTCCCTTGAATACAAAAATTTTACTTTAAATATCTTTATAATATTATATAACTATAACTCGTCGAATGTGTCGATGTTAAACATGTCAAGTACGGGTTTACACATATAAACTCAGTCTGAATTCAGTTTCTTTCAAACAACATATGCATTAGTCGCTACAAAAAAAAAAAAAACACACTTTTAGGGAATTTTATTTTCCTGACATTTTTTGAAAATGTCGCAGTATGTACCAAATCGTATCATTTGTACAATTGCGAACATTTCATACCAACCATACATCACAATTTACATTTAAAGTATTTGTACGTAGGGAAAAGCATACTTTCAAGAATTTAGATGTGAAATGGCATACAAAATCCTGTTTTAAAATTAGGTGATTTGAAAATTCAAATTGGGGATAATCCCTTTACATTCAGTAAGATACTTTTATCTGCAAGAAAATAACATTTTAGCTTGGTTACAATTATTTCTAACTATAATTTTTTTGTAATTTAATATAATATATATAGTGATAAACTGAGCCATGTTCAACGCACGTGTCATATATATATAATTATATACTAGCGGTAAGAGAAACAAATTCGTGAGGAGAGAACAAATGCATGTGATAGAATTCTCAAACGAAATTGGGATTTCACAGTTTGGAGCATTTGGGCCAAAACCGAGCCTAGATGCAGCCAATTTTATTTGCCTAGGGAAAAATATTTTGGCCATTGCAAGATCTTCTCAAGAGTCTTTATGATCTAATCAGAAAGTAAATCAGAGTTTGAAAAATAATAAATCAAAATAATATTTTAAATTAATTATATATATATTTTTTATATAAGCAATGATAAATCCGAGTAGTTCATGGGGTAAGAAGTAAGGGAGGGAGATTGAACTATAGCGCTTTATTTGAATTACCAGTAATCTGCAAAGTCCAGATCTATAAATTAATTTCATATTTGAAAATTTATTTTATATTCTATGTGAAACATTGGTGGGCTAATAAGCCATTATTTGTTGTTTGGGCTTGTTCTCTGTATGGGTTTGTCTATTTGGTTATTTGGTTTTGTTTAGCCCACTCTGTTTTGCTTGGTTGGTCCATTTTGGCTTGAGTCTATGTTTAAAATTGGGTGCTGATAAATACAACTCTTTTTGTTATCACAAATAGACTCAGCAACGGTTTGAGTTGTGTTTATTTCGGTTTTTATCTTATTTCGATTCTAAAAGGGTGACTTTTTTATCGGGTATTATCGTGTTTTGGATATTATCGTTTCTTGTTTTTAACACGACACGAACAGACAAAAGTTTAATTTTTAGAATAATAAAGTTTAATTTTAACACTTGAAAGTAAACCGACACAAACACGACAAAAGTTTAATTTTTGGAATACTAAAGTTTAATTTTTTTCATGTTAGGTGGTAGATATAAAAGCTTAATTTAATGTTTCAAAAGGATTCAAGGCTTCACCCATTAACTTATGACTTTTGGAATATTAAATTAAACTTTTATCTTTACCACCCTCCCCCTTCACCCTTTTACCCAATGGTTAAAAATAATTAACTTTTAATTAATAACTTAACTAATTTACCATTAACAAAACAAATCCACCACCCCGTTCATGAGCACAAGTGAGATAGTACGTTCTCTCTTACTAAATCCTTCTTCACCTGCCAAAAATTACATTTTGAACAAGAAATCAAACACAAACAACATTTTTTTAGTTGATAAAGCATCAAGAAATCATGGGTAGGGAGTGTAGTGAGAGAAATGTAAAGACTTTGAATATGGAGAAGAACTTAGAAAATGGAGGAAGAGATGGCAGTGGTGGTGATTTAGAAGACAAAGATAAGCCAAAAGAGGTTATTGCCGTAATGTATTTGTTTGCTTTAATTCTCATTTGATTCCATTGGAAACAAAAAAAGAAAAGAAAAGAAAAGAAAAGAAAAGAAAAGAAACAAAACGAGAACATATTTGAACAGAGCTTTGGAGTTTGAAATCCATATGTGACTCGGTCCATTACAGTAGTCGAGTTGATATGGACTGAGTTTATGATTTGGGCATAGCTCACTAGATATGGACTGAGTTTATCTTAAGAGACTTCAGCTAACATAAGCTAATGTCTTGAATTTTCATGTTGTATTCTTACTTATATAATTGTATAATTCCATGATCGAAACTCCCGTGATTCTTCCATGTTGATTGATGAAAAGGTTCATAAGGCTCCTTATTCTAATGTTGATGACCAACTTATGGAAATAGAACATCTTACTCAAATAAATTGTGTTGACCTTAATTTGGATGGCGGTGAAAGAGTGACTATCAATAACGGAGAGCCTCATAATCTAAGTTGTGGTGAACAATCACTTTAGTTTAATGTATCAACTAGTTGCTATGTTCCGGATTCTATGGAAAAATGACTGTAGCCCAACAAAATATATTGATGTGACTCGCGTGTTTATAACGGATGAAGTATGTAGAATGACTACTTGAGTCACAATTTTGTAATAATTATTTCCCTCGCTACAAGATTTAAACAACTAACATTTCATAATTTTGGTTTTTGCAAATATTTGAATCTCGGCATACTCTAGTAGATTAATGCCAAACTAAAAGAAAAAAGCTCAAAACTATAGTCGTGACCCGAAAGTTGGACCACGGTACGAATAAAAAGAGGCCAAGACTGTTTTTGGGTTGTGAAAGAGGAAGATAAAAGATAACTTACATGATTTGCTTCGGATTGTGGAATGTACTTTCCATTAGTCATTTGTGGAGATATGAGAGATGTTGTTTATGGAGAGATAGAGAATGAATTTAGGAAAATTTGAAAAGAGATAAAGAGACGAAAAACAGAGGAAGAGATAGGGGGTTGAACAGTTAGGGTGTATAGGGAGGGGGAGGATGTTTTCTCGTTGTATTTTTTTTATGTGTTTAAATTAATAACTTAATTTTGTTTTAAGTGAAGGGGTAGTGGGTTTGTGACAAAAAACTAAAAAATGAGGAAATTAATAACAAGGGGTGTTTGTGACGACAGGGGGGTTGCATTATCAGCACCTTTAAATTTTGCTTACTTAGTCCATTTTGTTTAATTTGACCATTCGTTTCAAATAAGGTAGCTTCATTTAATTCCACTGAGCTTCTCTTTTGTTAAAAGAATATATCCTCTCCATGTTCTTTTGATGTGTATATTCCCTCTCCATGTTCTTCCATGTTCTTTTGAGGTGTAATGCAATTATGTTGTTTTCTTTCATCATTTGCCATGTAATTATGTTATGTTCTTTAGCCTCTTGCCTTGTATATATATAGGGCATTTCCCCATTGTAAAGAAGATGAAAAGATTGTAACAATGTAATCCATTATGAAATTCTTGCTCATTAATATAATTTCTCTATTTCTTGTGTTGTATAATTTAACATGGTATCAGAGCACAACCTCGCCACTAGCCACCACGACCTCGCCACTAGCCACCACGACCTCGCCACCAACCACCAGCCACCACACAACCTCGCCACCAAGCCACCACACCTATCACCATTATCAAACAAATCAAATACGCCTCCAAACACTACTCGAATCAGACTTTACGCAGCAAACCTGTTCAAATAAAACCACGTTCAAATAATTATTATTGAAACATTCAGCCTGGCTGGCAAGACCATCAGGTAACCACAGCTTAGTGCAAGGTTCGATTCCTACTAATAGCATTTTATTTTTCCTCTATTTCCTTACAAACTGCAACTGCCACATCATTGAAGCGCCACGTGTCAGTCACGTGTCAGCCACGTCAGCGGTTAACGCCGTTTGCTTGCCGTCAGACTTGACGGAATATTCCAGACGCCGTCAGACTTGACGGAATATTCCAGACGCCGTCAGATATATTTACAATTTCACCCCTGTACTTTCTGATATTTCTTTTTTAACCCCTAAACTTTCTATTTTTCTCATTTTAACTCCTAAAGCTTCTGATTTTTGTTATTCTAGCCCCTAAACTTTCTTATTTTCCTATTCTAACATCAAGAGCCGTTGATCTCATTGCACCACTCATCCACTCGTTCAACTTCCCGATTCTCTCCTCCGTCAATCCCAAGCAACACCGTCCATTTCCTCAATCAATCCTTTCACATCTTCTTCTTCTGGAAAATTCAAGGGCCAAGGCTGAGTTCTTGGTTCTTCTTCAGGTCCCACCAATTCAATTCCCACCCGCCAATTGCCCACTCCTAATCCATACCTTAACCGACAACCCGCAAATTCCGTAAACTCCAAACCCTCGCCCAAAAAAAAAAAAAAAAAAAAAAATCAGATACCGCTGTCCATTTCCTTTTATTTATTTTTTTTCCGCTGTTCACTTTTTCCTTTTTCTTTTTCCGCCGTATACTTTTATTGACTTTTCTGCTTCAAAAAAAAAAAAAATCACTGCCATCATCAACTGCCGACATCTTTTCAAAATGCTCCGACCTCGAAATTCGAAATTCAAATTTCGAGATCGGCGCCTTTAACCCTTTCACCAGCTTCCTGCCATCATCAACTGCCGCCTGCCCACTTCCTAAGGCACCACTACCAACAAGCAGATCTACTCTCCCACCATTAAAATCAAAAAGCACCATCCTCACTGCAAATCACCTAAAAGCACCATCCTCACTGCAAATCACCTAAAAGCACCATCCTCACTGCAAATCACCCATTCAAATCCAATACAAACAGCCATGTCGATCAGCATCCGCCAGCGAGGTACTCCATGTCCTGCCTGCTCTTTTTGCCGCAGAGCTTGTCCTCCTTCTTGTGAATCAGTTAAAATCTTTCGAAATGCGTATCATCGTCGAGATTAACAAGTATTCTGATTCAATTTCTTATTACTGTTATACGTACTGCTCGCGTATTCAGATCAAGTTTTTATTTCCTCCGGAAATTCTACACCGGACCTCGCCGTTCCGTCGGCTCCCGTCATCGCCGTTCCGTCGGCTCCAGTTACCGCCGTTCCGTCTGCCGGTCAAATCAAACATGTCAAACAACCAAAACCAAATTCCATTTTCTCGTATCCAAGCTTCGGATCCCTAAGAGCCTCCTTCAGCTTGAGGGGGGGTGTTAAAAGAATATATCCTCTCCATGTTCTTTTGATGTGTATATTCCCTCTCCATGTTCTTCCATGTTCTTTTGAGGTGTAATGCAATTATGTTGTTTTCTTTCATCATTTGCCATGTAATTATGTTATGTTCTTTAGCCTCTTGCCTTGTATATATATATAGGGCCTTTCCCCATTGTAAAGAAGATGAAAAGATTGTAACAATGTAATCCATTATGGAATTCTTGCTCATTAATATAATTTCTCTATTTCTTGTGTTGTATAATTTAACATCTTTTATTCTCAATCATTCTTTTAGTAAATGAGATTAGATTTATTTACCCTCTCCTTACAAACATTTTGAATTCTTTTTACTATGTTCTTCATGTGTTCCTCAGCGATTTATACACTAGTCCTCTCTTTAATAGTAGAGCCAGAACAAGACATTAAAGAGGCAAAAATTAATTTGACGCATTGTTATATACACTATACTTTGATTTTATAGCAATTAAACAAGGTAAAAAATATATATCCATATTTAAGTATTACGTGACACCCGTGTCTTAATTAGGAGTTAATTATGGGTTAATAAGATCAAGTGTCTAGATTAGGTGATATACCGGGATTTGACATGTTTAAGTACGATGACTAGGTTGCAAATAGGATGTGACACGTGTTGATAGACCATTGATTAGTTGATTAAATTAATATGCAGCTCGGTTGACCAAAGAAAATGATGTGGAGCCCTTCATTTGTTTTATGTATTAATTATGTGTTAAATTGTAGGTTATTAGCCACTTATGTATTTTATTTGATAAAAACTAGAAAAACGTGCTGATGGTTTACTTAGAAGTGTTACTTAATACAAATGTGCTTAAGATTAAGTTGTATATAACATACATATTTGTTTTGGTAACTAATTGATGCGTTAGTAAATTTACACTTGGTAACTTAGAAAAATGGTTTTGAAAGTGTTTAAATATTTTTAATACTTAACTTAAGATTCAGGGTTTGATGAGGAACCATTTCAAAGGGATAAATTATGGGGCAATTAAAAAAAAGGGCTTATTAGAGAAAGATTTTCACACTAAAGCCAATGAATAATTTTTTTGTAAATAAAGGGCCTATTTTTTATTTTATTGATAATATGACATGTGCCTTTTTTTTTCGTTGTAAAATGACATCCCAACCCTTAAAATAAACTAAAAAAATACTAATATGCATTAAAATATGGACTGCAATATGAATTTTGCAGTATATATTTCACTGCAATATGAACTTTGCACTCCATATTTCACTGCAATATGAACTTTGCAATCCATATTTCACTGCAATGTGAACTTTGTAGTCGATATTTTTGGTACAAAGTTCATATTGCAGTTCATATTTTACTGCAATGTGAACTTTGCAGTCCATATTTTTAGTGCAAAGTTCATATTGCAGTCCATATTTCACTGCAATATGAACTTTGCGGTCCATATTTTTTGTGCAAATTTCATAAAGAGGGGTAATTTAGGTAATACATAACATGTTTTTATTAATTAAATGATATTTAAATTTATTCAAATACATTCATTTAAAATATAAAACAAAATAGACCCTTCATTCAAAAAAATATTATTCATTGGATTTTTGGTAAAAATTAATGTGTAATAAGCCCTTTTACCTAATTTTTAGATAAATTATTATAATTTTTTTAGTCTATAAATTATCGTAATCATTGCTATTGTCTTTTTGACAAACCAATTGAGCTTGCTTTTTCTTACATAAAATCCCATTTCTTCTTTCATTTTGCTGAGAGCTCGGCTCTTTTCTTCCTCTGAAGTCTTCTTAAAGCCATAATTCAATAGGGTTAAATTAAAACACCATTTTTTAATATTTGTTCAAGATACTTATACTGAAGTTATTCTACGCATCAAGAAATTTAATTTGGACCGGATATTTTTCGGTAATTTTGGCTTTGTGAACTAACTTGACTTTAATCTCTTATATATTCCACAAAAATGAAGGTAGTAATTATTAGTTCAAAGTTTTTTGATAAAATGTCATGAATTTGGAATATTTTTTATGTAGTTATATTTGAGATATATTGTTAAAATTACGATTTTATTGCATCATTCGAATGTGGAATAATATTATTTAAATTATTTGTCAGTATATTTTGATGTAACATTGAATAATATATTGCTCCACTTCTCCGTCCACCGGTCCCCGACTCCAGTCCTCACCTCACCTCTGGGATCTGACCACTGTCCACAGCTCCTCATCCTCACCTCTAATAGTTCGACCACCGACCAAGCCACCAAGGTTAAGTGGTTCCTTAAATCTTGAGCCCTAAATCCCTAATTTTTTATTAGTTATTTGTTGGTTAGTTGTATTAGTTGCTTGTATCTATGGGTATCAATGCCAATCCGAAAATCGACCGAATAGACTGAACCGATCCGGATCGATCCATAAAACCCCGAACTGAAAAAAACCGAAACTGAAAATAAGAAAATCGAACTGAAACCGAAAAATTTGGTTCAGGTTTGGGACAAGCTAGTTCAAAACCGAACTAAACTGAACTGAACCGAATTATGTATAAGAAAAAAAATGTTAATAAATACTCTAAGGGCACACGCTAATTATATTATAATACAAAAAAAGATGGCATTTTATAAGAATATGTTCCTTATTAGTTACATATTGTGATAATCGTAAAAAAAAGTCATTAACGCATATCCTTATTATTGAATTAACTACACAATGCTAAGATTTTTTTATCACATACATGATGGCAAGATAATTCATCATTTTATTTAATGTGTTTTATTCTTGTAAATGTACAAATAAAATAGTAACTAAATAAAAAAAAAAGTATCTATACGTTTGCTCATTGTTTCTAAAAAAGTATGACTTTAATTTGAATATGAACCATTCTTACATTATTATTAGTATTACATTGTTATGTTAAATTGATTTATAAAAAATGAAAAAAAATATATACGTCAAAACCGAATAAAACCGAACCGAAAAGTTTGGTTCAAGTTTTGGGTTTTGAAGATTTAAAAACCAAACCGAAACTCAATTTTTATATTTGGTTTAGGTTTAGGGCACCTTAGTTTCTACCCCGGCCGAAACTGAAAACACCCCTAAGTTGTATCATCTGCTTGGTTGCTCCTCAGTGCTCACCTTCGGGTTGTATTAGTTATTTAATGGAATTTTTTCCCGTTTTAGTTGGTTCTACTTGTTGTTTCCATAAATTAGTTGCTTGTATTTGTTTGGTTGCTTGTATTAGGTGTATTTATTGTCATTAATATATAAGTTGTACTTGTATAATTCTTGATTAGTTGTGTTATTGTTATTGATAATGAATTTTTAGTTTTATCTTTTTGGTGAATTTAATAGTGAATTGTTATTGTTAAAGTAAAATTAGAAATGAGATTGTGTTAAGAGTGAATGACTTAATGTATTTGTTTGATTGCTTGTATTAGGTGTATTTATTGTCATTAATATAATAGTTGTAATGTTGTATAATTCTTGATTAGTTGTGTTACTGTTATTGATAGAATGATAATGAATTTTCAGTTTTATCTTTTTGGTGAATTTAATAGTGAATTGTTATTGTTAAAGTAAAATTAGAAATGAGAATGTGTTCAGAGTGAATGTATTTGTTTGGTTGCTTGTATTAGGTGTATTTATTGTCATTAATATATTAGTTGTATAATTCTTGATTAGCCGTGTTATTGTTATTGATAGTCAAATTTTTTTTTATTAGTTCTAACAATGTCGGGCAAGCATATATAAGACTCTGGAAGTAAAAAGAGAAAAATTCAAAAAAGAAGAGAGTTAGTCATACAATCTATTGCATGTTCTATGGATATGTATGTAAAAAAGAAACCTACTCTCTTGAAGATTTTATTTATTAATCTTATGTTAATTGTTGTCTTAATTATTATTATTATTTTAAATTCGGTAATGGATTGGGCCTATTTTTTGAAACTTTTTGGCTTCAAATGATTAAATAATATGATTTAAAATTTGTTTTGTTAAAGGAGAAGGAGAAGACAATTATATGAGGCCCTAATTTTCGTCGACAAAACTTTTTTGCTTGGGGCATCAATTTCCCTCAAGCCCTGCACATGGCATGAGCATTGTAACCTGATGTAGTGTAATTTTGCTGATTGATGATCAAGATATCTCGACTTCAAGAGGCACTTTATCATCATATCATTTTTGACTTTAAGTAGTTTAGCAGATTCATCTAGCAGTTAGAATCAGGATGGCTTTAGTTCGGTGATTCTCAAATCCTAGTTATAGCCTACTATAGTGGAAAAGCAGTGACAATAAATATAAATGGTCATTGGGAAAGCCAAGGAAGCTCCTGCTCAAGGAGCAAAGAAGGCCATTTTTGGCTTTCTCGTTAAGAGAATCATAGTTTAGATGGTTCTTTGCTTTGTATTATAGGTTAAGTTGTATCTTTGCTTTGTATTATGGGTTAAGTTGTTCTATGAATCCCTCTCCTGCCTTAGTTTTATTTCGTTAAGAGAATCATAGTTTAGATGGTTCGTTGCTTTGTATCATGGGTTAAATTGTTCTATAAATCCCTCTCATGCGTTAGTTTTATTTCTTTGTCAGTTTGTTTGCTTTATTCCCCTTTGTTTGCGTTAGTATCCTTTATGCTTTCTTGTATGCCATTAGATTTGGGTTTGTGAAATCCTCCTATCTTTTTATGATACTTCTTTCTAGGCCTGCTTTGTAAGGGTTAGCGATTTCTTTAAAAAAATGACAAACAAACTCGTAAAGTATAAATCAGTTGTAGTGTTTTTCTTTATATTTTAAAAATTGTAAATCAATGTTTAAGTACAATTGCTATTGTAATTTTGATCTACCCAAAGCTGCTAATAGCGGCCATATTATCCTCAGTGTTGATTGTGTTACGTCTCTCTAATTTTTATCGTATGTTATCCTTATCAATCACGAGCCGTATAAAATCAATAATTAATGCATTTGTGGCTTATTTCCTTAGTGTCCTTAAATACCTTAGGGGGGTGTATTCAATTTAGATTTTATAGGATTTTTTGAATTTTGAAAGTCCATGGGTATTTAATTGGGATTTTAAAAAATCTTTTAAAATCTTGTCGTATACAATTAGGATTTTAAAAAGTCTTTTAAAATCTTGTGGTATTCAATTAGGATTAAAAATAGTCTTTTAAAATCTTATGGTATTTAAAACTCAATAAACTTTGAAAGATTTTATAAGTTGATAGATTTTGATGGATTTATGAGTATTTTTATGAATAACAAATCCACCAACAAATCTTCTCTTAAAGTGAAAGATTTCACTGGGATTTCTTTTCCATCTTTCTCCCAACCCTAGGTATTATTTCTTCTTGTCTCTATAATCTATTAAATCCTTCCACTCCATTATCTCTATCTAAAACATCTTATTTTCCCAAATCATATATATTATTTTTTTCTTCGTTTCTATAATTTATTTAAATACCTCTAATTCATTCACTCTATCTAATAAATCATTTTTTTTCGATTTAGATATACACATGCATTGCACATGACTGTAGTACTTGACAAATGTCATTAAGTCCATTAATGTATACGTACATGCTAAGAATTGAATAATTAGTATGAAATAAAAATAATAACATATAAACAAAACATAATATCAAGTGTAAAATTCATTATAATAAAATCATAAAAATGTGTTGCCTTGAATTTTTTTAGTAAATAGGTGGCCATAAAATAATGAGAATGAAAATCAAGAGGACAACAATAATAATGAAGGGGGTTACATATGATAACCACAATTATGTTTGAAGGAAGAGTATGAATTTTTATAATGTATTTTGCTAATTGTCTTTATATCTTTGATAATATTACTTTAAACTCGTAATTAATTTATTTTATTGTTTGTCTTTTGATTTTTTAATTTTTTGATGGACTTATTAAAATTTGCAGAAATCCACCAACTTATTAAAATCTACATAAATCTAAAAGAATTCATGCATTAAAATCTGCCAGATTCTATAAGGATTTAAAGTAATTCATGAGCTTAACAAAATTTACGGATTTTAAAAAGTCAGTTGGAATATTTTAAAATCTGAATTGAATACACCCCCTTAGTGTGATGCGGCAGTTATATGCCACATTATTTGTATAATGTTCATGATGGGTGAAAATTCTTAACGAGTTTGACCTAGATCAATTTTAGGGGTTATTCAAAAATAATTTGCGATTTAATAAGCAGAAGCAAAGCTCTAATTCTAAATTAATTTTAAATTTTTTGAAAATCTGGTGTTGTCTTATCTAGCAATATATCAAGCAATCACACAATCAAATGCAAAATACTGTTAAGTAACAAAGTATCCATTCTTTCAAACGAGTAATCCCTGAGACTAACCGACATTGTTTAACTATGATTAAAACGAAGTTTACAAACTCGGATGACTTAACAAATTTTAGTTAATACTAAATATGTAGTAGTATTTCATTCCTCTCAAAATACATGGGATTGATTTTCCCATGTAATTTTCAAGCATTTATTGCAAAAAATTTGGACAATAATAGCATTACCTAAATATTTTTCATTCTTTACCAAACACAAGAAAAGAAAACTTGATAAAAAATTTAGTTTTTCACCGTCATGAAAAAGATAAAAAAATTAATTTTCCTTCCGTGAATCAAACGAAACCTAAGTATAATTCTCGGTATCTCTCCTACTTTAAGTTAATTCTAATTTTTAAATTGCTCGTTAACTTTTATTTGTTATAATAAGATAAGAGGTGTCAATCCTCGAAGCATGGCTAGAATGTGAAAGCGACAATCATTTAACCAACAGCACTTTTAAGGGCAATTCGGTAATTAATCCAACATGAATGACGCACCTGTCCCGAACCGTTTACTTGCCCATCCGCAAAAGATATTTAAAGGCAGTTTTTTTTTTTTTCGCAAAATCCTTTTCTTTTTTTCGATTGAAAGGAAATAGGAATGGCAACGGGGCGGGTTCGGGGCGGGTCTGGCAAAACCCGAACCCGACCCGCACATATATAATCCCGCCCCGAACCCGCCCCGAACCCGAGACGGGTTTTTTTTATACTTCCCAAACCGCTCCGCATTAAATTCCCATAACCCGAACCCGCCCCGCCCCCCCGAATTAAATAACACCACTTTAATATTACAGTATCACACACACACATATATATATATATAAATATATAAAACTAACAAATCCACACACATATATATATATATAACACAATTACAGCAGTAGATAGGCAGATAGCTACACACGGGCCACACGGCAGCAACATATATCTACCCACACACACATATACACACACACACACTAACATATATATATCACAACAGCGGACGATGAGTTGATGACGTTACCGTCGGAGACTCGGAGTGAGGAGAGAAGAAGAGTCGACTGCCGAACTCCTTCTCCTTGTCGCTCAGTAGCTATCGCGTGGAGAAGATGGGATTTGGGGAAGAAGCGGCAAGCGGCGCTGTGGCCTGTGGGGAGTGAAAAATGAAAATAGACGGGACGGGACTTAGATTAGGGATTTTGGGTTGCTCTAAAACTCTTAAAGTCATATATAATTATATATTTTATAAATAAAAAATATATTTAAATATATATATATACGGGGCGGGTCGGGGCGGGTTTTTAATGACGAAACCCGAACCCGCCCCGAACCCGGTCCGGGTTTTTTTTCTGAATACCAAACCCGCTCCGCTCTTAAAAAAACCCGCCCCAAACCCGCTCCACTCGGGTCGGATCGGGTCGGGAACCCGGCGGGTTGGGCTTTTTTGCCACCCCTAAAAGGAAAAAGTGAAAAATTCAAAACCCTAATCGAATAACCAATTGCGAGTTTGCGACTACATAAAGAAAGGTAGATATAGCCTTCTTTTGGCCATTTCCTTTCCCCTTCTCTTTCGCTCTCCCCCGTTGGTTTCTGCTTTGTCCAGACAATCCTTTTTCCCGGAAAATCAAAGTAAAATTCCGCATAGCATTTTTCACATAAATATCCGTATCCTATCTCTTCAATCCCGTACGCATCCTGTTAAAATTCGAGTTGGGTTGACGAAAATTTTATCAATAGACAATAATAGTCTTCAATCTTCATACTTCACTTTGTATATAATCTTTTGAGGATTTTTCTCATCAATTTTCTCGGAAACCAAACAGGACGCGAAATTGAATTTTGTGGATTTTGATTTTCTGGGTTTTATTAATTCGCTTTACTTTTTTTCATTTTCGCAGAATTAGCAATGGCGGATGAGGAATCATTTTCCGATGCACAGACAGTCGAAATTAGCGATGGAGATCATGACGGAAACAATAACAAAATCTTGGCCCTGAATGAAAAGATCGAACAACTTGAGCAAGATAAGCTTGAATTGGCTAAAGAAAATGAATTCGTTGCAGTGACGATCAAGAAATACAAGGAACAGATCGAACAACTCGAGAGCGATAAGGCGAAAATGAAGAGCGAGATTGATCAGGCCGAATCTGATAAAAAGGCCTTAGAATCAATTGCTGCTAGGGCTGCGCAACTCGAAACCGAGCTTTCGAGAGCACAGCATGATCTAATTACTTCTTCGTCACAAGAGCAAGAGGCGAGTAATGAGTTAGTGGAAGTAAACCGGATCGTTTCAGAGTTGAGGAAGAGCGATTCGGAAAAAAGTGCAAAATTAGGGGTTCTTGAGAAGGAGAGGAATTTGTTGTTGGAAAGGATTAATAAGGATGATGAGGGGCTTAAGGCATCAAAGGCTGAGAGCGAGAGTCGAATTCGAGAACTTGAGAAGAAGATTGAGGCGTTAGAGATTAGGGATAGTGGTTACAAGAGTGAGAAGGTTAAGGTTGAGGAGGAGATGAAAGTGAGGGTTGAGGAGAAAGAGGATCAAATTCGCCATTTGACGAAGTTGGTTGATGAGTTCCAGTCGGTGATCACGAGGAACCGGGCCGAAATGGAGAAGTCGAATAAGGAGAGGGAAGAGTTGGAGATTGTGAAGAATGAACTTGAGGCACTTTTGAAGAAATCGGAGAGGAAGGTTAAGGAGCTTGAGCAAAAGATGAGTCAGTTGCACAAGGAGTTAGAAGGCTCCGAGAAGGTTATTAGTGGGCTAAAAGAGAAGGCAATTGAGGCCGTTAATGGAAATGATTTAGGTATGGATCGGAGTATTGATGCGGAGGAGGGGAAAGGGTTCAAGATTGAGTGGCCGTTGGTGGCTGCTTCTGCTGGTGCTGTTGCTGTATTCGCTGTTGTTTACCTTCGATACATAAGGCAAAGGTGAATTAAAGTGGGAACATGAAGTGATCAAGAAAATTACAGGTTAGGATATTGTTTTTTTGGGTTTTCGTCGTACGCAATATGAATGCGGTTCAATTTTTGATGGGCTATAATGTTGTTTGTTTTTGTTGTTTAGCCATTTCTAAACTTGTTTTACGCTAACTATGGAGTTATGTTTCTTAACTAGTACGTGTAGATTTGCCCTGCCTTGCTGGGAAAACTTCATGGGTTTTTGAATGATTTGCAGTAACTTCTTTAATATTGCTGAATTACATTGTTGAATGGTGATGATTGATATTGTTGTATGATAATGATTGGCTGCTCTTATATGTGCATACGCCTATACGGCCTTGTAGGCTTGTTGTATTGTTCACAATAAGAGCACCAAAGTTTTTTGTTTTTTTTTTTGGGTGGGTTTTTGCTAATTTTATTGATATGGTATTTGTAGTACCGTTTTTTGCTTATTATTGTTTAGGTTGTGTGATTTCCTAGCATCTGTTTGTAGATTGTTGGGTTGACTCGTTTGATTACTAGTTGCTCTATATTTTATGTTAGGATGTGTTTGATAGCAAGGTTGGAATTGGAATGGAATGCAATTGAATTCTAGACAATTCAATTGCCTTGAATTGAATTACATGGGAAAAAAGTGACTTGGCTTTTATGGAGTCGTGTTTTCCCAAGAATTTCTATTATATGGGGTAGGGTTGGTGTGGGGAAGAGTCTATGGGTATTAGTTTCACCACATTTTAAGGGGAACTTGGTTGCGTGAGTAGAAGTGAGAAAATGTTCTCCACGGTGCTTTTAGCCAATCAAACACATCAAAAGCAAGAATTCGGGTGGAAAAGTAAGAACTAGTTACTACTGATTATTCGTTTTGGATGTTTGTCATAGAAGCTTTTTTTGTATGATTGATTCCTCCTTGAGATTGTGTGGAATTTAAGATGCTAGATATCTTTTACTGGACACTTGCCTCAGATTCCTCCTTTTGGGTCTTTTATTGGTTTTATGCCCTGGGGTGGGGGGGAAGAGGGGGGGGGGGGGGGGGGGTTCATTTTATGGGGGTGGAATTTGATTTTTTATCCATTTGGGGGATAGAATCTTTTCTATCCCTGCTTAAAGTTACATGTGTCATAGTGTCCAGATTTCTTTAGCTGCAGGACAAAGATGCAATTTCTGTTTTCTGAAAATTAAAGGTTTTGTTTTATACTTGAACCACCAGAAATACGATTTATGGTAGAGTTTTCTTTTTTTTTTACTTGAATAAATCTTCATCAAGTTTGTAAATCGGCACTGCCTATCACTCTCACTAGAGTTACACGCCAAATTCATGGATTGTTAGAAAGAAGAACAAAAATACTCCTAGAACCCCCCCAGCCTGTTCAGCAAACATGGTTGTCACTAGAAAACCCTCGTAGACCGATGAGAACAATATGGTTGATTATGACTGATGGTGAAATGCCCATTCTCTCCTTGAGACCTGCAAGGGTAAATAAACAAAGAAACAATATTGGACCTTTCGAATTTTCAAGCTTGTTTGTTAACATTTAACTAAGCCCAAGCCTGAGCCCTGCTTAGAGGAGCTCAAAAGGAGCTTGTTCGATCTCGGCTTTTACGTTGGTCACCTTGGTTCATGAAAGTGGTCCAGTCACTTAGACCTGGAAGAGATAGTAAAGTATGTTAAGGATCCTATATTATCTGGATCTCGAGCTTGTTACTAAGCCGAGCTCAATTCGTTCATGAATAGTTCACAAGCCTACTTCCATTGCTCTAGAAAATGAAGTCTGGCAATAAAACATACTTTCTCTATCTCAAATTAATAGTCTCACTCTACCTTTGGTACATTTTAGAAAAGCACTGATTTAAACCTACTCAATGGTTAGGAATATAACTTGTCTTCCATTTTGAAATACTCCGAAAAGAATAGTGTGGCTATTCATTTGAAACAGAGGGCGTAATACAGTATTAACTTATTTATTGGCTTGTTAATGGATTTTCCTTTTCTAATTTGCATATAGTAGTTGCATTAGGAATCCTTTCAACTTTTGCGCTCTAATAGACAATTTGTAGGGCACACTTTTCTTTAAAGAACAACTCTTGGATAAGGCATGCTGGGCTCTGTGTTCTTATGGTACTACTGATGCCACCGAAAATAATGTTTTTTTTGGTATGTTTTGGCTGCATTATACGTAATGCCAAAAGCTCTAATTTTTGCTATGTGTGATAATAGCATCCACAACGGTAATTTGACATAAAACTGAGTAAAAAAACCGTACAAGTTATGTACGAACAAACCGCCAGAACTATTTTACATCAGGTAGGAATTACACTGAGTCTGGTTAGGGTAGAAGCAAACCACAATTAATCTAATACTCAATTCTTTCTGCATTTGGTTAATAAAACATAGCTATATATATATGTATGTATACATAATTACAATTGATCCCGGTAATGTTTTAACTACCTACATAATAGACCCACCAACATTCTTTTAACTGCCCATAACTTGTACTTAGGGATGTTCATTGGAGCAGTCAAACCCGAAGAATCATTAGAGTAGAAACTAGTATAAATATAAATACACTTATTCTTTGTAATTCTCTAGTCTTATTGTGTCAAACATTTAGTCAATATGTTTTGGTGGATTTAAATATTGGTATGTTATATTTTTTTGTGATTTGTTGATATATTTATAAGTGTACATTTTGATATTCTCACATTTAACTAACAACAAATGTTTGTGCCTACCAATCCTCCCTTTAAGGGGAACTGCGCACCCCTGGTTCAAACTACAAAATAACACGCCAAGAGTACATCTGGATCCCAACTTGTGTTCGAACAAAACCTTTGAGAATAAAACTTCAGCGTTCCTTATAATTGAAACCACGGCTGAGGTCCTTTAAGCCATCGTCTTGTTCTTGAAACCACGGCTGAGGTCCTTTAAGCCATCGTCTTGTTCTTTAAGCCCGTGCGTTTTATTGAAATTATGACATGAGATTGCTCGAACTGAGGCTTTATTTGGATAATGATCTGCTGCTCAAACATTTTCGTGTGTTGCTTGCATGGTTTGTACATGATATTGTATTCAAACTCATGAAGTTTCGTAGCCCATTCTTGTTGTTTCGGGTTTGCGGAGTTTTGAGGCAAACCTGATCAAGGAGGAGAGGGCTGTTAATGCGAGGGCCATCAATGGCCACCATATTTTTTCCAATGTCATCCTCCATTGAGCAAGTCAGAGGTTCATGTGCTGTGAGCTTTCATGAAATTCCCGCACCCTATCAACATTTCCATCTCGTTTGCCTCGAGTCGTGCAATTCTTTCATTGTTTTTAGGGTTGCGCCATGGCTCCTCTGATACCAAAGGATACTAAACATGTCCCTTTCAAGTAGGAACAAACGACAATAAATATCCCACTTCAGGTAGGAGGAAAACCCCAAAAGTTTCTTTAGGACTGAAACAAACCGCACATCATATTAATTACTCAGCTCTCTACCATTTCACTGACAAAATATACATACGTATGCATATATACAGAACTCCAATAACTACATAACCGTAGTCAGAAATTTTAGTCAGTGGGGGTAGACTAAAAAGAGTACAACCCAATAGTAAAACTAAATGCATCCTCGTCACTTAAAAATGTATTTGAGACACAATTTTTAGACTTTTTTTTTTTGTACAATTTGGCAGGATCCAGGGGTTGGATTGATAGGAGGAAATGTTAGTGGGGATTTATTAGTGGTGGTTAGTTAAATGTGCAAGTAGTTCAAGTTATGGACAGTTAAAAGTGTGTTTGTAGATCTGTAGTGCAGGTAGTTAGAACGTTAGTGGGATCAATTGTAGTTATTGGAGTTTTGCATAGATACATATACATATATACACCAGATTACTTGCACATTCAATATATGTTACTCAGATATATTTAGTTCAAACTAAAATATAAAATAAAGATGTCAAGTAGTTTAGTGGTTAATGAAAAAAGAGACCGTAGATGTAAAAAAAAAAATTACAAAAGTTTGATACAGTTTCAGGCGGTTGAATTGAGACTTGACTTTATAATATAGAATATGTTTCATTAAATTGATAGAAACTGAGTAATTAATATAAAATGCGGTTTATTTTTACCCTAAAAAAATTCATACCGTCTTAGTCTTACTCGAAATGGGATAATTATTGTGGTTTGTTCCTAGTTCCTACAAGAAAGGTAAACGTTTATGTCGGTGTTCGTCCCAACTCTTTACTCTTTTGGATGCTTCTTACTCGTAAACAATACGTATTAATTAAATGGAGAAAAGAGAAAATTCAAACGGCTATCTTATGACCGGTCGGTCCACATGTTGGACCGACGTAATATGTCCGTCTAGGTTTGGGATGGGTATCCAGCGTTCATCCCAAGGCTAAATTTTAGCCATCAACCCTACGCGTTGTGGATGCTTTTAGCTTAAGAAACTTGAAAAGATTGGTAAGTATAACACAAAGTTAATGATTTTGGTTTCCCCTTTTGTATCCGGACCAGGAATTGTTTTCAACCAAAATTTACCCTGTATATCACTAACATAAAGCTTAAACACGCCGCGAATCTGATGTGATACAAAACACGTGCTGCTCTTAATTCGTCCGTTCGGTGTTGAACCATTGCCGCCTTACCCAACCCATCCATTCATCTGCAAAGTTCGCCTTTTTGCTGTTATGAACTTATGATGAATCTTTAACTGTCACAAATAAAATATGATATATGTATCATATTTTGGCGACAAAAATTCGTTGCTAAAAGCCCACTTAGATATGGACTGATGTGTGCTAGATCACCTCCACATATACATATAAACTACAAAGAAAAGTTCATAATTCATAGACATGACCCCCCACTCATGTAGTTAGTTGGAACTCATTTGTCGGAAACAGCCTGTGCATTACCATTGGGTTCCCCAACTATTGAGCTGTTTGTTTTGCATTAGTTCTTAAGGATTTCCTTGGTCTGTTCACAGTGAGAAACACACTAATTTTTTACTCAGTCAACTATTTACGCGACACATGTTCTATTCGCATGTATAATATTTAATGAGAAAAATTTAATAGAGGTAAAAGATGGCCCAACGGTAACTTTAAGTATAGTGTTTAAGGACGCGGGTTCAATGCTAACAAAATTTTCAGGCGAAAAAAATCGCAGGGTTAAAACAAGCATTTCAAAGTCTAATACAATTTCAATGGTTGTTGAAATATCTCTTGACTTTATAATATAGCATAGATTTAACTGAATATCTAAACATGAAATACTTCATAAACAATTTTTTTTTGTAAGTTAAGGATCGAATTAAGTTGCATTAATCTATAAAATCAAAAGAACAAGAATTTAAAAAGCTAATATGGGAACATAGAGTCTCATGTCTCCGAAATTCACAGAAAGCAACGTGAGAGTGAGCCACATTATTTCCTTCTCTAGCCGAAATATTGAATAATCTTGGAATGACCTAATTCGAGTTTTGATTTGTTACAAAACTGGTTAACTTCTAATTCACCATTTCTCTAATACTTCCTTCTAAAGTAAATATGGGTTAATTGCACTTTGCCCTTCTCAACTATAGGGGTAGCGACACTTTGCCCTATAAACTATTAAAATTAGCAATTATTATCACCAACTATCACTTTTGTTGCATTCCACCATTTTTCACTAATGGAGTTAATTCCTTTAACGACAGAAGCATCATGTGAGATTTTTTGAGGGCATTATTGGAATTTTTCATTTAGCTTCTCTTTTACCATTTCTCCAACCAAAAGAGAGAGATAGAGAGAAATAGAGATAGGGAGAGAGAGAGAGAGAGAGAGAGAGAGAATGCACACAGAGAGAGAGAGCATAGAGAACGCATACACCATTTTCTTTCTTCTCTCTTTGATTTCTACTATGTTTTATCATTTCTTTCTCGGCGAACAAATTTGTCAATCAGTAAATAAATTCCTCTCTCTCAATCACATAACCCTAGTTCTTGTATTCCAATTAACCTTTATCGGCGAATTCATATGGAGAAAGAGCCATTAATTTCATATTTAGGCCATAGAAAACCACAACCATCGTCACCATCGATACTCTGTTCATTGCCTGAGCACGACAGACTCTCCATACCTACCTATAACTCCATCATCTCAAGGAACGATTAATTTTTGGCCCCACTCCTCCATCTCCTAAAGACTCGCCTTCATGTATAGTTGATGCCATAACCCTAAGTTTAAACTCCCCCAAAACCACCTCTACTTCTAATTCTACAGATTTCACCTCAAACGCTAATCAATTGAATTAATTCAATCAATAGGATTGGTTGATTGATCCAAATTACGAATGGCACAAAGGTAATCTCCCCAGGTCGAAAACCGCCCCTGCTATGGCAGTAATTAATGATTTTTATCAACCTAAAGCGGATAAGCCTCAATTCGGTAATTTTAGTTTGGTTGTTAGACAGGCTTTTGTTCTTTTGATTATATATTTTAGCCTTGTTGTTGTTATATGTTCGTTTAATAGGAAACATTTTAAGGTAACTGAGACCCATCCTGTTGTTGATGCTTTGTATTTTTGCATAGTTTTTTTAATGGAGAAATCTCTCCCTCCCTCTCTCTGTGTGCATTATCTCTCCCTCTGTGTTTCTCTCTCTACATATACACATAGGCCTTTCTTTTTGGCAGGAGAAATGGTAAATTTGGAGTAAATTGCAAAATTTCAATTATGCCCTAAAAAAATCTCACGTGATGTACAGGTGATGCTTCTGCCGTTAAAGGAATTAACTCTGTCAGCGAAAAATGGTGGAATGCAACAAAAGTGATAGTTGGTGATAATAATTGCTAATTTTAGTAGTTTATAGGGCAAAGTGCCGCTACCCTTATAATTGAGAGGGGCAAAGTGCAATTAACCCAGTAAATAATTACAATCAACAATGGATTTACTGAGCATCTAACTACTACAAGTAGTTTATCACACTGCTAAACTAATTTATCACATTGTTATTACAATCCATTCATAAAAGATCGGTCGCATAGCCTTGACTTATGCAGCGCCAACCCTTGCTTGTGGGTAACCGGAGGTAACATTCTGACTCAAGATTGTGGAATTCGATAGTTTTTTCAGCATCGAAATCTACTTGTCTTGTTCGTTAAAGCATACAATTCATTTACTATGGTATTTATTATACATTTGTTATCTTCCTGAGAAAGAATAATGAAACTTTTTGTTTGAGATGACATACTAGAACTTTAGGCACACTCGATGCATTTGCACTATTATTATACGGGATAAATTTTGATAATATGTATGCGCACTAGTTTTGTAATTTTAGGAGCATGCAAAACTAGCAATTTCTCCTTACACTTAATATGACTAGATTATTTGCACACGCTACACATGTGCTACTTTCTTGTATATAATTCGAGGAGAAGTTTAAACAACCGAACCTGTAATTGTCTTCATCAATATGCTACAGAGTGTGTTCAAATGAATAATTGACACTTGGTAAAAAAAAATTAAAAAAAAATGAATAATCAACACTGTATTTTACACAATTTCTTCCATGAAAATATCATTACTTAAAATCAAAAATTAAGAGTTTCACTTTAATTTGGTACTTTTTTAAAAAAAATAAAAAAAATCAACTTATTCAATATTAAAGTGTATCAGGCAATCAAACTATACAAGAAATTGGCAACCAAGCCATGGGAAATCAAGAAGTTAATGTCATGCCGACACCAAATCTTTCCACTACAAGTCATTCCTACAAAGGGATTCCTTTAAACCAAAGTTGGAAGGCCGATTAAAAGGAGCGGCTCATGGACCATATTGATTGATTCAATGATACTTTTAAAAAGACACGAAGTTACATAAAACATTTATTTATTATACCATTTTAGTTTTATTAAAGTATAAGTGATATAAGTGTTGGCAGACAACTTTATTAAAGTATGTAACAATGTGTGTACTATTTTAACTTTTAGGCTCCGTTTGATTGCCAAGTGGAAAAAGAAAATAAATTGAGTTAGTTTTGATAAAAAGATAGAAAATAAGTTGAGTGATAGAGGTGATATCCTCTTGATTTTTAAGTTTTTCTATTAAGAAATTTTCTTTGCTTGGTGGTGAGTAAAAATTTTCCACTAAAAATATTGAAGGATGGAAGATATATACTCATAAAGTGAGTAACATCTCTCATCTTATTTTCTATCTTTTCACACAAACTAACTAAATTTATTTTCCTTTTCCATCTTTGCAATCAAACGGAGTCTTATTGTTTACTTTTGTAAAATGCGCATATGCCTATGCCACCTTTTATTATTGTTGTTTTGTTTGTTTGTATGCTCCATTCTTATATAAGGAGCCTTAGTTTGCATATAGAAATCATCCGGTTTGTAAGATTTCTCTCCATTTAATATTTCAGAGATTAATAAAAGCTTGTTGTTGTTGTTGTTGTTGTTGTTGTTGTTGTTGTTGTTGTTGTTTCTTTTAATATCACTTTCCCTTTAATCCTCCTTAACCCTCCACTTCTAACCTTTTTTGTACAATAAATAAATGTTTTATCTAAGTTGGTGTCTTTTTGAAAGTATCATTGTATCAATCAATATGGTCGTTGAACCGCTCCTATTGGAAGTTTATAAGATTCACATGCCAGGAGAAAATGGATCATAGTGTGATTTGGAATCCCACGGTAAGTTAGTATGACTATTTACTTGAAATTTAGACAACTTCCGGATCTCGAAAATCCTTGGTAATTAGACAGTCTAATTCTTAGATGAAAATTCTTAATGCCAACATATATATATATATATATATATAATTTTCCATATACATATACACACGTAACGGCTAAGCGATTTATTTGTCCAAATTTTCAACATAAAATTGTTTATCAGTTTCCTTACTTGAAATGTGGAACTTATATATAAGTGGTTATATACCTTGTTAATTTTTTTCCAACATATTGTTTTCCTTACACCCCCCCCCGGGAAACTCACTCCTTTTTCCATTCTGCTAGCACCATGTGTATATTGTTTTTCTTACTTGTACTATGGATCTTTTTTATATATATATATATATAGGGGTGTAAATGATATCTGGAAATCGGAATCCGTTTTATATTTAAATTCGAATTTTTTGGATCTTTATTTGAATAGATATTCGAAAAAGAGGATTTTAAAATTGTTTTTTAAATATCCAAGGAGATAGATATGGATGTGGATCATAGTTGTATTCAAAGTGTGAAATTTATATCCGAGCTGGATTATCCATAAATGAGGACATCCATATCCTTTATAATTTAATGTATGGGGATTTTGGTTTGAAGGACAAATGAAACATTCTCTACTGACTCAAGGACACAAGTTTTGACCCAGTAATTTTAAGTCCAAACTTTTGTGCAATAGTTAATTCGATCTCCTAAAAATCTTGTAAAAATTCAAAACCATCAATAACTTCAAAAAATGTAATCATTTTGACTCTTTGAACATCCACAGTGGAGCCGTTAAAATTTAGGCCAAATTGACTATACACTTAGTTAAATTGTAAAGCAAAACACAACGGATAGGGTAGAAAATATGGTGATACGAGGATGGGTGAGCAGTATGATTTTTGTGCGCAAAAAAAATAATATCAAAATGGTCCATACGAGTGAAACTCACTCGTATGAACCATACGATGGTTCATACAAGTGAGCTTCACTTGTATGGACCATTTTGTTTTTTATTTAATTTTTTTACTATTTCATTATGCCTTTTGCACCATAATTTTTGTTAATTTTATTTTTGACCCAACAATTTAATAACTCAAATGAAATTATTTAAAAGACAAAATATATTTATATGGTTTGTATTAAACATAAAAAAATTATACTAAGTTCTAATTGCAAAATTTGATTTTATAGATGAAAAAAATAATGGCACCTAAATAATACAAAAACAAAAATTGGTTTGAAATATAAACTTCAAAAACTTATTTACAATTTCACCCCAAAAGTTAAATAATTTAACACATGCTCTAACACCATCCAAACCATCCAAGCTTTAACGGATATATGAAATATATATATATATATGGCTCCATACGAGTATGGGTCATACGAGTAAGCCACACTCGTATGACTTATATGAGTGACCCACATTCGTATCACTTTTTTTTTTTAATTTTTATACCGGTGAGTTGAAGCAGTATGGGTGATACGAGTGACACATTCGTATGAGTAAAATTTAGTGATATGATAAATTTACTCGTTCTCTACCTTACTGGCTTAAATTTTACCCTACAAATTCGTCCGCTGTGAAGAGAGATATGGTAAATTTATCATTTTACTCTACCCGATGGAAATGCTCTAAAAACATCCAAAATTATTGGCCGGGAAAAAAACAAAGATTACGACACAAATTAAACAATTTGACTCATAACAAACAATGTAACTATTTGAATTCAAATTTTGAATTTGTAATCATCATTCACCTTACTATTAATCTAGACAATAATCAACAACCTAATTAATATTTAATATATATAAGACAAATCATAAGATGTAAAAGTGTTGTTGCGTTAACTATGTGAGGGAATCTCGATCTTTTCCTTTTTTCTTTTTTTCTACTTAGATATACACATTGATATTGATATATATGAATCCAAAGAAATACCAGCCACATATAATAGTTATAAACATAAAGATAAAAACATAAATATTTTGTTTTTGAGACAAACACATTAGTATAATAAAGATATAAAGGAATACTATCAATAGACATATTAATCATAAAAATAAAGAAAAGAAACAAAGATATTTTTTTTAAGATAAACATGCATGTTAGTATAACAAAGATACAAAAGAATACCAGCAGGATGTTGTGTTTGGCTTGTAATCAATGCAAGCAGGTATGGTGCAAAACAATTTTTGCACCAAAACAGTGCATGCGGATTGGGTGCAAAAAGTGTTTTGCACCAGGCAGTTTACCCGTGGATTGGGTGCAAAAGGTCTTTTGCACCAGACAGTGTACTCGGCGGAGGTGCAAAACATGTTTTGCACCAAGTCAGTGTACTCGAGAATGGGTACAAAACGTGTTTTGCACCTGGGCAGGTAAAAACCTTTTACTCTTATTTTTCACTTTGTATAAATAGAATGGTTATTTTCTATTTGTGAAAAGAGAGACTTGAAAGAGTTGCAAGAGTGCTTTGTAAGAGTGAAGAGAGAGCTTAATTAGCTTAGGTTTAGCTAAGGTGAGAGGTGATCTTTGGAGGTTTGTTCCATTGATCTAGAGCTAGTATTATTGAGAGAGAATTTGTTGTAATTCTTGGTTTATCAATAAAGGAGCTACCTCTTGGTGGAAGACCCAAAGGGTTCCACAAAACTCTCGGTGTGTTCTTTCTCTTTGATTTGCACTTGTTTGTCATTGCTCTTTATCTTCTATCCATTGTTGCTTGTTATTGTGTTGCTATTTCTTGGTTTGTACAACGATCCTATTGCTTGTCGGATTCCGCCCGCCAAGTGTTCGTAGAAATTACCGAAAGGGATTTCTCGGGTTTAATTGTGAGTTTGGAACTAGGTTAATTGTTCCACGTTCACAGCACAGGAGACATTATTATAAAGTGAGAAATTGATTTTTACATGAACATGCCTAGAGATGTGTGAAGAGTTAACATGCAGCAAAACATAACAAAGCAATTTTCAAATATATTATTGTGAGATGTATTTTATTGCCTTCTCATTATGTCTACTTGCTTCATGCTATTAAGGTGGCTTCTTTTTTTAAAAAAAAATAAAAATGATTTTAACACATGTTACATATATGAGTGGTTACATTGAAGTTTTGACAAATATTGTGGTTGTTACATATATATATATATATATAGACATATTAGTATAAAATGTGATATCTAGAAAAGTAAGGAAACACGAAAACAAAATGCAAGATTAGGAAAATTGACTTATATGTTCAAATTCAACTATGGAATTTGAGGAGTAATCGCCATTACACATAAATCATTTCGTATAGATGATTTTTCCATTGGATATTCCACCCTCCTCATCATCATAAATCGTCATAAGAAACCACTCATGTGGAAAAGGGAAAATTTTATTACCTCAAATACAAAAGCAAATGGTTGAACGCTCAACAAGTCTAAGACATGAGAAAACATCTACTTTTAGTATTATAGTTTTAAAGGAGTAATACAAGTCATTTTAACTAAATATAAGTCAACAACCATTACATTTAAATAAAAAAACAAACGCTAAAAATGTGGGATATTCAAGAAGATATAACAAGGTTAAAGTAGCCATTATACATATTAAAAAAATATTTAAATTGATTAAAAATATAAACATTTGTGTACTTTATGCTAAAGTTAGTCCTTTATTAAAACAATTAAAATTAAAACTAATGGTCCAAATGGCATGTCCTTTATTAAAACCATTCAAAAGAAATGAGACTTGGTATTAATTTTCTAGTATATAAATATTCTCTCATCTCACCCTTTATAAAATTTGGATTGGGCTTAATTTGGTGTGCACGATTTAATTTACCAAAATCTTTTAATCCAAAAAAAAAAAAGAATGAAAAAAAAAAGGGAATAAATATATATATAGCACATGTGTATAGTTAAAAAGTTTTAAGTTTTGCAATACTTCATTTCACTTTTCTGAATTATATCTCATAAAATATTCCGTGTTTAAAAAATTATTTAGTCAAATGTATTTTTAAAATTAAACCAATTTTTAAACTAACAAAATATGGAAAATTCGTCTATATAATTATAGAATTTCAAAACTATCAACTCTAAATTATTCAACTATATAGAATTTATAGAGTTTTTCATTTTCAATTCTCAATCAATTCTTAAAAAAATTAAAAAAAATTATCCCCAATTCCACATCGCCACCCCACACCCACAAGACATTGCCCCCACCCCTTCCCACTTAACCCGACACACTCACACACGCCAGCCCCAACCTTGACCCCCCACCCCCAATCCCTATTTTTCATTTCAATTATGTTACGGATCACTCCCAACTCGAGTTCCAACCCCGGTCACATGTTCATACATATATATATATATATATGGAAATTTTCAAGTAAAGAATAGACCTTACGGATTGATCATTTTTAGGACGCTTTTGCGTCGTAAAAACACACCCCCAATTATTTTTACGACACAAAAATATCGTAAAAAGCCCCAATCCGTAAGGTCTGGACCTTACCAGAAATGCTATGTATATATATATATATATATATATATATATAACTATGATATACATATAATTGTGAATGATTTAAGAATATTATAATTCATTGATTTACTATTTAACATACACAGTTATGTACATATCTATACACCCATAGCACACATATACACACAATAAATAAGTATGTATGTATGTATGTATGTACATAATATTACCACCATCAATTGGAGCTTAGACAGTGGACAGTAGATATAGACTGTTGGTATGACCTACAAACCTTTAAACCCATCATCTGTTCGAAATTTCAAATCAATTCTAAAATTAGCTAAGCATACAAATTTGAAAATGTAATAAATTTCTAAATAAAACTACGTACAATCCAGGTATTGTAATTCTATAGTAATGTAATTTCAAGAATTACCATTATAATAAAATTTTAGAACCACATATCAAATGCACCGAAAGTATATTTAAAAAATATACAAATAATATAATATTCGCTTTGTATCCTATCCCTTTACAATTGCAAAAGCGATAACGTACATAGAAACCAAATGGATCTTGTTCTATATAATGTAGTCTACATAATAGTACAAAAAAGTAGCTCTTAACATGTGTATCACAATTAATGTTGCATTGCTTATTTTTCTTTTTTATATAATAGTGCCAACTTATTTTTTTAACATACGCCAAAGTAATTATATATATTTATCAAAGTAAAGTACTGTATTAAGAAGTTATACTATATATAAAACTTGTATTGTTATACATTATTTTGACAATAACTATAATTACTTACAATAACTATAATTACTTTGACAATATTATTATCTTTTTTAACAACATATTAATGACATCTTAACTCCCATTTATCACATTTATAGTTACTCTTCTTTCTCTTTTATACATCTCGAATTATTTTCAAAATGTTTACCATGAATACCAAGTGTACCCCTCTTGGTTGTTTAGTTATTTTACATCGCTTGATTATTGATTTCGTAGGTACATCTAAGGCCATATATTAAATAAATCTACGACTCAAATTTATTCGAAATAAATATCTCAAAACACATTTGAAATGTTTATTGTTTTTCAAAATCTCAAACCCTATTTTTCAAGAATCTCGAAAGGTGCTTTGGCACTGTTAATATCCAAGAGAATATTCCAACGGACATGAAAAATAAGAAACTAATACGAAGGAGTACTATTTTGACAAATTCTTAGTTACAAATTTACAATCATATTTAAATTCTTGATATATATGGAACATGGAACAAAAATACTAGATAAGTACATAATAATTCCATTGAAATCTTCAAATCCTAATGAAGCCTAATATCACTCTACACACTTCACAGTCAACTGCAGTCACCACATTATAATGCTCTGTTTTCTGCAACAAGCGGAAAAGAACAATTATGAGACATTGAATATAGCTGGACTATTTCCAATCAAATACTAGAGAAACCAAGCAAAGAATTAAGGGTGCGTTTGATTGTAAAATGATTGAAAAAATAATTAGGTTTACGAGACGTTGGAAATGAGACGAGTGATTCGTGAAATGCTCTATTTTTCTTTCAGTTTTCATGGAATCCAATTCTAAGACACAGGGTAAGAAAAAAATTCCATGAAAAGTAAGAAAAAGATGGAAAACATCTCACATAATTACCTGTCTCCTTTTCTAACTTCTCGAAAAAATTAATTGTTTTTCCAATCATTTCCCAACTTTGTAACCAACCAACTCTTAGTAGATACATTCTAATCCTTTAATTTAAAGCACTATTTTTCTCTAATTAATACTTAGACATGGTCTCTATGTCATGCCTAGGGGTAGACCTTTCCCTCGAAACGCGCTCAATGAGCAAAAGGTGCTCATATATTCTCCAATGTGGAACTTGAATTCATGATGCTAATGTAACGGGAAGGATGGCAAACGATAGTAGATTGAAACAATAAATTTGAAGAAGTAATCGATGGCTCAATAGCCATATCACAAGGAGGTTTTAGGATCCAGTCCCCCCAAGTTCGGAAATTGTTAGATGCGGTCCTTGACCTTTTTTTTTAAAGGATGCGGTCCTGGGGTATCTCTCACAATTTCTACCTCATAGTAGCTGGAGATAATGTAGATACTGTGAGTATCTGCATTACAATATCTGAAGATACTGCTCTGGCGAGTACTCAATTTCACAGATACTATATGCAGAACCGGGGAGATATTGTTGCAATCGGGAGACACCGTGAGGTAGATACTCCCAGAGACCGCATCCTTTAAAAAAAAAAAAAAAGTGAGGTCCGGATCCTAGTTTTTCATCACAAGAGATTTTAAAGATAACATATGGACTATTCTTGACATTAAATCGGCAAATTATCTTGTCTACTACTATGAATCAATATCAATATCTTCCTGCCTTGTACAATCTTCCGTCAGATTTATAACATTTCAGGAATTGCGGGCTCATGGTACAATAATCTGAGTGAACATCTGACAGTTAATCTTCTGTAAGCTATGTTCTAAGTTCATGCAACAAAGGCTTAACACAACTACACACGAAGTTCATAAACATCCAGGCTCACAAATGGACCGTCCATTTGCAGACTGACTTTCAGCGACGAAAACTTTGGTCAGAAAATGAATTGGCATAAAAAACAAACTTGGAGGTGACAACACTGTTATATTTGACTTGTGGTATCTAAACTTGTAATTTCAGATTTTGTTAGCCAAACATGTCTCACCTGTAGCAATTTCTTAGAAATTAAAAAAACTCTGAATATATTTGATACTCTCTTCAATTCTTAGCAGGTTTAGGCTTTTTTGATCAATTTTGTCTTGGAATCCCAAAATCAGTGGAAACCCAGTTGAACTAAAAATGGCTCTACAGAACGCACATAGAAGGAGAAGAAGGATTGTAATTATAATCAGTTCTTGGAACTGAGTTAATATAGAGTGACTTTTGCCTGAGGACTAAAGCCAGACCTGACATATCCACGTACATGCTGTGCCTCGTGAGTTGTGATTGTGCTTTTTCTAAAATTGCTTTGTTCTTGTTAATTTATTCTGCAGTGAAAAGGTCCTATCAAAACAAACTGGTATAAAGTGGATAGCCACAAAGTATGATATTGAGAAGTTCGATAGGAGGAATGATTTCAATCTATGGCGAGTTTGAATGAAGGCCTTGCTAGTTTCAGCTTATTGAAGGCTAACTGGAATCGATAAGTTTCTGGAATCATGGAAGCAAAGCAAAAATTGGAGATCATGGAGAAGGTTCGAGAAGAAAGAATTCTGGGTAGCTGGGGATTCATGACCGGGTACGAGGAGTTGGGGATTTAAGTCCAACAGACCAGGCACCGAGAGTAGGGATTTCAAGTCCAACAGATCAGTACAGAGACTTGGTAGTAAATAGTAATACACACCCAGCAAATGGATGGGGAATGGTAAAGCCTCCATAGATGACTAAACAAATGTATACGCTGCAAATGCATGTTGTTGTCAAGTTCAGGGACAAGCTGGAGTTCATAGGTGGTCGCAGCTGTTAAGGCCCTATTGGGGATCACAGAAGTAGTTGGAAATTGAATCCAAGGCAGAGATTTTTTGGATCCTGTCTTCGGTTCTAGTAGGTTTAGGCTTATTTGCCTTCTAATCCAAATATGTTTTTTTTCTAAACTCATGTTGCGCTGACTTCTTTTTGTGTCTTGGATGTTACACAAACTCAAAAATATTATGCTAATTCATCTGATTGTCGAAACGAGTTGTTGAACGGTTATGTGCACTCTGTCTTAGGAGCAAAAGTATATGACAAGGTCCTTACACTTGTTCTAAATATACGACGTGTCCTTAGTAGCCAAGGTTTTGGTTTTCCTCATTTCCGGAGTCTTACTTTCGAGGTTAAAAATAAATAAGAAACCTCTCGTGGACTATAATTTTCACATACATTCCGACTCGATAGAGTTCAGTTTACAATTTCAAATAGTGTTGTGTACCAGGGGTAAATATACTGAGGGGAGTCAAGCGTGGGGGTTTGACAGATTTTGTTTGTCTCACTAGCTGCAAATGCAACATATATTCCTTCCAAAATTAACTTAAAAGATACGTCAAACTATTTTAAAACTTAAAACTTTATGATTTTTTTGAAAAGGAAAAAGAGACTTGAAAGTCGGCTTTCCAAAACGACCAATCTTGAGAGTGGAAACCTCGTTGTGCAATCCCTCTACCATCACATCTCTGATGCCCCAAATCTCTCTCCTTCTCTCAACCGAAAACAGTCACTATGGGTGCAAACCAACTGGTTAAAAAGGATCACTAACCTACTCACACTAATAAAATCACCTACCTTACTACTCACAAGTAGCTTAAACATGGTGATGATGCCAAAAAAGAGAAACTCTTAGAACACTCAAAACTCAAAACTCAAAACTCAAAAGGATTCCTAATAACTTGCAGGATAATTTTGTACGAACATAATCATAAAGTTAGAAAAAGCCAATAACATCACACAGTTAAGTCCCCTATTGCATCGCTATGCTGTATATTGCCCAGGCCAGATTCCATTTAATATCTCGCTAGGGTTAGGAGTTACAATAAACCACCTTGCATACACCATTCCATTTTCTCTCACACTCAATATTTTGGGTTACAAAAAAAAATTATAGCCACTCGCAAGTCCCAAGCATTACGAATTTTCAAAGATCACCTACTCACTTTGTCCAGACTATAACTCCCATATCAGGAAATCAAAGCCTTGCAAAGCAATATATAAGATATAAGGGCTACTCCAACAATTGCCAATTGGTTTTGGGTTGGATGCTCTGAACTCTAATACACTAACTATGATAACAGCTTATAGTAGTTATCCTGTCTCTCACAATGGCGGTCTCTTGTTCTGAATGATCCTTTGTCATGACATTAGCTTAGCCTAAACTACTCCTCCATCCCTCATTAAGAGTCTGAGCTTGTCTTCACATTTCTTAAAGATGCACTAATTTTATTACAATTAACAGTTTATATCTAAATTCATTACAATTAACAGTTTAGATCTAAATTATTTCCTTTCATGAGTTTTGGTGCTTGAAAAGGAATAGCAGACTTTTAATTTAGTACAAAGGGAGTATATCACAGAGGGCTTAACAGTTTAGATCTAAATTATTTCCTTTCATGAGTTTTGGTGCTTGAAAAGGAATAGCAGACTTTTAATTTAGTACAAAGGGAGTATATCACAGAGGGCCTTTGTAAACAACCTATTTTGTTACTCCTTTCTTCTCCGAAACGTAAACCACAAACCCATTCTCTAGTTCACTTATACATAGATCAATAACTTTCTTTATCTTCCATGGCCAAATTTCTCTTTGCCTGCTTGTGGGGAAAATAAGTTGGTGACACCACAACAGCTCAAATTTCTCAACCTTTTTTTCCTTGGGTGAAAAAAATGATGGAAGGTGATGAGAAGAACAAGGCACATTATTGATATTTCAATATTATTTAGTTTAGTTATTTATTTTATGTTATCTTATCTTATTTGTGGGTAGAATCCCACCTTGTTAGGTAGTTTAGGTGAGTTAGGATGTTATTTCCTATATAATGTGCCTAGTATTCTTCTTTATTTTCATGGAATAAAATTATGGTTCCCTCTAAATTTTCATGGTATCAGAGGAGGTTAGGAACTCCATACGTAGCCTAGGTTAGCCAATACACCCGCCAGAAAACCTTAGCACCAGTCACTGCCCAGCAATACAAAAACCCTTCCCGCCGCCGCTGTTTTTCTCTCACCGACGTGCGTTATCCTTAACCTTTCCAACATCCGACCACACAGGCTTGGTCAGAATTGTCCGACGAGTAGAACCCCGAAAGAATCGCCGGAAACGGACCCTGCACGCACCCTCACGCGCCACCGCCCCTTTGCGCGTGGATCTCACACGCCGTCAGTCTCCACTGCGTGTGGAGGCGCGTGGATGCTCCAATCGCTGCCAAATTTTCCAGGGTCGGTCGTCTTCTTGTTCTTCACCTTGTTCCAGTCTTGGTTTGGTTTAATTCAGTCTGGATTTGGCTTGGTTTGTTTATTCCAGATTTAGTGTAACGGGTTAGTTGATAGGTTGCTGTGGTTTTGTTCTAGAATTAGTATAATTCAGTCCTGAATTTGCTTATTTGTTGATTCTCTGGAAATATGAACTATAAACTTGCTATGGTGGGTGCTAGTACTCCGGGTCTCACAGAGTCTGCTAGTGGTTCCACCACAAGCACGTCTTCTACATCCTCAGATCCTATATCCCAGTTTGCTTCTATCTATACTGTTAGTGAAAATCCGGTAGCGAATATCAGTCACAAGTTGAATGGAAGAAACTATCTCGAATGGGCATAGTCAATGAGGTTATTTATTGACGGCAAAAGGAAATTAGGTTATGTGGATGGTGAGGTGGTACCACCACCATCTAATGACCCAGGCTTTAAGTCATGGCGCGAGGAGAACTCGATGGTTACCTCGTGGTTGATTAATTCCATGGAGACTGGACTTGGTAAACCCTATATGTTCCTGCCGACCGCTAAAGATATCTGGCACGCGGTTAAGGAAACATACTCGGATCTAGACAACTATTCTCAAATGTTCGAACTCAATAACCAGTTGTGGAAGATGCAACAAGGAGATCGTGGGGTTACAGCTTACTACCATGGCATGATGGCCATATGGCAAGAGTTGGACTTGTTTGAAACTGAAGAGTGAGAAAACCCGAATGATAGTGCTCGTTACAAGAAGAAGATTGAGCGAGGTCAGGTGTTTGTCTTCTTGGCTGGACTAAACAAGGATCTAGACGAAGTTCAGGGTCGTATTTTAGGCAGAATACCGTTACCCACTATCCGAGAGGTATTTTCAGAGGTACGAAGAGAAGAGGCTCGACGATCTGTGATGTTGAAAGACGAACGGGAGCCCCGTACAGATAGTGAGGGCTCTGCACTGCTAGCCCTTAATAAAGCTGTAGACAGTGATAAGAGGGGAGGAAAGCAGAAATTGTGATGTGATCATTGCAAGTGGTCAGGTCATACTAGGGATAGTTGCTGGAAGCTTCATGGTAAACCAGCAAATTGGAAGAAGCGTGATAACAAAACGAGGGGAAGAACTCGAGCATTCCAAGCAAGCAATGCAGATTCAGTGCAACCATCTTCCTCAGAAACACTTCCATTCACAAAGGAACAATTTGAGCATCTGTGTAAAATGGTTCAAGCCCATTCTTTAGGAAACTCTGACTCCTCATGTTCCATAGCTCAGTCAGGTAATAAGTTTACAGCTACAATTGCCTATATCAAATCCCATAGCAACTGGATATTAGATTCAGGGGCCACTGACCACATGACCGGTATCTCGGAATTTTTTTTGTCATATACTCCCTGTGTAGGGCATCAAAAGGTTAAAATTGCTGATGGTTCTTTCGCTGCGGTTGCCGGCAAAGGAACCATAATCGTCTCCCCGTCTCTCACTCTTAAAGATGTCTAACATGTCCCTAATTTATCGTATAATCTTATATATGTCAGCAAATTAGCTCTTGATCTCAATTGTCAAGTTAACTTTTGGTCTTCTCATTGTGAATTTCAGGATTCAAATTCAAGGAAAACGATTGGGGTTGCTAAACAGGATGGGGGTCTCTACTTCTTCAATAATGGGTCTACCTCTGGAAGGCAAGACCGGCAGACTTGTTTTAATTCTATTTCTGTTTCTAGTGATAGTCAGATTTTGCCATGGCATTATAGGTTAGGACATCCAAACTTTCAGTATTTAAAGCATTTGTTTCCCAAGTTATTAATGAATAAAAAATTGCTTAAATTTCGGTGTGAATCTTATGAATTAGCAAAACATCAACGGACGGTTTTTCTGTCTCAACCATATAAGAAATCACAACCTTTCACCTTGATTCATAGTGATGTTTGGGGTCCCTCTAGAGTGCCCACTTGGTCTGATAAACGTTAGTTTGTGACTTTCATTGATGACCACACTAGAGTATGTTGGGTCTTTCTCTTAAAAGAAAAATCAAAAGAAGTTGGGAGTGTGTTTCAAAACTTTTACACCATGATACACACTCAGTTTCAAACCAAAATTAAAATTTTTCGGAGTGATAATGGGAAGGAATTTTTTAATAAGATGTTAGGGGATTTTTTCGTCACAAATGGGATAATTCATCAAAGTTCTTGTACTTATACTCCTCAACAGAATGGAGTGGCCGAAAAAAAAATAGACATCTACTTGAAGTTGCTCGAACTTTAATTTTTCAAACTAAAGTTCCAAAATACCTTTGGGGAGATGCTATTTTGATTGCTACTTACCTTATTAACCGGCTTCCAACACGAACTTTGAATTTTATAGCCCCCATCAAATTGTTTTCTGACATATTTTCCAACACTCGGCTATTAGGGGATATTCCCTTAAAAATATTTGGCAGTGTTGCCTTTGTTCATAATCATGACCCAAAATATTCTAAACTTGATCCAAAGGCACACAAATGTATTTTTGTAGGCTATCCTACCAATTAGAAAGGGTACAAATGTTTTGATCCAATTTTCAAAAAATTGTACATCTCTATGGATGTCACATTCTTTGAGGGGTAATCTTATTACAACGACTCCCATCTTTAGGGGGAGAGCACGAGTGAAGATGGTGGTTGTGGTTTCGATAATTCGATAGTTGATGTTGTGTATGAACAAGCATCTAATGATTTTAACACACAATCTGGGAAAATAAATGAATTAAATATTGAAGATACTGGTGTTGGGAATGGTGAACAACCAGGGCCAGTGTCATCCAAAAATTTGATTACTACCGATGGACCAGAGATGTGTGCAAAACGGTATAAATGTCTTGTTTATTCTAGAAAAAGTCCAGAACAAGGAAGGAAAGAAACCATCCCTCAGCAACTCCAAGAATCCAACCTGGAGGTGGATCTTAATACTCACGATGACTCTTCCGAGATACCTACAGGTAGTTCTCATAATACCGAGTCAACTCAGTCTAATCAACTTGATCTTCATATTGCTCTTAGAAAAGGAGTCAGAGCATGTCCGAAATCCCCTAAATATCCCATTTCGAACTTTGTGTCATATAAAAATATCTCACCATCCTATTATGCGTTTATCTCTTGTGTGTCGAATATAGTTGTTCCTAACAATGTTCAGGAGTGGAGAGAAGCGATGTATGAGGAGATGAGAGCACTGGAGAAGAATGCTACTTGGGAGAAAGTTCAACTTCCAAAAGGAAAGACAGTTGTTGGCTGTAAGTGGGTATTCACTGTGAAGTATAACTCAGATGGGTTAGTAGAACGGTACAAAGCTCGTCTGGTGGCTAAAGGCTTCACTCAAACGTATGGAGTCGACTACTCCGAAACCTTTTCTTCAGTGGCAAAACTAAATACAGTTCGGGTCCTTTTATCAGTTGCAGCTAACTTGGACTGGCCTCTGAATCAGTTAGATGTAAAGAACGCCTTCTTGAATGGAGACTTAGAAGAGGAAGTTTATATGGAACCTCCACCTGGGTTTACTGAGGAATTTGGGACAAAAATCTGCAAGCTAAAGAGGTCTTTGTATGGTCTTAAACAATCACCTAGGGCGTGGTTCGAAAGATTAACAAAGTTCCTCAAGGGCCAGGGGTATAATCAAGGGCAGTCTGATCATACTCTCTTCACAAAGACGTCCACAAGAAACAAACTTTCTGTTCTCATTGTTTATGTGGATGATATGATTTTGACCGGGGATGATGTTGAAGAAATGAGTCGGCTAAAGCAAAATCTTGCCAAAGAATTTGAGATTAAAGATCTTGGCGACCTACAATACTTCCTTGAAATGGAGGTGGCCCGTTCAAAGAATGGTATTGTAGTCTCACAACGGAAATATATATTGGATCTGCTGTCAAAAACTAGGATGAGTGGGTGTAAGCCATCGGATACTCCCATAGAACTAGGTACCAAGCTAGGAGATATTAAAGACGGTGTTCCAGTCGAAACAGGAAGATACCAAAGGTTAGTTGGGAAACTAATCTACTTATCTCATACGCGCCCTGACATCGCTTTTGCCGTAAGCATAGTTAGTTAGTTCATGCACTCACCGTGTGAAGAGCATCTAGAAGATGGGTATCGTATTCTTCGTTATCTCAAAGGCTCCCCAGGGAAAGTTCTGTTCTTCAGGAAGAACGATAAAAGAGGAATAGAGGTGTACACCGATGCTGATTGGGCTGGATCGGTTACCGATAGACGGTCCACGTCTGGGTACTGTACGTTTCTTTGGGGCAACTTGGTTACATGGAGAAGCAAAAAGCAAAGCGTTGTCGCTAGGAGTAGTGCAAAAGCTGAGTTCAGATCAATGGCTCAAGGAGTATGTGAGATTCTTTGGCTACAAAGGGTCTTAGAAGAACTGAAAAGGCCAATAAGTCTCCCGATGAAGGTATACTGCGATAACAAGGCTGCGATCAATATTGCCCACAATCCGGTATTACATGATAGAACAAAACATGTTGAGATTGATAGGCACTTCATCAAAGAGAAGCTAGAGGGGGGAATAATATGTACTCCCTTTGTTCCATCTAATCAACAAGTTGCAGATATTTTGACCAAGGGTCTGTTAAGGCAACCATTCGAATTTCAAGTGAGCAAGTTGGGCATGACGGATATATTCGCACCAACTTGAGGGGGAGTATTGATATTTCAATATTATTTAGTTTAGTTATTTATTTTATGTTATCTTATTTGTGGGTAGAATCCCACCTTGTTAGGTAGTTTAGGTGAGTTAGGATGTTATTTCCTATATAATGTGCCTAGTATTCTTCTTTACTTTCGTGGAATAAAATTATGGTTCCCTCTAAATTTTCACACATAAACATTCGAAAAGCGCTAGGTGAAAGGCTGAAAGTTGAAAGGAGCATAGGGCCTAGGTGGAGACTATGTGGTTAGGTTCTAGGCAGTTGATTATTATTAAAACTTCATAAAATGTTAGAAGAGTTCATTAACCAAACATGCCCACAATTCAAACATAAACAAAAACAATTTCAAAGCAAAAAAGGCACTAATTTTGTCACAATCAATGGTTTAAAACAGAATTTGTTTCTTATATTAAGTTTTGGTACGTTGATTATATTTTGAAAAGGAAAGTGCACTCTTGATTTGGGACATCCCAACAAGGTATAGTGGACTCTTAATTTGAGCCATAGGGAGTAGCAATACACTAGCTATCTAAGGGACTATTGAAAGAGCAGTGATACTCAATCCGCAATGGTGGTTCAAGGCTTTTTGAGTGGCAAGGTAAACAATAAGCTTATGCGAAGATATTTCTACTAACAAATACCTCGTATAAAAACTTTCCTATCTCCACATCTCGTTTCCTTCTAAGCTTGTGAAACTTTGTTTAATGAAACAGTATTGTTAGAATAAAAAGAGAGCAAGTAGCTATCCTGGACAGGCGATCTGAAAACTATGAAGATTGCACCATTGACTGAACAAGAAAGTAGCTCTACATCACACCTCAACCCAAACAAAAATCTCCAAAAAGTAGATGTATACATCACTAAATAAAAGACAGAAGGCAACTTGTATGAAATTAACATAGAATATACCTTGAATTAGCGATTGGATCGTTTCAGAACATCAAATAGTCCACAGCAACCTATCCAAGAAGTACGCGTTCGTGGAGTCACAGCAACAAATCGCTGGCCAATGATTCAAATGAGAGAAGCAGTCAATTGATTATTTTCAAGGAAAATTATACTCAAATCCCTTGAGTTTCTTGACGAAAAATTAGATGGTATTTATATGTTGTACAAAGTCCTACACACCTCTAGTAAGCATTGAAAAAAACAATCACAAAATTTCTCTCTGAATAAACCGTGAAAGAACATGGTAATACCCTCTCTAAACAAACCGTGGAAGTAAACAGTAACACGATCATTACAACCTTATTTTTTAGAGAATTGTTTAATTTGGATAAATTTTGTGAGTTTTTTTATATGCAACTCAACGAAGCATAATTATATCTAATATTAAGTGATGACAAATGGCTTTGCTTGCTTAAGAGTGATTTGCAGCCCATTTTAAAACTTGAACAAGAATAATCCAATAAAATATTTACAGTAAGAAGCAAACCAATTTATTTTCCTTTCTAGGAAGATTCTAACTAATTCACAAACCTGATTTTCGATGCTTTCTGGGACTTCAGATATGTTACCATTCTCACCATCATCACCAGCTTCAACACCAGGAACAACATTTCCCTTGGAATCAAAATCACCAGCCCCGTACAAGTTCTCAACAGCATTGAAATCTTCAACACAAGGAGTTTCTACTACTTGCAACATACTAGAAACATTTTCCTTGGAAACCAAATCAGCAGCTCTGTACGAGTTCTCAATAGCATTACCATCTTCAACACATGAAGTTTCTACCGCTTGCAACACATTAAAAACATTTTCCTCGGAAACCAAATCAGCAGTACCATGTGAGGTCTCCCCAACATTTTCATCAGAAGCTGGCAACATTTCTTCCCCCACTCCCTTTGATACCAAATCTATCAAAGACGACGATGGCTCAGTTTCCCTCCCCACCAAATCTGTAACCACAGGAGTAATACCACAATTTTGATCAGATGAAGGCATAATTTTCTCGAACTTAGATTCTAGTTCAGTATCACCAGAATCCCCTAAATTCTCATTTGGGTTTCCTTCAAACTGAGCCAATGCCTCAGACAATAACCCTACAGGCTTACTTGACTCAAAAGAAGGAGCATTTTCAAGAATTGAGTTCAATCCCCCATTCCCCTCCTCTTTTTCTTCTGAACCAAGAACATGGGTATTCAAGACTGATCCATCTCCATTACTAATTTCCTTAAAAACTTCAGATTTCTCCTCAGTAACATTCTCTTTTCCCTTCGCATCTCCACATTCAATTTCAACTTTTTGAGTCTCCTCTGACTTGTGATTCTTGTATTCGCCTTCCATGTGTTCGACAAAAAGCCAAGCTGAATCAATCAAGCAAGTCTAATGAGTAAACTCCCTTTTCTATTCCTATTACTGTTATTATAGAGAACTATAGTAAGTGCCAAAAACATCATCATATCCTCTCTATCATTGGGGACTAACATTACCAAATCATGTCTATAAAATTAGGTTTACAACTAACAAATTGGTTCAAAAGTGTTAAATTAGAATGTTGTCACATGGAGTACCAAATATGATGAAAAGAAATGTAACATAGGAGATGGTGAGTGAGAGAGAGTGGATACCATGAAGAATAGCAAGTGAGGTTGAATGGTAGGTTGGACCGTGAGAATAGTTTCGAATTTTGCTTCATGTTCTGCTGCTCCTCCTCCTCTCTCAATATGCTGTGCGGAACTGACTGGCGGTTGGTGAAGATCCTTCTCCCTTTCAAATTTTGAAGTTTGAAAGCTTATATCTGGAACCTAGAAGCATCAAAGTAAGTAGCGAAAATATGCCCTAACAACACACGGACGCTACACTTTTTTTATATTACGAAGGTATGACAGAGTTAAATTCTAGTAAATTTAGTAAAATTTAACTTTGTCGATCACATATAAAACATTTGTAATTTTTTTGTTTTCTCAAATTTCTTATTACTATATTTATATTTTAATTTTTTATATCAGATAAGATTGCAAAAGTCTGATAAAATAGTGTAAATAAATATCGGTGTCAGTATCCTACAAAAAAAGAAAAGATGAGTCTTGAATATGTATTTATGGTCTTAAAGATAAGTACAAGGCTATGGTTGTCAGGAAAAGAGAAAAACTTTCCTTCTCTATTAAGTGTTTTAGACTTCTTTTAACTTTTGACTTGTATATATATATAAGTGTGTATTGTATTGAAAAAGCATCGAGAATACTATAGAATTTTCAATACTACATAATTTACTTACAAGGTTACTATAATACAAAAAGAAAAACTTTAATACTTTGAAAATACATTAGAAGGAAGTCTTTATAATTGGTTTACGGCATTTAAGAATACTACAGAATATGAAGAAGAGAAATTTTCAATAGAAAACTTAGCAGATTTAACTAAAAGAATATTTATAGGAGAAAACAGATTATCTAGAGGAGCATCTAAAAATGAACAAAGAGAAGCCTTAAGAAATTTAGAACAATTACAAATATGTAAATTAGAATATATAGGAGAATATAAAAGAAAATTAATAGAATATTGGACTGCTATTGGAAAAATTACTAATCTAAATCTATTAGACAGATATTTAGTAATTTTTCGAAGTCTAACTTATCATTTTTAAAAGTCATTTTATTTATATAATTAAAATTTATTTTAGGGCTCTCACTTTCGTAATGTCACAGCTGACGTTTAAAATTTGATGCATCTTGCTAGTCTTTCATCATATTTTCAATATTGTGCCTTTCAGTAGAATCTAAGGAAGAATTGTCGTTTCTATTTAGATTGAATCGATATTTTGTCTCTCTTCAAATTCTTGTAGCCAAGTTTTTTTTTAAAATTTCTTGAATGTCTTCAGAATATTATACTCTAACTCTGCTTATTCTATAGTTGTTTCGAGAGTCTGGAATATAAAATGACATATTAAAATTCTCTCCAATAAATAATTACTGAGTTGAAAGTTTTTAAATATTTTATACAATATACAACTCTCTAGTAATAGAACACAAATAAAATACTTTTTAAATATTTTATCCATTTTTTGTTGAAATAATTGTGGTGCATTTTTTTAATCCAAAAGACATTACTAACCATTCAAAATGTCTTTCGGGACAAGTAAAAGTTGTCCATTCTATTGAATCTCTACTCATTTTTATTTGTCAAAATCTAGATTTACAATTAAATTTACTAAAGATTTTTGCTTTGTTGTATTTTATTTATTAGTTCTTCTTTATTAGGTATCTTGTAACTATTATCATATGTATTATCATTTACTCTTTTATAATCAATTACCATTCTAGCTTTTCCTATTTCTTACCATAAAGGCTAGTGATCAATGTCTACTATTACTTTTTCTTATTACGCCTAAATTGACTAATCTAATTTGTTCTTTAAACTCTTGTTGGTATTCTAAATTATAGGCTATATCCGCTATTTTTATAGTAATATCATGATTGATAATTGTTGACCTTGAAGGTCTTAATCTTATTTTGATAATAACAATAAATTAATCATGTGTAATTTAACATGTTCTTGATATAAGATTATAGTTTTCTTATTTGGAAAATCAAGAATAGCATGATTGCTCAAAGGGAGTTTAACAAGGATCATTCAATCAATATCCGATCAAGTCAACGAAGCATTCAACTAAAACCGATCTACCCGAATTCAGATCATTCTTCTACAAGCGTTGGACAAGACAAGAAGATCAATCTCATCACCCACAAGCTAGCAATGCAAATCCATGAAGCACAAAGATCAAGAATCATATTCAAAAGCTTCAAGGGAAAAGCTTCAAGTGAAGAATCAATTTGAAGAAACAAATCGAAGCATTCGAAGACTCATCTATTCGGTAATTGAGTGTTTACTTAGGATTAATGTAAAGTTTCTTAATTGATTGATTATATAGCTCAAACGTATTCTTGCATATTTTAAAGATTAATTTAAACTAGCTTGAAATTGAATTTATTTGAAAAACATCATTTTACAAAAATCGAGTTTCAAAATAAATTCATATTAATTTTAAATGATCATATTTTAAGCTATAATAAAAATGGGTATCTTAGAAACATATATTTGAGGTTCATAAATCATTAGAATTTTATTTGGAACTAAATTATTAAATTGGAAAAATATTTTTATTTTTCGTTTAAAATTCGCTCAGTTTTTGCCCAGTTTTGATCTAACGGTAAAATGAAGGCCTTCCCGAACTCCGATCATTTTGAAATTTTTACAGTAGTTAGACAACATCTCCTGGCAATTTTGACTAAAATTTGAGCATGATCCAACGGTCAAATTGGGAGAAATTAACAAAACAAATTTGAATTTTTTTGTCAAAACTAGCTGTTGGAACTTTGACAAATGTGCAATTTTGACCCATTAATTAATTAATCCAATACAAACGGCTATATCTATTTTGGGACTATATATTGAACCTCCTAGACACATTTTTATAAGCTTGAACACTTCTACAAATATATTTTTCATCTTTAAAAGTTTTTGTAAGTATACTATTTTTCATTTTTATAAGCTTGAACATATACTATTTTTAAATTGTTTACAAATATTTATAACATTCTTTAAAAGTTTATTACATTTTTTACAAATTTTTGTAAGTATTAAATATTGTTCTATTTTATAATCACATTGACAAATTTCTTCTATAGTATTAACATAATTTTCTATTGAATTTAAACCCTTAAATAATTCATCTTCTTCTTCTATTTCTTCCAGATATTCTAATTCTATAGATTATATACTATATACATTAATATTGTCTATTTCTTCTTCATCGTAAATACTTTCTAACTCAATATTGTCTTCTAGTCCTTGTGTTTCTAGATCTTCTATAATATTTACTTTTTCTTGTATTTTAGGAATACTATTTTCTTTATTTCTTAAGGAACAGTTTGGTCTTATATGTTCAGGATTCCCACTTATAAAACATTTGCATTTTTTTTTTCTCAAATTTCCTACTACTGTTATTATATTTTAATTTTCTTTTTCTATACCAAGGTCTTTTTCTTTTGATTTTTCCAAAATTCCGTTTATTAAAAGTTTTACTTTTTCTAACTTTATATGTTTCTATTCCAGCACGTAAACCCTAGCCGTCACGTATCCTATTCACGTACTATTCACAATACTGTTCATTGGCATTGTTTACGATTAATGTTCACCGACTACTATTCACAGTGTTACTTTTCATCGATGTTACTGTTCACGTACTATTCAGGTTTTTGAATCCAGTTTTTTTAGATTGTCTATCTAAGATTTATGTTTCAGTCCAAACTCAAGTTAGTCTATTGCTATCTTGAGTTTGAGGGGAATGTTAACATATAATATATGTATATGTATATGTATATGTATATATTTGTTAATTGTCATTTATACAGTTATCATTTACAAGAGTTGACTATTAATCTCTAAATCTCTAGGTTGATTAGGTTTTTATATTTTCTTTATTTGTAGCATTCTTATAACCCTATATAAAGGGTCTCCATTGTAATAATTTTTAAACAATCAATTCAAAAATAGTTATCTCTTTTTTATAATATTAATAATAGGCTTTTTATTAGTTATATATATAGAGAGTAAATTTATCAAAGAAATGGGAAATATGAGGAATGGAGCATGTTTGCTGGCCTTTAATGGTGGTGAAGTTCATTAATGGAGAAGGTATAAATATTAGCTACAGGAAAGCCCTGGAGAGAGAAAAAGAATAAAGTGCGTAAGGGCATTGTGGTAAATTTGCAAGGGAGGGGAAGGGCAATTGTACCAAAGTCAATAATGAATAGTAATTTGTATCACTTTTGTAATTAGTTTGTGTAGATTGTTATATGTTGTAATTTAGCAAATTAAAAGTTCTGTTAGTTTTGTAAATATTATGTGAAACTATATCATTTTTGTAAAAGTCTCTAATAATAATACTACATCTATGAAAGCAATTATCCATTTACCCAATTATAGTATTGCTTTAAAAAATTGTACAACATAATATGTTTCTAAAATTTTGCATTGCTCTAATAATAATCATATATAATTGTTTTGGCAATAACCAACCTGTGAGAACTCGCGCTTTCGACGCTCGCCTCCTTGGCGGCGATTCCTCTGGTTTTCCGGTTTAATTTTTGGAAAATGACTCATTTTATTATAGAGAAATGGTGACATTTGCAAAGAAATTAGAGTTACCAATTTGTTTTAGTAAACAAACAATAGTATGTGTAAAATAGGAACATTTATGAATTAAACGATATCTTAAACACAATTAATGTGAAACCAGTTAATTCGAAGGCTCGGGAATTAAGTTACGAATCGGGAAGGTGTTAGGCACCCATTTCTCCCTTTCGGTCTCTAAGTAGGATATGCGTGGAATTATAATCAAATATTTGCATGCTTATTGATGTTATCGCATATCGGTCTATAATTTTAGGAAAAACGAGATTTTGGGGTGGGGATGAAAACCATGTGTTTCGTATTTCACCCTTCGATTTTAGAAATAAGTGTGTGTCTGTGTGTGATTTAAAAAATGATTTTAATAATGATAGATAGTAAAACAAGTATTTTTGAAAAGATTTAGGGCTTTTCGGAAGTTAATTCGATTTGGAATCGAATATCCGGTAATCCTTGAGATTCGTTCATCAATAGTGTACCGCAGTTTAATAATTTAAATCGGCATTGACGAATCCAACACTCTCATATTAGATATTTAGGTAAGCACCGCGATTTATAGATTAAATCAGGTATAAATGTGTATTGATTCTTTCATAAATCGAGACTGATAAAACTAGAATTTTATAAAATTAACTGATAAAAATATGTTTAAATATGGTTTACAGCTCGTTCTACGCCTTCGGTTTTGAAAACGGATTTTAAATGTGAAATCTGGGCTGATTTTGAGATAAACAATAATTTTTATATGCAATTGATCAATTATAATTGATAAAATAAAAATAAATAAAAAATTAAAGCCGAATTAAAATAAAAAATACCTGAGCCTCGAAAATAGTATAATACTATTTTATAGCACTGTTCCCAAAGTTTCAGAGTTTGACTGATGCTTCAAATAGAGTCAGAGCAGGTGTATTTATAACTGTAGAATAATTAATGGGCTGGGCTGAAAGTGTTTGTCCATGGACAAAGGGTGTTTCTGCTAACATGAGGCGTGTCCGCAGACAAAGGCTCTGTCTGCGGACAAACCCCTGATTTAAATGTGTGACAATTTTTTTAATTTCGGCCAAACTAAACATTTGATTGATCTGATTTTCAACATGTTCTTACCCATGTTAAGACCTACCTACTGTACAAATTTTAGAATTTTTAGACATCGGGAAAGCATCTGTTTGATTTTTCAAGCCGAATTTTTGATTTTTTGAATTCCTGAAGATCTGACTGTCAGATCGATACTGAAATAACCCTTAAAGTTTGAGGATGATTAGAAATGGTTAACTATCCTATCATAAGTTTTCAGGAGTTTTGATGGTTTTCGGTTCCAGCGGCTTTGGGTAATTCTCGTAACTTTTCATCCAGGTGTCCTTTCGACTTCTTTCTTTGACTTGTATTACATGTATATAGTATGTATGCATCTAGGAATGCTTGTGCATGTATGTGTACTCATTTTCTTAGAGTTCAGGATTCTTGCGGTGGTTGCAAAATGAGGTGTTCACAGACCTTCTCGGCTTGGGTTCTTTGTGAAGCACAGAAACTATGACGATAACGAGAACGCATCATTTTGCGGCACTCGCATGAATCAAAAATGATATTTTGAAAACATTTCTATGCGAATGATGTCGTGCTATGCTGTTTATCTCCTCTTAGGATGGATGTGTGATTTCTGGACCATTTAGGACATGCCCCGTGGTGTACTGTGACCTTGTTCTGTTGTACTCTCACTGGCTGGGGAGGTTTTGTTAATGATTTTGGTCAGCTGTTGAGCTGATGTACTCCCATACGTAGGGATGGTTATGTCAACAATTCTGATTGGGGTGTTGAGCTGATGTACTCCTATCGGTATGGACGGTTATGTCAACGATTCTGAATAGGGTGTTGAGCTAATGTACTCCCATCGGTAGGGACGGTTCTGTCAACAATTTGATTGGGCTATTGAGATGATGTACTCCCATCGGTAAGAACGGTTCTGTTAACAATTTGAATGGGATATTGAGCTGATGTACTCCCATTGGTAGGGATAGTTCTGTCAATAATTTAATTGGGTCGTTGAGCTGATGTACTCCCATCGGTAGAGACGATTCTGTCAATAATTTGATTCGGGCGTTGAGCTGATGTACTTTCATCGGTAGGGACGATTCTGTCAATGATTTTATTGATGTGTTGAGCTGATGTACTCCCATCGGTAGGGACAGTTTTATCAACAATTTGATTGGATTCTTTTGAAGGGGTGATGGTAGATGATCTATTTGGGACATTGCTTTAGGTTTGAGAGGTTAGGGCAGATGGTCTACTGGGGACAATTGATGGTCTGCTGGAGACACTGCTTTAGTGAAGGAAGGTTGGTGATTTACTAAGGATATGATGACTGACGGTCTGCTGAGAAAATGAAAATTCCTACTGGCTAGGATAAAGGCTGAAGGTTGATGATCTCTGGGGATGATTGATTGATGGTCTGTTGAGAAAAGGAGAATTTTTGCTAGTTAGGATAAAGGTTGAAGGTTGATGATTTTCTGGGGATATGATGATGCGGGGCTGAAATGTGGGGGATTGATGATTTGCTGAGGGGGTGAGAGTCTCTAAGCAAACATAGAGAGATAAAGAGAGAAAGTTCTGGTGTGATATCTTTTTTGAAAAAATGTGAACTTTTGGTTGGCTTCTTTTTTTTAAGAAAGAATTGAGTTATGTTCTCTTAATTCTCGAACCTCGTGCATGATTTTTGGACTTTGTCTCTTGCTTTGCTTTCATGGCATTTTTCTCGTGTCATCAGGGTATGATTATGCTTATTATTTTTTAATTTTGTGAGAGAAGAATTTTTGTGCGCCTGCATCATTTTATATTTTTCGATGCTCTTATTCTTTCTTGATTGTTTGAAAGCTTTTTGATGCAGCTTTATTACTCTTTTTTTTGGTCAGCAGCCTACCTTACCTAAGACGTAGCCCTAGGCCTTTTGGCTTAATTGCCACTTTTGGTGTGGCTCTTACTGCCATCTTTTGTTTTTTCTGTTTTTTCAATGTCTTCTTTGGCACTGTGGGATTTATCCTCTTTTTCACTCTTTTAATTTTTTTTGTACCCACTTTGTTCCTCTCACTTTGTCAGGTTTTTTGAGGATCATCGTCCTTGTGATGTAAGAATGTTTGTTTTGAAAGTTCTCATTTGACATCGTCATGCTGTGTTTGTGATTTTCGGTCTGAGAAACCTTGGAAGCGTATCTTGAAAGCTTTCTCCTAGAAGATAAGAAACTGGGCCAGAAATCCTTTTATGGGGCTTGTTCCCTGTGTTTTGCAAAGTTTTCTCATTTTTCTGATATCCTCTCATAGGGGCTTTTTGGTTTTGGAAAGGGTTTGAATTTGCCTATAGAAAGGGCTTTGGATTCGTACATGTGGAAAGGGCTTGGGTTGGTGCCTGTGGAAAGGGTTTTGATTGGTGCCTGTGGAAAGGGGTTTAGATTTGCCTGTAGAGAGGGCTTTGATTGGTGCCTGTAAAGAGGGCTTGAATTTGCCTATAGAGATGGCTTGGATTCGTCTTATCGTGCCTCTACAGAGCGTCTCGTCTCATCATGCCTCCGCAGAGGGTTTCTCAACTCATCGTGTTCATCTCATCGTGCCTCCGCAGAGGGCTTCTCGTCTCATCGTACCTCCCCAGAGGGCTTTTCATCTCATAGTACCTCCGCAAAGGGCTTGTGTTGAAATTCGACTATATGGGATTATGATGTAGTTTGACTCTCTGGGAGGAATGATGTTGTGATGATCGGGAGTGTGATGGTGGTGTGACTAACCATCGAGGTATATACTGAGATATGGCGACAAAGTTAGTCTGGCATGTCGTGGAGCCTAGTGCTTATGTGTTCTTGGACTTGTGTGTGTTACACTTATGCAAGTGTTCATATGTATGCACTATGCCATGCTTTCCTAAATTTCAAGTATTCGCATACTTCTTAAATCATTGCACCATCGTTTTTGAAAACTTGGTTTTGAAAAAGTTGTAAATCTTTAAGTTGCCAAATTTATGAAGTATGTTACATTATTTGAAATTATCTAAGTACAGATATATGCGTGCAAGACCGAACATTTTTCGAGAGCATAGTAATACTGAAAAGGTAAATATTGATTTCTAGTCAATTAACGAGTGAGTGAAAGGTGATAAGAGAAATGGAGTGCTTCCGTCTTAGGATTCCATCTTGACAAGTTGCTCTCTTCTTCTTGATTCTCTATGAGCTTGTCCGAGTCCATGTGCGTTGCTACTTTTTGCTCTTACCATCAGTCTCAAGAGGCTTACCGATATTCTTCAGAGGTAGCTTTATCGGATGAGTCCAGAAGTTTTTACTCGCTTGTTATCGGATGAGTAACGAGTAACATGCACTTACTCGTTTGTTATCGGACGAGTAACATGTACTTATTCGCTTGTCATCGAGCGAATGAAAAGTGAAGTATTACCAAATATTTTGTAGAATGCAAATAACACCTACTTAGATTTTTCAATTAGGATAGTAGTCACAACAACTCAATCTGATTTATATTATAAATATAAGTGTAGGTCGGAAAATACCCTAGAGGGGGGGTGAATAGGGTTTTTAAAACTTAATGGGATTTTTAAAATCACTTTAAAAATGTTTGATGTCTATATCAATCAACCAAACAATAAACAAAGATAAATTCAATCACAAGATGCAAAAGCCACAATATAAAAGTTTAAGGGATAGAAGGATTAAACCAATCAAAGTCGAAGACTTTTTGTCCACACGGTTCGGCTACAAAGCCCCTACTCCGCGCTCGGTTAGTTCCCCGAGAAGTTCCACTAAAATCGATCTCCTTCCGGGTGAAGATCAAACCACTACAAGTGTATCTTTCTCACACACTCTTACAAGTATTGAAATTCTCACAATACTCACACAAAAATGCTCTCTTGCTATCTTAAGAGATAAACCTCTCTTAATGTTTGAAAGAAATGATTTGGTGACTAACACCAATGTACAATAGCTCAATAGTGTATGAAGATTACAACTTAAGCTCACACTAAGAGATATCAAATTTGATCAAGAAGATGTAGCTCAATATAAAGATGATTGATCAAAATAAAATGTTCTTGAATCTTTGAATAATGAATAGAGATGAATAGAATGGTGTAGAAATGATTCAAGTGTGTTTAAATGAGTCTTAGATGGTGTATATATAGTCTAGGTAAGCATATGGCCGTTTGGAGGGAGTTGGTAGATGTTTGGTACCAAAAGTGGTAAAAAATCTGAAATCCAACGGCTAGTTTCTGGACCATCAGTCGACTGAGCAAAGCTCATCAGTCGACTGATGAGTCCATCAGTCGACTGAGCAAAGCCCATCAGTCGACTGATGTACCCTTCTGCCTTGCTGCCAGATTTGGCCAAAAACCCAATTTTCATATAAATGCAAATGAACTCCAAAATCAATTTTGAGGATAGGGGATGTTTAAAAATGATTTTCTAATACTTCTAACATTGTTTTTGCAACAAAATTCATTCATCTAATTTTATAGTGAATTTTTCAAGATAACAAGTTTGCGATATAAAATACGTTTTTCAAAGATAAAACTAGATTCAACTTTTGATTTGATCAATCTTATAATATTGGAATATTGTATGAGCTATGATGATCAAATAAGAATCTTTACAAGGAAACTAAAGCACTCACTCACATATGAAATATCGAGTCTTCGAGGGCTTTGTTTGATTCTTCATTTCTTTTATTCCTTGGCTAATTGTACTTAACAAATTTCATGGAGGTGTATTGATAAGAGTTGTGAGATGTAAGACTTTGATAGAAATACTTCGTAGATGGATGATTTTGATTCCGGCTTATCGGTTAAGTCCACGTGTGATCAATTTGTTGTGGCTATAACTTAAAACAACAACTAAATTAAATTACACAAGATTAAGTTTATTGTTATTATCAAAACAAGATTAATGACTTTCAAGTCAACAATCTCCCCCTTTTTGATGATGACAATAAATTAATGTGTGTTTGCGATTAAGATCATTAGTTGAGTTTTCTAACGGGAAAACTCCCCCTCAAACTATGCATTAAAAAGAATAGAGCAAGCATGCATAAGAGATTGAAAAGATCATAATAAAAACTTCAAACTTAAACTAAGATATAAACCAAATCCATAGAGTTAGGCGTATGAAAACTTAAACATAATACTTAAGTTCTTAGAGCAACCAATAAAACTTAGAAGTTTCAAAGAAAAGCATAATAAAAGTGCATAATAAAGGAGTGTGTACCAAACACTCTAACACACATATTTCTCCCCCTTTGTTATCAACAAAAAGGAGAGAACCCAACCTTCTACTCTTGAGGATCTTGGGGATCTTGTGGCCATTCTCCCCACCCGTGGTCAATATTGTAAGGGTTCCAAGCCGGAAAAACATGCTCCGGATGATAGCGAAGAAATGCTTCCTCATGAGCTCTTTGACGATCTTCAATGCGATTGAAACGGTTTGTCATGTTAGTTGAGAGAGCTTGAACTTGACCCGATAATCCTTGAATTGCTTGAAGCAATGCGGCATTTGAGGATGAGCTACGGCCTTGATGGGTCGTGGTTGCAGGAATGTCAGAATCCTCGCTTTCTATTTCTTCGGCTTCCTCTTGTTCTTCACCCATTTCTTCGGATGATGCATCGCCTTCACTACCACTTTCATCTCGATCTCTAGGATCATTAGCAGTCCATTGGCCACCAATTATGTTGTATTTCATCAACCGAATCACTTTAGCACTATAGGTCTCATCACTCGTAGGTATGATAGCATCAACTTCGTTCTCGAGTTGGATATTATAGAACTTGAATAATTGTGTGAGGGCCATTCCATAAACCAACCCTTGCCTTCGGCGATTAGTGATTTCAAATAGATGATGAAACATGAGATTTGCATAATCCAACCTCTGCCCCATGACAATTGCCCATAACAGAAATAGTTCCAAGGCATTGAGTGAAGCTCGGCTACCACTCCTTGGGATAATAGAATACCCTAGGATTGAGTGTATAAGACGAGCATCGAGTTTGAGCATTGAGGCTTTTAATTCTCCTTGAAAATTACGAAATCTACGTTTAAGTAGAATTCCTTTGGCCGCTTCCTTATCAAAGCCTAGAAGATCCCCAAAATTGGATGGTACGGTCGTGACATTTTCAACGGGAAATCCAAAAATTTCAGCTAACTCGGCCTTGTTAAAACTAATCCTTTGTCCATTCAAAAGTGTAACTAAACGATTCTTATTTGGACGCCCAGAGTCAAGAATTGGATGGTGCAAGTTTGCGTAGAATAGCCTTATAAGTCTCGGGTACACATTCTCACGAATATTCAGGAAGTTTATAATCCCTTGATTTTGAAACAATCCAGCCACATTCAATCCATTAGAAGCAAATAGTTGAAAGTTAAATTGTTTACCTTCCACGATAGCCCGTGTTGAATAGTCATTGTTGAATTTTGCTTCAGCCTCATCAGAGATGAACAATGGTGGGAGTGGACCTTGAGGTTGTTGTGCCGATGATGAACCAACTTGTGGTACACTCTTTCGTTGGCGACGGGGGCGAGAAGGTTGAGACATGACTAGTGATTATGTGTAAAAGATAAGGTTGTTGAAAAATACTCAAGAATTAGGGTTCTTAGGAGATTTGGAATTTTTTTTAAGGAAAAAGTGTGTGATTCGAAAGGAATACGTAGGAAGTTTGGTAAATGAAGTGGTAATGAGATTTTTAGAGGAAAAGATGATGCAAAATATGGATTTTTGGTTGAGAATTTGGTAATGGTGGTTAGGGTTAGGGTTTGAGAGATTGAGATGGGTTTGAATGATTTTGGATAAAGGAGATGAGATTTGTGTGTGTTTTGATGTGGAAAGTGAATGATTTTTGGTTTAGGTTGTGTTTTGATGATGAAAATGGATAGTAAATGATGTTTGTGAGGTTGTGGGGTGAGTATGGTGTGGGTTATCTCGAAGTGGAGAAGGGAAAAATGAATGGAAAACAGGGGAGAAGAATTGAAATAGATAGAATGCTGCCCAGCACTGATCAGTCGACTGATGACCCTGCTTCAGTCGACTGATGAAGCCTCAGTCGACTGATGGTCCTTGATCAGTCGACTGATCACCCAGTCTGCCCTAATTTTCTTGTTTTGATCATTGTAAGCCCCAAAGACCTATAAATAGTAACTTTACAACATTTGAGCTAAAAAAAAATATATTAGTACATCAAATAACATGTAATGGAAGTACTAAGTACAAGAATGCTTAATTTATATTAAACGCAAATAATTATATAAATTGTGTATGCTTTAGAGACAAGCATTAATGATCAATGTACATGAAAGTTTTGATCAACTAGATATCACATGCTCTAGTCATACCAATTTCACGTCGAATAGTGCTAAAGCGATCATCGGGAAGTGGTTTAGTGAAAATATCCGCAAATTGCGATTCGGTGCCAACGAATTCAATATCAACATCACCTTTTTGCACATGATCATGAATAAAATGATATCTTATCTCAATGTGCTTAGTGCGTGAGTGTTGTATAGGGTTCTTGGTCAAGCTAATAGCACTTGTATTGTCACATTTAATGGGAATGTGGCTAAGACTTAATCCGAAGTTTTCTAGTTGTTGTTTAATGTATAAAGTTTGAGCACAACAACTTCCGGCCGCCACGTATTTGGCTTCGGCCGTTGAAAGGGCCACCGAGTTTTGTTTCTTGCTTGACCAAGATACTAGTGCGTGTCCTAAGAAATGACAAGTGCCACTAGTGCTTTTCCTATCGATTTTGCAACCGGCAAAATCCGCATCGGAATAACTAATCAAGTCAAATGAGTTTTCTCTTGGGTACCACAAACCCAAAGAACTAGTACCGGAAAGATAACGGAAAATCCGTTTTACGGCAAGTAGATGTGACTCTTTAGGATCCGCTTGGAAACGTGCACAAAGACATACACTAAACATAATATCCGGCCTAGAGGCCGTCAAATATAATAGACTACCGATCATACCTCGATATTTCTTGATGTCTACGCTCTTACCAATTTCGTCTTTGTCGAGCTTCAAGTTAGAACTCATAGGAGTGCTCATTGATTTTGCACCTTCCATGTCGAATTTCTTCAAGAGTTCCTTTACATACTTCTCTTGATTGACGAAGATGCCTTCTTTGCATTGCTTCACTTGTAATCCAAGGAAGTAGTTCATTTCTCCCATCATACTCATTTCAAATTCCTTTTGCATACATGAGGAAAAGTCTTTGCAAAGATTTTCGTTAGTAGAACCAAATATAATATCATCAACATAGATTTGTACAAGTAGCATGTCATTGTCATGATTTTTAATAAATAAAGTAGTATCAATTTTGCCTCTAACAAAACCATTGTTAATCAAAAATGAGCTAAGTCTATCATACCATGCTCTAGGTGCTTGTTTTAAACCATATAATGCTTTCGATAATTTAAACACATAATCCGGATAAACATGATTTTCAAAACCGGGAGGTTGTTTCACATAGACTTCCTCTTCAATAAAACCATTCAAGAAAGCACTCTTCACATCCATTTGATATAGTTTAAAATTCTTAAAACATGAATAAGCAAGTAGCATGCGAATAGCTTCTAGACGTGCAACGGGTGCATATGTTTCTTCATAATCAATGCCCTCCTCTTGATTGTATCCTTGGGCAACAAGTCTAGCTTTATTTCTAACAATTATACCACTTTCATCCTTTTTGTTACGAAATACCCATTTAGTACCTATAATAGTATGATCACTAGGTTTGGGAACAAGTGTCCACACTTTGTTTCTCTCAAATTGATTGAGCTCTTCTTGCATAGCCATCATCCAAGATTCATCTTGTTCGGCTTCAATAATGTTTTTAGGCTCATATTGAGAAACAAATGCCACATTATTGCATACATTCCTTAAGGAAGATCTAGTCATAACTTTACTAGATGGCTCTCCAAGAATTTGATCAATAGGGTGGTTGGACACAAATTTCCAACTCCTAGGCAAATCATTCGAGTCTTGCTCGGTTTTGTTTTCTAACTCCGTAGGAGGAGCTTGAGCACTTGATGGTTCTTCCTTAGATGTATCATTAATTTGAATATCCGAAATCTTTTGGATAATTTCAACATCATCATCGGAAAGTACTTTGGGTGAGAAAGGATTTGACTCATCAAACACAACATGCATAGACTCTTGGACTACCAAACTTTTCTTATTATAAACTCTATATGCTTTACTATTAGTGGCATACCCAAGAAAAATTCCTTCATCGGATTTAGCATCAAATTTACCTAAGTGATCACGGTCATTCAAAATAAAACATTTGCAACAAAAAACTTTAAAATATGCAATATTTGGTTTCTTGTCATTCCATAACTCATAAGGTGTCTTATCTAACTTTTTACGAATGATAGTACGATTAATCACATAGCATGCGGTGTTAACGGCTTCCGCCCACAAATATTCCGGCAAAGAATGTTCATTTAGCATAGTCCTAGACATCTCTTGAAGAGATCTATTTTTCCTCTCAACAACACCATTTTGTTGAGGAGTTCTAGGTGCCGAAAAATTATGATCAATACCATGCTCATCACAAAAGTTCTCAATATCAACATTGTCAAATTCTCTACCTCTATCACTACGAACATGCACAATAGAGACGCCTTTTTCATTTTGAACTTTTCTACAAAATTTAGCAAAGACATGTGGAGTTTCACTTTTGTGGGTGAGAAAGAACACCCAAGTGAGTCTAGTGTAATCATCAACAATAACAAGAGTGTACAATTTACCACCTAGACTAGCAACCGAAATAGGACCAAACAAATCAAGATGCAACATATCAAGTGGTCTAGATGTAGTAATATCCTTTTTAGACTTGAACGATGATTTGTGTTGTTTACCAAGTTGACATGCATCACAAATTTTATTTTTAACAAATTTGGTTTTAGGCAACCCTTTAACAAGCTCTTTCTTACACAAAGCATGAATTAAATCCATATTAGCATGACCTAGTCTCCTATGCCACAACCAAGAAACATCATTTATAGCGGATAAGCATTTAACATCTTGTTGAGATAAATCATCAAGCTCAAGAGTATACACATTGTTAGTTCTATATGCAACAAGTAGAATGGAATCATCACTAACATTCTTAACAATGCAACGATCGGATTTAAAAATAACTTCATATCCCTTATCACATAATTGACTAATGCTAAGTAAATTATGCTTCAAACCATCAACCAATAGAACATTATCAATACATGTAGAATGCTTACCAACCTTACCTATACCGATGATTTTGCCCTTGGCATTGTCCCCGAAAGTCACATTTCCTCCTCGCTTGGGAATTAGACTTAGGAAGTTGTTCTTGTCACCCGTCATGTGCTTTGAGCACCCACTATCCAAGAACCACTTGGTTTTGCTACCCTTGGCTTTCAAGCATACCTACACCATGACTTTGAGTAACTTCTCCTTTGGTACCCAAAATGTGTTGGGTCCCTTTGGGTTAGCAAACATAATGGTTCCTTTTGGAACCCAAGCAAGCTTCCTCTTAGGGATACTTTCATTTCGATAGAAACAATGATCCACATAATGAGTGTTTCTACCACAATATGAGCAAAGATGAGTGGGATCATGAGGTGTGTATGTTTTGAAAAAGTTCTTGTAATCCTTTTGGTTGTCAATTTGGTTATAGCCCAAACCGGCTTTGTCAAATACACATCTTTGCATTCCTAATAGTTTATCCAAATTGTCCCTTCCATTGGTGAATTTGGCTAAGCTATTAGTTAGATCATCCACTTGATCTTTTAATTTGATGTTTTCCACAACAAGTGTGTTTGGAATTTCTTTTTCCTTTCCTTTCTTCAAAGTTTTGATTTCATTTACCAAAACCATGTTTTCTCTTTCAAAAGTCTCACACTTGTTAGAAACTATCAAATTCTCCTTTTTGAGGCTTGCATATCTTTTAGATAGATTTTCAAATTTGCTATGCAATTCCTCAAACATTTCATATAACTCATCATAGTCATTTTCATCATGAGCATCATCATTTATAGAAACATTATCATCACTAAACGAATCATAAATAGAATCTACCTCATCGTCTCTTGCCATAAGGCAAAGATTTGCCGTCTCCTCGTCGCTAGAGTCGGCATCGGATTCACCCTCTTCGGAATCACTCCAAGTCCCCTTGAGGGCATGCCTTACTTGTTTGAAGGCTTTGTCTCTTTTATCTCTTCTCTCCTTTCTTCTAACCGGGCAATTGGTTTTGAAGTGACCCGGTTCATGGCAATGGAAACATTTTTTGACTTCTTCATTTTCAACTCTTGGTTGAGTTGATCGATCATTGTTCCTCTTTGATGAAGAATCAAAGTTGTTTCCTTTTCCTTGAAACTTCTTCTTCTTGGCTAAAAACTTCATAAAGTTTCTAGAGAGGAGAGCCATGTCATCGTCACCGCCCATTGACATTTCATCATCCTCTCGTTGACTTGCTTTGAGAGCAAGAGTCTTCTTGCCTTTTGAATCGATTTCTTCTTCTCTCTCCAATTCCTTCTCATGGGTTTTAAGTGAACCCAATAGTTCATCCATGCTTAGCTTTTTGAGATTTTTGGCTTCTTGAATAGCCGTTACTTTGGGTCTCCACTTCTTGGGAAGAGTTCTAAGAATCTTTCGGATTTTGTCTTCATTGGAGTAAACCTTTCCAAGTAGATCTAAAGCATTAGTAATAATGGAGAACCTACTATATATGGAAGCAAGTGATTCATTAGGCTCCATTTTGAAAAGCTCATAATCATGAACAAGCATATCAATATTATCATCCTTGACTTGTGAGGTTCCTTCATGAGCAACCTCTAATTTGTCCCATATTTCTTTTGCGGTTTTACAACTAGAAATTTTGTTGTATTCATCCATAGTTAATGCACAATGTAGAGAGTTTAAGGCTTTAGCATTAAATTGGATTTTCTTAATGTCATTTTCATCATAATCGGAAATTGATTTAGGAGTGACATTACCCCTTTCATCGGTTTTGGTAATCTCATAGGGTCCAATGAGTGTAACCCTCCATTGTTCAAAATCACTAGCTTGAAGAAAAGTACACATGCGATTTTTCCAATAGCTATAATTTTTGCCATCAAATAGAGGTGGCCTAGTGGTTGAAGAACCTTCATTAAGTCCGGTTCCTTGATAGATAGACATGATCGTAAACTCTAAGATTGTAGGTCGAAAAATTCCCTAGAGGGGGGGTGAATAGGGTTTTTAAAACTTAATGGGATTTTTAAAATCACTTTAAAAATGTTTGATGTCTATATCAATCAACCAAACAATAAACAACAACTAAATTAAATTACACAAGATTAAGTTTATTGTTATTATCAAAACAAGATTAATGACTTTCAAGTCAACAATAAGTATCTTAGATGTACTTATACCCTCTCTCAAAGAGAAAACTCTCATTGATGTAATTATTTTTATTAAGGTCATTAGAGCCAAGTAAAAAACACTCACACACTAGGAATGACGTACTACCGTATTGGGTATAACAGCTAACAGAGTAATCTACCCCACAAACAAATTATATTTCTGTCTATTGCAATTTTACTATTCAAGTTTATCACCTTTATCACATCTGGTTACCAATCTTGTTATTCTGGGCTGATTTTTTTTTATTGGGTTTGGTTAGATTTCTGCCACTCACAAATAAAATAAACAAAAAATATTCTTTTTAATTGAGTGAAAATTTAAAATAGATGAATCAAACAAGAATATTTAAAAAATAAAAAAACACCCCAAATAAGAAAAATGGAAATTTGCTGTTTTTCTCAGAATTCAAGGCAGGTCAAATGGTCAATGGAATTTTGCATGTGTCCAAAAAAAAAATGGAATTTTGCAAAATATAAGGGACCGATCTAGCTTTTATTCAAAATATAAGGGACTGATCTAGCTTTTATTCAAATTTTGCCGTGTATCTCGTTCAACACTTGCTCCAGCCTTTTCAAAGGTTATTGACGGTTTTAAATTTAGACACTATTTTTATAGTTGTAGAAGAATTAAATTATTTTTTATTGAACCCATAGAACTTGCTCTTCTCGTTCTTGCAGTCTTGTGAGATTCAAGTGTCTTCTTTTAACTAAAAATAATTAAAATTGTACCAAACTCTTTTTGTTAAACCCAAATATAAAATCTCTCCTATATCTAAATACGTAATTTTCTAATTAAATTAACCTACTTGCTCATACACGGATAACTCTTACGAGAAGTTAGAATTATTTGGAGTATGGCGCTCATGAACAATGGCATAACTAACTTTGAAAACCAAGTTTGGCATTTATTTTGGAGAGTTTCAGTCCATTTGCTTATTTGATCGTTTCTTCACTTTTTCTTAACTAAATTCCCCAGAGTGCCCTTCTGTATTCCCTCCCTTTCCACTTTTCCTTCACTGTATGTAACCCTAGAAATCCCATATTCTTCTATCGGTGCCAAAGATTGAGTTTGAAAAGGGGCATTGATCACTGTGAGTAAAGAAGGGGAAAAAGAATCTGTCATTGCTGTGGAAAAATTAATAGATGGGTCAGTTTTTTCCTTTGAAATAAAATACTAATTAATTTACTTGAGATTCAAAGGAGAGTGATTAAAGAAATAGTAAATTTACTTGGGATTCGAAGGGGACTGCTGCGCCGCAAAATATAGGCTAAGAGAAATGTCCAAAATTAGGTCAATTCAAAAATTGAGAAAATATTAGTAACTTTTGAGTATCTTGTAGTCTTTTGTCTTTTCTAGTTTTAACTATTCTGGTATGCAATTAGCCTACAAATAGAGAATTTGAGCTTCCTTTTCATACTCGGGCTTTAATATGTTAAGATGATTGAGTTCAGGTGTGTATGAGCGGAGTTCATTAACGATCAACATGAAAATGACTTTTGGAAATTACATCGCAAAGACATAATAATAAGAGAATTTTATAAAAATGACAAAGTTTTACATAATATTTACAAAACTAAATAAACTTTTTGCTAAATTACAGCATAGAGCAATCTACTTATAATATTAAAACAAATGACAGATATCATTTTTCATTATTAGTTGTTTTGTCACAATTACTACTCTACTCTTTGCAAAAAGTTAATTTTGCCGTTCATTTCACTTAATCCTTATTTACCATAAACCCAATTTGACCAAAAAATAAATTATTTTTCCCCATTGACTCTTAACCTCCAACCATATCTCCGCTTACAAATTCATGATAAAATCTTTTCACCCAAAAAATTCGCACCCACCCCATTTTTTTTCTCTTTGATTAATTACTTTCTCATTCTAAAAATAAAACCGTCATTGGCGTAGTTTCTCTTTCTAAAAAATAACCGATCACCAATGTAATTTCTCTTTTTAAATTAAAATCACCGCGTGCATAGTTTTTCTCTCTAAAAAATAACTCATTACCCATGTAAAAATTGGTTCCTACCTTTACATAATTGGTAACTCTCATATACAAAATTGGTACATATCCGCGGGGGGAGCACTTGTTTGGCTTTTTATTATTATTATTATTATTATTAAAAAAAGAAGAAGAAGAAGTTAAACTAAACATAAATATAATGAAAATCGATCTAATTTTCTTATTAAGTATCTTACTAATTAAAATAAACTATAGCATTTATTTCGGGTATGAATATTGGAATTTTTAATAATTAATTACTTTTAGCACTTTAAAATTAATCACAAATGAAAAGTGTTCCTGAAAATACAATATATATATATATATGTATATATATATATATCATTAAAGGTCATATTTGAGTGTAAGACAAATACCATTAAAGGCCATATAGAAGTGGCTATACCCTTTTTTTTTGTTCCTAATAGCCATACCACTCATATATATATATATATAAACTAATTTTTATGTAATTCCTAAATAATTAATTGAGCTTTAACTAATATTTTCTTAATAATAAAAATATGAGATTTAACTTTTCTAAATAATAAAATTTTGTTTGGTAACTTATAAAGAAAACATATAAAAAAAACAAAAAAAAAACACAAAGAAAAGAAAAGAAAAGAAAAGAAAAGAAGTGGGGTTTTTGAACTAAACACAAGCTAAGCACTAGGGGTCTCATTTAGTTGGCGGGTTTGAGGATTCAAAAAAGAAAAGTCATTAATTACTTTCCTTTGTTTGATAAGTAAAATCTCTAGAAATACTTTCCTGGTAGAGGGGGAAAGTAGGGGGAAAGTCATTTCACTCAAACTTCGTAGGATTGGTTTTTTTGTTTGATTTTTCAGCATTTATTACGAAAGTTTTGAACAACAATACCCTCTCTAAATATGCTATTGCCAAATTTATCCATTGACTCACTTTTCTTTGTTTTTATTTTAAAATATAAGGGTATTATTAAAATATTGATATATTTTTACTTTCCTTTCTCGTGAAAATCAAACACCGGAAGGGAAATCAAATGGCATTTCTTGAAGACTTTCCATGCTTTACCAAACAAAGATAAGAAAACTTGACAAGAACTTTAGTTTCCAACTTCCACAGGAAAGTTTTGTTAGTTTTGTAAATATTATGTGAAATTATGTCATTTTTGTAAAAATTTCTAATAGTAATGCTACCCCTATTATTAAAGTACTTATCTCTTTGTCTGAGCATAGCTGTAGACACCCCGATCCGTGACCCCCGCAAGAACCCTAACGACCTACGAGACTACTATTTTTGGAGTCCAGGACACACCCGAGCACCCGAAACTACCCCGGGGGGGTTTGTTGCGCGACAAACCTTTTTTTATAAAGGATTGTCGCACGACATATCACATTGTCGCGCGACAATCATTGGAATGTCACGCGACAATCCCACTATGTCGCGCGACAATCCCTCTCTGCACTCGACCAACCACTTTCTGACACATCACAGTGTCAGGACCCATCACTTCAGCCGTTTGTCGCACGACATACAGGAATGTCGCGCGACAAACAGATATGTCGCGCGACACTTGCCTTTTTTGGGAAAATGTCGCGCGACAATCTTCCCCGAGCAGTATAAATAGGCCAACACCCCCAAGGGTCCAGTAGGAGCAATTGGAATCTGAGAATTTGGAGCTTTAGATTTGATTTTTATCAAGCATTTTTCTACTATTATCTTATTTCTGAAGAATTATCGAATCTATCCTCGACACTCGACGTGTCCCGTCTCCGGAATCGATTTCTCGGAAATATCTGAAGAAAGAGAAGATTATTATCGCCAGAGATCCCTCTGCCGTATTATATTTTCTTTCTTATTATTATTCTCGTCGGGAAGGTAAAGAAAGTCCCTTCTAGTATTTAAAATTAGATATCTGTGTACTTGTTTTACTTTTGTTATTCTGTCCACGTTTTATTTGAATAAACTTATTGTCAAGTTACAAATAGTCTATCGTTTTCGACACAAAAGACCCTGATAAAACCACTTTCAAAACCAGAAGAATAAGTACGTTATCGTCCGGATAAAATTCTGTTTTCAAAAACCGGACTGATAAGACTTATTTAGGAATTAAGAATCAACATATCCTGTCTTCTCTATAGACTGCGATGTGTCTGATAATTCTCCTCTCAAGAGTCGTGATTCCATATTAAATTAGTCCCGATATTAGATCCGAACTTTCACAAAAGTAAACACAACACGAGAAAACCGTCATTATCTGAGGAAATAATACGGGCCACTCTTTCAAAATAAAAGGTTTTGTCATGTGTATTTACATCTTTTCAAATAAATAAAACATCGGATCTCGGAACACAAAGGTTTTCATCCCTTTCCCGTCTTCCCCCAGAAATTAGGGTTTTCATTGGAAAAGTAGTAGACTATCAGTAAAAGCATCCAAGTTTTTCAACATAAAATAAACATATAAGTCCACTAGAGACCGAAAGGGCGGAATGAGTGCTTAACACCTTCCCAAACCGTAATATAGTTCCCGAACCTTATAGAATCCTGGTTTCGCAGACAAACGTGTAAAGAAAGGCTTATCTGTAGCCTTTCCCCTTACACACCCCCTTTTTTTGTCCGTTTTCTCGTAAAACGTACTGGCGACTCTGAACAAACCCCTTTGCATCTAGAATAGACGTAGGGACACCCGATATGAATCATCAAACAAACTCTAAGCAAATGGAGCGACGGAATCCCTTCCGACGCTTCAGACGCCCAACGAACGGGGACGAGACCCGGGGGGTCGCATTTGCGGATTCTCACAATAGCATTGCTTTGAAAAATTGTACAATATGATACGTTTCTAAAATTTTACATTGTTTTAACAGTAATCATATATAATTACTTTAGCAATAATTCACCCAATAATAATATAATAATAATAAATAAAATTTCCAACAATTTATAATATAAATCAGGGTGAGGGTGTGTTGATGTAACTACTATTTTAAGTGAAAAATCTAATGAATAGAAATGGATCTCACAACTCTAATACGGTTGAAATAAAGTATGGTATATTAGTGATACATGATAACGTAAAGAGTATTTCTTTTAGTGCTATATGCCACCTTAGGTTCAAAATTTCTTACTCTAGTCTCTCTAATTCTCATATTAATTTTATTTTAATACGATATTTTAGTAACATTTAGGTTCACAATTTCCTTACTCTAATCTATTTATTTTTCATATTAATTTTATTTTAATACGGTATTTTGATAACATTAATTGGTAAGGTGGCATATATCACTTAAAGAAATACCCCTTATGTTGTCATATACTAATAATAAATCATATTTTATCTCAATCATATTAGAGTGGTGAGATGTACTTCTAACATAACTATTATATTTTTCACTTAAGACAATAGTCACAACAACTCACCCTGATTTTTATTATAAATAAAAAATATAATTACCTAAAAGTTTGTAATGTTTGGTTGGAATTTTTAAATATTTAATCTAAAATTTATTTTTAAGCATATTTTTCAATTAAAATTGTATTTACAGTAATTATTTTTAAAATTTTACAAAAAATATAATATTCACTTTTCGTATTTAATATGGTGAGATGATTGAGTTAAGGTGTGTACAAACGGAGTCTATTAACAATCAATGCGGAAATTACTTTTGAAAATTACGGTGCAAAGACCTAATAATAATAAGAGATTTTTACAAAAATGGCAGAGTTTCATATAATATTTATAAAACTAACTAAACTTTTTGCTAAATTACAACAGAGCAATCTACACATAATATTAAAAAAATTTACAAAATCAACTTTGACCTTTCACTTAACCCCTTATTTCTCACAAATCCGATTTGACGAAAAATAAATTCTCTCTCCCCTTTAACCCTTAACTTCCAACCATATCTCCACCTACAAGCCCACCGAAAAAATTAATCTTTTAATTTCACCTAAAAAATTTACCACCACCCCATTTTTTTCTCTCTCTGATTAATTACTTTCTCCTTCTAAAAATAAAACCATCACTAATGAAATTTCTCTCTAAAAAATAATTTGTTGCCGGTGTAAAAAATGGTTCCTACCTTTACATAATTGGTAACTAAAATGTATAAAATTGGTAAGCCATCATACAAAAATGGTGCATCTCATATACAAAATTGGTACCACATTACATCTTATACACAAAATTCGTAAGATACTTAATAAGAAAATTAGATTTCCATTATATTTAGAGTAAGGAATTGTGAACCTAAATGTTATCAAAATACCGTATTAAAATAAAATTAATGTGAGAATTAAAGAGATTAGAGTAAGGTCCTTACTCAAAACCCCCTCTCTTCTCTTGTGAAACTCAAACATGAGATTTATACACATTTAAATATGTGTCTTCTCAACTAGAGTAACCCACTTGCTCATACACAGATGACTCTTACAAAAATTTATTCTAAATTTTAATTAGAGTTATTTGGGTTTGCCCCTCAATAATAATGGCATAACTAATTTGAAAACCAAGTTTGGCATTTATTTTGGACAGTTTCAGTCCATTTGCTTATTTGACCGTTTGTTGACTTTTTCTTAACTAAAATCCCCAAAGTGCCCTTCTGTATTCCCTCCCTTTCCACTTTTCCTTCACTGTATGTAACCCTAGAAATCACATATTCTTCTATCGGTTCCAAAGATTGAGTATGAAAAAGGGCATTGATCACTGTGGGTAAAGAAGGGGAAAAAGAATCTGTCATTGCTGTGGAAAAATTAATAGATGGGTCAGTTTTTTCCTTTGAAATAAAATACTAATTAATTTACTTGATATTCAAAGAAGAGTGATTAAAGAAATACTATTACTTGAGATTCAAAGGGGACTGCTGCGCCGCAAAATATAGGCTAAGAGAAATGTCCAAAATTAGGTCAATTCAAAAATTGAGAAAATATTAGTAACTTTTGAGTATCTTGTAGTCTTTTGTCTTTTCTAGTTTTAACCATTCTAGTATGCAATTAGCCTACAAATAGAGAATTTGAGCTTCGTTTTCAAACTTGGGCTTTAATATGTTAAGATGATTGAGTTCAGGTGTGTACAAGCGGAGTTCATTAACGATCAATATGGATATAACTTTTGGAATTTACATCGCAAAGACATAATAATAACAGATTTTTATAAAAATGACAGAGTTTTACATAATATTTACAAAACTAAATAAACTTTTAGTTAAATTATAACACAGAAGCAATCTACGCATAATGTTAAAAAAAAAAAGGGACAAAAATCACTGTTCATTATTAGTTTTGGAACAATTACTGTTCTCTTCCTTACAAAATGTAAACTTTGTCTTTCACTTAATCCTTATTTACCATAAACCCGATTTGACTAAAAATAAATTATTTCTCCCCTTTCAACCTTAACCTCCAACCATATCTCCACCCACAAGTCCGCCGACAAAATCTTTTCACCCAAAAAATTTGCTACCACCCCATTTTTTTCTCTTTGATTAATTACTTTCTACTTCTAAAAATAAAACCATCATTGGCGTACTTTCCCTAAAAAACGAACCAATCGCCAGTGTAATTTCTCTTTTCTAAATTAAAATCACCACCAGCGTAGTTTCTCTCTTTAAAAAATAACTTCATTGCCCATGAAAAAATTGGTTCCTACCTTTACATAATTGGTAACTCCCATATATAAAAGTGGTAAACCATCATACATAAATGGTACATCTCATATACAAAATTGGTACATATTCATACTTAAATTTTACATGGTCATACAGTGGTGGATACATGAATTATTGCTTCTTTTTTTTTTGGGGTGGGGGGAGCACTTGTTTGGCTTCTTCTTTTTATTATTATTATTATTATTATTATTAAAAGAAATGAAGAAGAAGTTAAACTAAACATAAATATAATGAAAATCGATCTAATTTTCTTATTAAGTATCTTACTAATTAAAATAAACTATAGCATTTATTTAGGGTATGAATATTGGAATTTTTAATAATTAATTACTTTTAGCACTTTAAAATTAATCACAAATGAAAAGTGTTCTTGAAAATACAATATATATATATATATATATATCATTAAAGGTCATATTTGAGTGTAAGACAAATATCATTAAAGGCCATATAGAAGTGGCTATACCATTTTTTTTGTTCCTAATAGCCATACCACTCATATATATATATGAACTAATTTTTATGTAATTCCTAAATAATTAATTGAGCTTTAACTAATATTTTCTTAATAATAAAAATATGAGATTTAACTTTTCTAAATAATAAAAATTGGGCTGGTAACTTATAAAGAAAACATGAAAAAAAAACAAAAAAAAAACACACGACAAGAAAAGAAAAGAAACGAAGTGGGATCTTGAGCTAAGCACAAGCTAAACACTAGGGTCTCATTTAGTTTGCGGATTTGAGGATTCAAGAAAGAAAAGTCATTAATTACTTTCCTTTATTTGATAAACAAAAACTCAAGAAATACTTTCCTAATAGAGGGGAAAAGTAAAGGGAAAGTCATTTCACTCAAATCTCATGAGGATTGATTTTTCTTTCTGATTTTTCAGCATTTATTACAAAAGTTTTGAACAACAATACCCCTCCCTAAATATGCTATTGTCAAATTTACCAATTGAATCACTTTTCTTTGTTTTTATTTTAAAATATAAGGGTATTATTAAAATATTGATATATTTTTACTTTCCTTTCTCATGACAATCAAACATCGGAAGGAAAATCAAATGGTATTTCTTGAATACTTTCCATACTTTACCAAACACAGGAAATAAAACTTGACAAGAACTTTAGTTTCCCACTCCCATGATAATGACAAAGGAATTAATTTTCTTTTTGTAAACCAAATGAGAGGTCTAAATGCCCCACTTACTACCACCCGAACTTCGATTGTAGTTGTGTTATACTTACGCGTATAAATTATCTATATAATCTATATAATCCATGATACGTATATATAGGGAAAATTTCAGATGCGGATTACTGTTCACGAACTGCCCGTACGGATTGGGCTGTTTGGCACGCTTTCCGATGGAATTTTTTGATGAAATTTTGTGGGGATGTTCTTCATATGTGTAGAACATCTCCACCAAATTTCATAAAAAATTCAACCGGGATTAGTGTGGTCTGCGTGATTGAAAAAAATTGGATTTTATATATCTATTTCTGTATTTTTCAATCACGTAGTTAACCCACTTTCCCAATTTTTTGATGAAATTTGGTGGAGATGTTCTACACACGATGAAAAACATCCCCAAAAAATTTCATCAAAAAATTCTATCGAAAAACCCCAAATGGCTTGGAACAATAATCCATAGAAAAGGGACCAATATATATAATTAGAGGTCATACAAAAACGGTAACTTTATGCACAAAATTAGTACACTGACCACCGGTGACTGGTGTCAAAAGCGATGATTGCTGTCTAAAGTGTAGATCCAAAAATCTTCAAATATTTAAAGGAGATTAACAAGCCGGCGGTGAGATTGAGGCGCCGAAAGATTGCTGGAAGTTATGTATCCTCCTACTAGAGAGAAGAGAGGGAAATATGCTTACTAGTGTCATTTTACTTTTGAAATATAAGATTTTTATTAATTTTAGAGAGAGAGATAGTAAATTTATCAAAGGAATGAGAAAGAAGATGAATGGTGCATGTGTGCTGGTCTTTAATGGTGGTGAAGTTCGTGATTGGAGAAGGCACATACATTAGGTAAAGGAAAGCCATAGAGAGAGAAAGAGAAGGATGCACATAAGGGCATCGTGGTACTTTTGCAAGGAAATGGAAGGGCAATTATGCCAAAGTCAATAATAAACGGTAATTTGTGTCACTTTTGTAATTAGTTTGTGTAGATTGTTATATGTTGTAATTTAGTAAAAAGTTTTGTTAGTTTTGTAAATATTATGTGAAATTATGTCATTTTTGTAAAAATTTCTAATAGTAATGCTACCCTTATTATTAAAGTAATTATCTCTTTGTCCGAGCATAGCATTGCTTTGAAATATTATACAATATGATATGTTTCTAAAATTTTACATTAATCTAGCAGTAATCATATACAATTGCTTTAGCAATAATTCACCCAATAATAATATAATGATAATAATAAATATAATTTCCAACAATTTATAATATAAATGAGGGTGAGGGTGTGCTGATGTAACTACTATCCTAATTGAAAAATCTAATGAATAGAAACGGATCTCACAACTCTAATATGGTTGAAATAAAGTATGGCATATTAGTAATACCTGATAATGTAAAGGGTATTTCTTTAAGTGCTATATGCCACATTGCCACCTTAGGTTCAAAATTTCTTATTCTAGTCTCTTTAATTCTCATATTAATTTTATTTTAATACGATATTTTATTAACATTTAGGTACACAATGTCCTTACTCTAATCTATTTAATTTTTATATTAATTTTATTTTAATACGGTATTTTGATAACATTGGTAAGGTGGCATATATCACTTAAAGAAATACCTTTTATGTTGTCATATATTACTAAGAAATCATATTGAAGTCGTGAGATGTATTTTTGACTATTAAAATTTTCACTTATGACGATAGTTACATCAACTCACCTTGATTTATATTATAAATATAAATATAATTACCTAAATGTTTGTAATGTTTGGTTGGGATTTTTAAATATTTAATTTAATTTTTTTTTAACTATATTTTTAATTGGAATTTTATTTACAATAATTATTTTTAAAATTTTACAAAATATATAATATTCACTTTCCATATTTAATATGGTGAGATGATTGAGTTTAGGTGTGTATGAATGGAGTCTATTTTTTTTGGTTCCCCACGAGGTATCTGGGCTAGCTTTCGCGCACTTCGACTAATCTTCGTTCGCAGTTTGTGGCTACTGCTGGCCAAACATTATTTTTGACAACGCCAGGGTTCGACCTTGGGAGCTCTAAGTCGACCCAAGGTTGTCCCAGTGGCAACCTTATACCACTAGGTTAAGAGGCTTGGTTGAACGGAGTCTATTAACAATCAATGTGGAAATTACTTTTGAAAATTACGGTGCAAAGACCTAATAATAATAAGAGATTTTTACAAAAATGACAAAGTTTCACATAATATTTATAAAACTAACTAATGTTTTTGCTAAATTAGAACATAGAGCAATCTACACATAATAATAAAAGAAAATTACATAAATCAACTTTGACATTTCACTTAACCCCTTATTTCCCACAAATCCGATTTGACGAAAAATAAATTATCTTTCCCCTTTAATCCTTAACTTCCAACCATGTCTCCACCCACAAACCCACCGAAAAAAATAATCTTTTCACCTAAAAAATCCACCACCACCGCATTTTTTTTTCTCTTTGATTAATTACTTTCTCCTTCTAAAAATAAAACCATCACTAGTGCAATTTCTCTCTCTAAAAAATAATTTATTGCCGGTATAAAAATTGGTTCCTATCTTTACATAATTGATAACTGAAATGTATACAATTGGTAAACTGTCATATATAAATGGTGCATCTCATATATAAAATTGATACGGCATTACATCTCATATACAAAATTCGTAAGATACTAGCTTAATAAGAAAATTATATTTTCATTATATTTAGAGTAAGGAATTGACAAAATACTAACCTCAAGGGGTTGGTCTACTGGTTTCGGCCTGATAAAGGCTGTGAACGTAAATGATATCAAAATACCGTATTAAAATAAAATTAATGTGAGAATTAAAGAGATTAAAGTAAGGAATTGTGAACCTAAGGTGGCAATATATATTACTAATATACCATACTTTATTTCAACCATATTAGAGTTGTGAGATGCATTTCTAATCATTAGATTTTTCACCTAGGTTAGTACTCACATCAATTTACCCTGATTTATATTATAAATATAATTATCCTAAATGTTAGTAAGTTTGGTAGGAATTTTTAAATATTTAATTTTAATTTTTTTAAATATATTTTTTAATTTGATTTGTATATATAGTAATTATTTTTAAAATTTTATAAAAAATATAATATTCTTTCTATTCATTTTTTAAAGTTTTTTTTTTCTAAAATACAAAAGAAAAATTAAATAAAAAAAATTCTCTTTACTTGAGTGAAATTTCTAAAATGAGTAAATCAAACACACTTTTTTTTAAAAAAAAAATACCTAAAATATTTTTTAAAAATCTAACCAAACAACTCCATTCTTAATATTTATAAGTAATTTAAACGTGTCCCTTTTAAGAAAAAATCATTTGTCCTTGCCTTGTATTTCGCTGTTTTTCGCCGAACTCATGGCAGGTCAAATGGTCAATGGAATTTTGCATGTGTCCAAAAAAAAAAAAATATGGAATTTTGCAAAATAGAAGGGACTGATGTAGCTTTCATTCAAATTTGCCGTGTATCTCCGTTCAACAATTGTTTGAGTATTTTCAAACGTTCTTGACGGCTTTAAATCTAAGCACTACTTTTATAGTCGTAAAAGAAGTTATTTTTTGTTGAACCCATAGAACTCGTTTTTGAAAGTGAATTTTTTTTAATTACAAATAACTCAAAACCTCCCTCTTTTTTTTTGTGAAACTTAAATATGAGATTTCTACACATTTAAGTATGTATCTCCTCAACTAAACTAACCCACTTGCTCATACATGAACGGCTATTACGAAAATTTATTCTAAATTCTAGTTAGAGTTATTTGGAGTTAGGCCCTCATTAATTATGGCATAACTAATTTGAAAACAAATTAGTTTGGCATTTATTTTGGACAACTTCAGTCCATTTGCTTATTTGACTGTTTGTTAACCTTTTTCTTAACTAAAATCCCCAAAGTACCCTTCTTTGTTTCCTCCCTTTTCACTTTCCCTTCACTGTATGTAATAACCCTAGAAATTCCATATTCTTCTATCGGTGTCAAAGATTGAGTTTGAAAAAGGGCATTGATCACTGTGGGTAAAGAAGGGGAAACAGAATCTGTCATTGCTGTGGAAAAATTAATAGATGGGTCAATTTTTTCTTCCAAATAAAATACTAATTTTCTTCAGATTCAAAGGGGATTGATTAAAGAAATAAAATGGGTGTTTGGTTGGAGGGACAATAAAAGAGAAATTTTTTTGGGTAACCTTCAAACGTGAAACTGATTGGTGCAAGGGGTACTCTTTTCCATACTATTATTTTAACACTTAGAGTAACTATAATTAATTTATTCAATTCATCATATCCTTAATTTTATTATTATAAATATTCTAAGAAACAGTCAAAGACGGCATATTTTTTTAAAAAATATTAAAATAATGTATTTATTTATTTATTTTTGATCGGGGTACCATATCCAACCCTCCAACAAAAATGACCAAATATCTTTTTCCAGATTATTCCAACTATCATGTGGAATATAAAATACCAAATTGGTCACCCTCGTAGGCCAAATTCTACTTTTCTCTATCAATGTTCCGGGTCTAACCCTCTGTCTCCGCACCCATTCTTGAATATTTTATTTAATATTATTATTTAAAAACTGGGCCAGAGGCCCAACTATATTCCATTATCCTTTAAAGGGTAGTACAAATTATAAAGTATTTAAATTATTACAACAATTATGTCCCAACTTTGTTAAATGAAAAGTGATAATACGTATCTTTAGAGTATATGTTAAAGTTACTGTAAATAAAAATAATAAAAAATTATACAAAAATCTATATTATATTTAATGTATATTAAGAGTTAATTATTTTTAAAAATAAATATTTAACTTGTACCCTTAAAATACATGTTAACATGACCCTTGTTAAATAGTCTGCACTAAAGTTGTAATTTTATGCTACATAATTTTCCGAACAACTCCAAACACACCTATGTAAACGTTTATATTCCAAACTCAGCTGCAAGTGAGGATGATTATCATTTGGAAAACCATTAATTAATTACGCCGCCTTCGAAGAAACTGACTCCACTATCACTCACGTACTGCTTACCAACTTCATAGTACACATATTTTCAATTATTGCATTTCATTAAACTAGGAATTTAGGTTTTTTTATTTGAATGTTGAATTTTATTTCTTTTAGGTTTTTTTGTAGAAAAATGATTTACGTATGGGGTATTTTTTTAGGTTGTTATTATTGTCTAAACAATTATCACTATTCTCAGAATAATGTATAACTTTAGAAGTATATAGTATAAATTCTAATTGCTTTTGCAAAGTAATAAGTACTTTGGCAATCGTATTACGTACTCTATTTTTATCACACATGTATTTATATATGGTTGTACATTTGCAAAGTACAACTAGCTCGTATAGTGCGTGTTTGCCGATAAAATTGTATATATAGTAAAAATACTTGATAAGTACTGTATCACTATTCTTATATTTAACACAACTTGCAACTGATAAAATCCTTTGAAATATTCATACCTAAATACTAATATAAGTGGGAATACTCATAGCTATATACAATCACTTTTATATATGCATATAAAAATAAAGTAGCTAGACAGAGTTTTGGGTCCTATTTTTTTAGATCCATTTCACATATGCAAGAAATTTTCATACACAATGCGTATATATTTACTTTGTCATCTTATACTAATAATGGTAAAAACAAATCATTGAAAAATACTTTTCAATTATTTAATTATCTATGATACATAAATAAATAAATATATAGAAAAACCATTAGAGATAGCCTTAAAACTTGAGTTAATTTTTTGAAAAATGAAGCACCCTATACATACACATGTAAGAAAAATGAGAATACCTTTAAATTCTTCAAAGCAAAAAAGGAGTCTGTGCTGTGGCTTCACGAAAATCTTTTCAAAGGAAGACTTGACATTAGATTTAGACAATTACTTCATGTTTGTATTGGTTAAAAACAAAGAAAAAACAAATCAACATCAACCATTATAATTTACAACCTACAAGGATGTTTCATTTTATTTTCGTGCATGCAATATTCGAATATAAATGATTTTTAAAAATTAAAAATAAAGTAATACTTTAGTTTATTTTATGCTTTGGTAATAATACGGATTCAAACCACAGAGTGATATATATTGCTTTGATAGTAGTACCATTTCGAGCGATATTACTTACGATAATATATATATGCATATAGTGAATTAGAAGTTAACTTACAAGGGAAAAACTGAAAATTAAGTAAATTATGGGTTTTGTTATTCCTACCATAAAGTATTATTTTAGTACATTAATATAATTTTAATGTAGGCACATTTTTAATATATCGTTTGACATATTTTTATAAATTGTGATGTATTTTTATAAATATTAAACAGAGCCTAAATTTTTGGTTATTTCCATGCCAAAAATTTCCTTATGTAATGATCAAGACAAATTATCGACAAAAAATAAAGAGAGATGCGTTACACCAACTTATAAAAATAAGCATAAGATGAAGATCTCTCGCTAATTAACTCATCACATCACTCTACTCATTTTCAAACTTCTCTCAAAAACTAATTATGCTTGTTATGTTTTTTCAATTTATTATAAAAGAGAGACTACGCGCATCTCCAATCGTTATATTTAATTTTTGTATAAATTTTTTTGTGTAAAGTAATTTTACAAATTAATTATATACGTTTTCACTTTATACTCGATCCAATGATTACTTTTAAAATCATGATATATGTTTTGGCTTTTTATTCAGTAAATTAAGGGTATGGCCTTTTATTTATCGTTTTTAAAATAAAATATCAAAAGTCAAAAACTTGATTTGGTCACGTACAAAATAACTATAATAATTATTTATATCTGGGGGTACTTCATTCTTTTGAAAAATAAATTGGGGTGGGACAGACTGCAAGAATGTGAATCGTTGAAGTTTCAAACTGCATGTGGGTGTGCTGGGCGGCCTTTATATCAGTCACTTAGTATGAAATTTATGCAATGCATGTAAATCCACCCACAATCTTTTTTTTTTTTTAAAAAAATTAAGGTCTAAGTCTCTCTTTTAATCTTACAAATAAAAAAAAAATCTCTCACTTATTTTCATGAGTCGAACCCTTGACCTCAAGATAAAGGTAGAGATTGCCTACAAGGTAAGTTTGATAAATTTATTTTATACGTACATATAATTTATTAATAAAAAATATATTTTTAATAATTATAAAAAGTCATTAAAAGCTCTTATTTATACGAACTAGTCCGATAAAAAGTGTAGAGTTTTATAAGTTCAAGCATTCAAATTCTCATTTTAATAGTCAAAGATTTTTCATATCGGTAAACACTATATTTAGTCATAGTTTAATAGCAAGAAGGATAAAGGTACATATTAACACTCCAATACTCTAGCACTTTTATATACTTAAATTTTTTTTAATGGACTTTCTTAATACGTTAAATATATTTTTTAGTGGTGTAGATTACTTTTATGGCCCGCTAATTAATAGTGATCTATTATTATTATTATTTTTATTTTTTTTATTAATAATTCAAGTTATGACTAAAGAAGTAAAGATAAATTTAGAGTTTTTAAGTACTCACGTGAATGTTAACATCAATACTCATGATTTACGTAGCGCTCTTAAAATACTAGCTCAGAACGCCAATTTTTATTTCCTTGAATTTCATTTCCCTTTCAGTTTTGACTGTTGAACATTCTCAATAGTTATAGCCCACCATCTCCCCTTATATAAAGAAAAAAACACAGGCTACAATTTTCAAACAGAGTACTAAGACAAGAAGAAAATCAAGAATTAAGGAAATATGTGGTCAGTTGGAGTATGCGTAGTTGTAGGATTGGCTACAATTTTCATAGGATATTGGGTAGAGAAGTGGAGGAATCCCAAATGCAACGGTATTCTTCCCCCTGGTTCCATGGGTTTTCCTCTGCTTGGGGAAACACTTTCCTTACTCATCCCTGGTCGCTCCTTAGACCTCCATCCTTTCGTCAAGAAGAGAATTCAGAGGTAAAATTTCGCTTGTATTTCTCTCTTAGTGATTGATTGGTCGAGTTTTTGTTTGTTCATAAAATCTGAAACTGTAAGATTTCGAGAATGAACTAAAACTGGAATTAAACACTTAAGGGTAGTTTGTTTTTTCCTCTAACATCTGAATCGAAGGATGTGTTTGCCAACCGGACTCTGAGCTCTGGATGGACAAAAAAAATAAAAAAAATAGCCTACATAATTCTGAGCATTAGAATTATGGAAGCTTATTTTTGCTCCAATTATAATTCATGAGTTCTGAATTAGGTTGCCAAACAAGCTAAAAATATATTCAGATTTGAGAGACGCAAAATGTTGTTTGGTTTTGCAAAAGGTTTCAGAGGTTAAAAGGTTAAATTGCCTCTAATATGCCGCCTCTTATTCTTAAAACACATCGGAGTGGGAGACATAATTCCAAAATATGATGTTGTGATTGCATAATTTATGTCAAACCTGTTGTACTGTACAAAGAAAAGATGTGTAATAAATTTATTAATTTATATCCAAAAACAAGAAGAAAAAAGAAAGTGAATAGATCATCTTCACAATCTCATAACAAGATTTAATCTAGAATTGAAATGAATTCGTTTTAGCTCGAGAATGAAACGGATAAAAAATTTCACGAAATATAATTGGCGTGAAGATATGGTACAAAAAAAATACTCGGTAACACTCTCACTTTTATTCTGTACTTTGCAACCAAATAATATGTTTGTTACTCGGTTCTTGAAGGTCGAATATAAGCTTATATACTTTTTTATTGATAACTAAGTAAGACATTATTATATATATATTTAGTTGTCACAACTGAGTAATATATATTACTCAATTGCGAATGACTGAATAAAAGTGAGAGTGTTACTAAATATTTTTAACGTGACAATATTACTATCTTAAAAATCTATTGCAATATCAAATCAATAATTATAAAAAAAAAGACCCTCTAGCCGCAGTACAGTATACACTTGCTAATTTGCTACAGAAGGAGTGTCGGACACTCGGACTACAAATCGTAGAGGGGTCCCACGTGATGTGTTTTAAAAAGACCGCCTATGACCGATATACACCGCCTCCAATTTTAAGTGTTTTTTTTTTTTTTCTCCATGGATTATTCGGGCAAAGTTTCGTGTATCTCAACTAATTTTCACTCGTGATTTATGATTGTTGTTGACCAAGCATTATTTTAACAACTCTTTAATCTTGGGAGCTCTAAGTCGAATCAAAGTTATTCTAGTGGCAGCCTTATACCACTAGACCAAAAGGCTTAATTAATTTTAAGTGTTATAACGTTAAAAGCAGTATTTCTAATCTTGACCGATATATATATATATGTGTGTGTGTGTGTGTTTTCCTTTTTGATAGTTTTAAAGTATATTCTACGCGTATACAATTTGATACATAATAATTTTTGATATTTTTTATTAAGTTTTAAAAAACCTAAGCACATAAAATGATATTTTTCTTAACCGGTAATAATATACATTATATAGGTTTAAGATTATTATTTTAAATCCTTATTTAAACATTAGTTTATTATAATTTTTGAAACATGAATGTTAATTTCGTAATTTACACACCTATAAAAATTCCGGCTCACACTTTATATAAAAAATAGATTACATCACTATTTTTTTCTTCTTAAATTTTCTAGTGTAACATTCTTGTAGCTGTCTATTTGGAAAATTCTGTCACTAAAAATGCTTGTAGCCGTATATTTGGAAAAATCTTTGTCACCAAAAATGCTTTAATATACATATATTATGATATATTAAATTTGACTAAGACTTGATGGTTACATTGTGGCACCAACTTAGAATAGTAACTGTCCTAGTGTTTATCATATTCTCACTTTGGTCCCTCATATTTCATTTATGACATTTTGGTCCGTAAAGTTTGAGCCAAGTTGCATTATCATTCAAAATTCGATGTCCCCATAAATTTTATAAGATGAAATTTGACAAGGCGTCAAATTTTAGATGAAAGAACAATTTTGCTCAAACTTTAATGATGAAAATGTAACAAATAAATTTAGAATGTTTTCAAAAGTACATTTTATAATATTGCATACATCAAGTGTGTTACGATTTCTTATGTAGATGTAAAATAAGATTCGACTTTTTTTCTTCAGGTATGGGCCAATATTTAAAACCAGTTTGGGAGGTTTGCCAGTAGTTGTATCGACGGATGCAGAAGTTAACCACAACATATTTCTTCAAGAAGGGAGGTCAGTCGAGTTATGGTACATGAGCTCCTTTGCTAAGCTGTTCAATCAAGATGGAGATTCAAGGACAAATGCGCTTGGGGCTGTTCATAGATACGTAAGAGGTATAGTTTTGAATCACTTTGGAGCTGAGTCTCTCAAGAAAAATTTGCTTGCTCAAATTGAAGTTGTGGTTGAGAAAACACTCCAAAGTTGGTCTACCCAAGAATCTGTTGATGTCAAACATGCTGTTTCTAGTGTAAGTTTCTCTCTAAACTATTTTATAATCAATTTAAAATAGTGAAAAATATTCCCTTTTTTTTGTCACGAACTTGTTACATTATGTTTGTTAGGAAGTAATATTCTGAGCAGGTTTTGTAGATTTTCAACTCGAATAACATATATGTGTTTTACTATTACAGATGGCTTTTGAGTTTACAGCGAAACGCATGTTTAGTTATGATCCCAGTAAGTCATCCCAGAAGATTGATAACGAACAGTTGGCTAATCTCTTAAAAGGTCTCATGTCTTTTCCTGTAGATGTTCCGGGTACTGAATTCCACAAATGCATGAAGGTAAATTCAAATAAAATATTTTGAACTTTTCTGTTATAATATTTATCATATATAGAATGCAAATGTTGATCGGAATTTGTTTTTCTTCATTAGGTTCAAAAGGCGGTAACAAATATAATAAGGGAAAAGATAAAAGAGAAACGAAGTACTTTACCTGGGAATCGTCCAGGAGACCTTCTGGATCAAGCAGTGAAAGACATGGAAACTGAGAAGTTTGTGACAGATGATTTCATAGTTCCATTTATATTCGCGATTGTGTTCGCTAGCTTTGAGTCACTTTCATCGGCACTGACATTAACTTTTAAGTTACTCTCTGAACACCCTGCCGTTGTCGAGGAGCTAATTGTAAGTACCGGAAAATAAAAAAAGAAACTATCGATACATTTTTCATTTAAGTTTTGAGACCTTTTGCAAAATTGAAACTGATGGCCCTCTCAGGCCATCTCCAATGGTGTTTTCTACACAAGCAAATTTCTATGATAGAAATGAATAATAGAAAAAATCTTCTCCAATGGGCATTTCTATCTCTATTTCTATCCTAAGTGAAAATCTAGTGGGATTGGAAATTTCTATCACAATTTCTACCATTTCTACATGTAGAAATGGTGTTAGAAATTTTCTATGTGACATGGCAAATTTTCATTGGTTGTTGTAGACCTACTAATTCTCTCTCTTCATTAAATAGGGGACAAAGTAAGGAAGAAATGGAACAATACAAATCACCATTGGAGACCATTTTTTCTATCCTATTACACTAATGCAAATATATTGCCAATAGATATAGGAATATTATAAAATAATATTGACACATAAGATAGAAATGCAAAAATAGAAACCACCATTGGAGATGGCCTCATATACAACATACTTTTCCGGCCTCTATTTTATTATTGTGCTTAAATATTGGGCCCTTACATAAGTTATAATATATTTTGTTGTTGCGAGGATTCTATACAGTTGTCCATCCTGCACACCCGAACCCTTGCCTATTTTTAATATCTGTTTAAGAACTATTCAATATATATTCTTGGCTATGTTTTTCGATTGGCAATTGCTATTCCGAAAGCATAATATCTATTGACAGAACAGTGTGCATATACATGCTTGTACATTAAGCTTCAAGTGTAATACATTGCTATGATAATAGCAATTTCTGGTTTTTTTTTTATTTTGTACATGATTATGACATTACTAGTGTTGACTTGTAGGCTGAGCATGACAGAATTTTGAAGAACAGAGGAGAATCTACAGAATCTCCTCTCACATGGGAAGAGTACAAATCAATGACTTTCACGCACCACGTTAGTTATACCATCTCGATCCGTCTGTTAGTTTTTCCTTCTTCTGTTAAACAAACTTAAATTATCTTGCTAACACGCCTTTACGTGGATTTTATAGGTCATTAGCGAAACTCTTAGGTTGTCAAATGTGGCTCCCGGGTTTCTTCGAAGAGCACTGAAAGATGTTGAAGTGCATGGTAAATATGCTAAACCACATAACACGTTTTAATGTATCTCTAATGCATATTGTATTTCTCAACATTCGTTGGACTAAGATGAACTCCTTCTTTTGGATCAAGTTCGATTTCACGACCTTAATGTCTTAGTGATCGTCCCATTGAAGGTATACACACACACACACACATATTAATCTTGAACTAAATATTTTTTCAGGTTATACAATTCCAGCAGGTTGGACCATAATGTTGGCCAGTTCTGCTCAGCAACTAAATCCAAAAACGTTTAAAGACCCCCTCGAGTTCAATCCATGGCGCTGGAAGGTAGGTGTTTCAATTTCTTTCGGTCTTTCTTTTCCCTTTATAAATTTCGCCACCGAAGGATACATTGGGTGACCGGACATAAAATTTTGTCACTAAATGAGTACATTCATGTGACGAAAATGTAATTCGTCAGTCTCATAGATACTTTATTACTACCTTATTTAAACATCTCAATAGTGCCATTTTTTTAACACTAATAACAATTTTTTTTTCTTTTTCTTATTTGATGGAAACAGGATCTTGATTCAATGGTTGTATCAAAAAATTTTCTTCCTTTTGGAGGGGGAATGAGACAATGTGCTGGGGCGGAATTTAGTAAGGCATTCATGGGAGCCTTTCTCCATGTTTTAGTCACAAAATACAGGTAAATATTTTAGAAAAATAAAATAAAATTATAATTGTTCTATTAGATGGAAAATTATTAATATTTTATTTTATTTTTACTTATAGGTGGACAAAAACAAAGGGAGGAGACATTAGGCGCTCACCATTTTTAGATTTTGGAAAAGGCATTCATATCAAGGTGGAGAAGCAAAACTGAAGACTTGCGCTTTGAGATTATCAAGTTGTATAGCTTCTTGAGGTTAAAATAAAATGCCAACCAGCCATATGATTAATTATGTGACAATGTTCTTCAATAGTACATTATAATTGCTTGGACAAAGTTATTAGTTATTTGTCTTATTATACCGGTTTTACCGCGTATGTGATACTGGAATGTCCATGCATCCATATGTATGCCGATCTTGAGGTTTTTTTTATATTTTTGTAATGAATTATTCAGTTTTATATATATATATATATATCAAATTATCATGTTTTTCTTACTATATATACCACACGCACCCATGATTGCATGATGCAGTTTTAAGATGCTTATGTTGATTGCATTTGGTTCAAGTAAACAATCATATCAATGTAATTAAAATATGCAAAACAAACAAAATAACTAAAGTAATCACACCTAATGTCGCGCGGCATTGTTTTAGCTCATATAGTTTTTGATACTTCAAACCGGTGCACTCGAAATTTTCCGGCATTTTCCGGCATTTTCCGGCGCGTGTTGCAACATGGTTAAATCTCTGTGCTCGACATACCAACAGTTTTAAATTAAGCCGTGTGGCATTGTATGTATGTGATAAACTGTGTTTCATGACATTGTCTTTTACGCTTCTAGATACAAGTATAAGAATTTTTTCTTAATTAAGAGAATCACAACTAACACATTATATTTTAACCCCAAAACGTTTGACCGGTATTCTATTCTAGTACAAAATCCAATATGCCGTTTGTTTCTTGAATAGAAATATCATTTGCAACTGATATGGTTGAAGATCAAACTCACAAGTGGCATTTTCCGTCAAAAAACCTAACCGCGGGTTGGGTTTTGGATGTGAAAATAGGATTAAACTTTAAGGATGGATATAATTCAAAATAAATTTTATGAATAAAAGTGTAAAAGTAGTCAAACTATAAGGGTGTAAATTATAAATAACTCAACCAATTGCTACACATTTCTCACTCACAATGTTTTAAGACGGTGCTATTTACACTCCCACATCTGTCACACACACCCTCCAAAATTTAACTAAAAATATATTTTAACATTCTCCTTTATTTATCACAAACACCGTCTCCAAAATTTAATTAAAAACACATTTTGACACCCTTCTTTATTTATCACAAATACACCCCCCCCCCACCCCCCCGCCCCGCCCCATTGTCTGATGTTAAGCGAGCGTTTAACAACATTCTCTTCCCATTTGAGCCGAATTTTTGTGAATGCACTTAACTCTTATTAGGTGAGCCTTATTTAAAAAAGATTACAGCACTCTATTGCTTGATGTTAGACGAATTCTTACCAACAAACTCTCCTTAAGTGAGCCGAGTGTCTGTATCTGTACTCATCTCTCATTAGGCGAGCATTAAGGGATGTTAGTGATAATAAATTTACATTTGAAAAATATTTGTGAGAAATAAAATCTTTATGACAAATATGAAGGTTGTAAATAACACCTCCCATATTTTATTGTGATTTCGTCCAAAAACAGGAAATAGATAGGAAACTCATAAGCCGACATAAACTGCCTTTTACATGAGTGATGAAAAATGTAGATTTGTTACACCAACATTTTTTTTTTTTTGACAAAGAACCTTTTTGGTGATTAATAACTTACGTGAAGTGGGATCTAAATTTGTTTTTTACAAAACCCCCCCAAATAAACCGATCATACCGACTTCAACCGGCCGATTTTGGCCTTTATTTTTTATGGTCCAGTTAGAAAAATTTTAAAGCCAAAGGCTCAGTCCTTGCTTGTGAGTTTTTTTTTTACCTTTACAAAAAGGGAAGGCATAAGCATTTTTTTTTTACTATAATAATAACATAAATTCTTCCACTCGCTATTGATCTTACAGAAGTTATAAGGTTCGAACTCAAGATATTTCTTAAGTTCGGGTAGGTTAAGGACTAACAAAACTATCTCACTCACTGTTGGTCTAAGTTATAATTGTTAATTTGTGTTGTTTTTATACACGTCTCTCTGCCATTGGTCTATGTTTCTTTCTAATAAACCCAAAGCCTCCATCCATTAAAATAATTTAACTATTGCTTAGGTGTGTCCATTGTCCGCTTTTTTGTCCTTTGTCTTTAGATTGTTGCTTAATGATCAGTGTTAATTTGAACTTTAAAAAATTATGAAAAGGAGTCCGGTAAGCAAAAATGACGGATCAACCAATACCAAACTAACAAAACTAAGGAGAATTCATGTGAGGGTAAACGTAATCCTCTCGTTTTCAACTGGTTTGCTTAGTTTTGGTGTACTATTTTATTTATTTTACTAGTAATCTTTTTTTTGAACTGGTTTGTTTATTTTGGTGTACTGTTTTATTTATTTTCCCCGTAATCTCTTTTTGAACTGGTTTATTTAGTTTTGGTAGACTCGTTTATAAAATCCCCCTCCCTTTTCATTGTGTGCCTTCAAGTCTGGACTTTCAAGCTCACTTTATTTATTTATTTTAATAAAATAACGCTTTAGCGCCTTGTATTTTTAGGGGTTTGAACTTCTTTAAAAAAAATAAAAAACATAATCCTCTCGTTAATTTGGTGTCTTAAGTAATTAGGTTAGATGATCGTGACAATACTTGCATGAAAATGGTCATAAAATCTAGACATATTGATGGACATATTCTACGAAGGATACATATAGTAAACTTAAATGACTAAGTTAATATATAGGCTTAATGATGTGTTAAAAAATGTATTCCTCATATATGTCTCATATAAGATATTTAGGCTAGGACTCTGCATATATATTTTTTCCTAGCATGAACAAAATTTTCATGGGACCTAATTCATCTTATGTAAAATAATTAGAGTGGGTGTGGGTCCCACTATTTTTATTTTCTTTTTACTTTGATTGTTGATTTAATTTGGTTCCTGTTTTATTGGAATGTGAATTTAAAATGGTAATTTGGGTTGTTTGAGCATCGACAATTAAGATTCGACTTCTTAACATAATTGACATAAATTTCAAGACATTCTTAACTTGAATTTACCATTTTCAAATTTAAAAACAAATAAAGCTTAAATCTTGAACATATATATATATATATATATATTCTCACTAGTTAGTTACAGCCTAATCACTTATAAAGTTAACTTAGAAAAAACTGAAGTTGCTTCAATTTAAAAAACTCTAACTAGGTACTTCAAAAATAGTATGTTGTCAGCTGGAGTGTGTGTAGTTGTAGGATTGGTTACAATATTGATAGGATATTACTGGGTAGAGAAGTGGAGGAATCCCAAATCCAATGGAATTCTTCCCCCTGGATTCATGGGTTTTCCTCTGATTGGGGAAACTCTTCAATTGCTCATCCCCGGTCGCTCCCTAGACCTCCACCCTTTCCTCAAGAAGAGATTTCAGAGGTAAAACTTTCACTTCTATTTCTCTTTCACGGGTAATTTGTTTTGCCCTCTGATGTCTGAATTTAAATATATTGAGAGATGAGCACTTCTAGTATTTACATGAAATTATAAAATTATTCTTTCTTGATTAGGAAAAAATAATAATTTAAATTTAACAAGATTTAAACATGTGATCTCGATATTTTATTCTGACTACATACAACGTAATCCTTTGATCAACACGCTCACATTACCTCAAAAGTTTTCAAAAACAATTAATTGAAGTATTAATAAAAAATTCTTATCAAGTGTGCCTCAGGTTCTACTATGTATAAAATAACTTGGACATTTTTCCTTAGGTACGGGCCGATATTTAAAACTAGTTTGGGAGGTTTGTCTGTAGTAGTGTCGGCCGATCCAGAATTTAACAACAATATATTGATTCAAGAAGGGAGGTCAGTTGAGTTATGGTACATGAGCTCCTTTTCTAAGTTGTTTAATCATGAAGGAGAATCAAGAACAAATAAGCTTGGAGCTGTTCATAGATATGGAAGAAGTATAGTGATGAGTCCAAGGATAGCACCAGAGCTAGATCATGGAGTGAAGACTATGCAGACCTCATTCGGGTTCCGAGCGGTCTAATCACCCAAGCTAGAGCAAAGAAAACGAATGATGCACTCGTGATCATGGTCCAAGAGTTGATGACTAAAGCTGAAGCTTGGAGAAGCGTTCAAGGAGATGATGAACAAGAATGTATGACAATTCTTAGCCAAGAAGATGTGGAACCAAATGAGAAGAAAACAGAAGATGTGTTTGCGTAAAGCGCGGGCGCGTCAAAGCTGGAAAATCGTGTCCAAAAGGCAGAAGTGCTCTTCTAATAAGGCGTGGGCACGGCGAAACTGTATCCAAAAGACAGAAGTGCTATTCTGATAAGGCTGGGCACGGCTTAAGTCAGAATTTCAATTTTTATTCTTCTAGCGTGTTTTCACGACCGGCTAGCGAAGGATTTAATTAGTTTTATTATTTTTGGCAATTTCTTTCTTTCTTTGATAGGAGATAATATTTAATTAGTTTTCCTTTTTTATTTAGGACCCCTATTTTAAAAAGGAATTAGTTTCCTTATCTTTTTAGGGTTCTTTGTTTTGTTTGCTCCTATTTAAAGGAGGCACAGTAATGTTTTTTAATCAAGTTATTATTAATCAAAAATTGAGTGTTCTACACTTTGAGTTCTTGCTAGAACTTGTTGAATTGTTTGAATTAATCATTCAAACTAATTCTTGACTTATCAATCAATTCTCCACTAATTGATTGTGGCGTCTTCGACTTATACCGAGGTTCGATTCTTGCATTCAAGGGTTGGGTTTAGGTTCCGCCTTCCATCTTTTCGACGTAATTCCAAGGTTCTTGCACTTTCGTAGTTCAAGGGTTGAGGATCCATTAACCTGGTTAGGAAAAACGATCCGAGATCACATCATATAGTTTTGAGTCACTTTGGTGCTGAGCCTCTGAAGGAAAGCTTGCTTGCTGAAATTGAAGTTGTGGTTGACAAATCACTCCACACTTGGTCTACCCAAGAATCTGTTGATGTCAAGCATGCTGTTTCAACTGTAAGTGCACCCCCCCTTCTCACTCTCTCTTTGACTGTGCCAAAATTATTACAAGGTAGTACATCTGATAGATTTGGATGATCATGTTAGATAGAAAGGGAGGGGATGGACTTCAAACCTTGGCCATGCCTTTGAAATTTATATAGCGACTGGGTCAACCACCAAATTCTTTAAATTTATTTCCTTCTTTAGTGTAATCTTTCAATTCTAGAACTTTCTATTCATATTTATTTATATGTACCAAAACTTGATGCAATGAAATGTGATTACGGCTGCACCCAAATTCATTTGATTTTTCATGGTATTAGATTGATTAAATTCATAAGCCTAAACACTATACCCTAGTCTGCATTTTTTTGTCCCTTTTCTACTAAGCCTAAAATGGAAGAGCCCAAAGTTACAATTCAATCATTCCACCAATGTGCCGGTTAGGCGCGCTCTAATAATAATCTCTTGTGGTGATCACAAATCCTTCATCTTGCTCGAGGTAGCCTTGGAGTGCTCTGTCATTTCGTGGATGGTGGAATATCAATTGTACTCTTGGAAGATAGAAGTGTGGATCCAGCTTATACTATGGGTAAATAACCACGGGTTACTCATCTCATGGTTCCTGGTATAATAAAAGAAGGAGCTTAGCCATCAATTGATGAAGATGCAATGACCTATTTTCTCTAGAGCTCGTTGGAAGAGAAATTGTTTCCAACAACTATCTAGAAAGAAGGGCCATCTAGTCAAAAACATGCTCATGAGCATAACGAAACGTCACATTCCATAATTAGATGAATATGTAAAAGAATTCAAGTTGATTTGCGACAATCTAGCTTGCTGCCGTTAGAAAGCATGTTTCTGATCTCGACAAGGTATTCCAGTTTACTCGTGGTTTAGGATCCAAATATGAAAACTTTTAGCTTGCCACCGTCACAAAGCTGCCTACCCTACCTTTAATCAATTTGTTCTTCCTCTCCAAAGGCATGAACAAAGTCTTATGACTTAAAAGGAAGAGTAGAAAGGCTACATTGAACATGCCCAGGCCAACTTTAGTCAACGAGGATGTGGTCATGGTGGTAGAAAAGGCCGTGGCAGCTTCAACTCTAAAGGATGAGGTTTTACTCTAGCGGATTGCTATTGTAGAATTTCATAATATGATATATTGATGGACATTTTTCAACATTATGATGAGAATACCTTTATATAGGTATTAGGTAAGAGAGAAATAAGGCAAGTACTATATAATAAGGTAAAACATAGAAATACGGAAGCTAGAGAAAATTAGTAAGGTATATAGAAGAAGGTATAAATTATATATGTTAGCATCTATATTCTAATACCCCCCATCCCTTCAAACACAAGGTAGTAAATGGAGGCCAACTTAAGTTTAAAAATCGTCTTGAAAGTGGTTGAGTGGACACACATTCAATAACGCGCCTCGCCAACTTGAGCTGATCTTTAAATCATGTTTGTGTTGTCGGGCTTCACGATCACGCTACATTTCAAATTGTGTTCAAATAATGTTCATGTTACCAGTCTTCACGTCGAATTTTAAATCATGTTGAGAAAAGTTCATATTCGTGTGTGTTTCTTCACAAACTCGAATCAATCAATCTTGCGAAGAAACCTCATTCTTTGGAGGAGCTTGGAAAGATTTCACAGATGCTTACTGCATCAATATATAGGAAAACATAGCTCAAACAGCAAATTAAGCTCAAATGTGGTGGGAAAGATAAAACCAAGAAACCTTTGAAAGCAGTGGTAGAGCCCATGCAAATGAGACATTTTTTTCCTCGATGAAAAGTATTCGATGAACATTACAGGTGAACAGTAATCATGAAAAAATATTTTATTTGTTTTTTTCTGAAGGGTAAATAACATAATTCGATTAAAGGTTTTGAGAAAGGGTTACGATCCTTCTCCTTCTTCTTATTTCTTTTTTTATTTCCTTATCCTCCTCCTTCTTATTTCTTCTTTTATTTCCTTATCCTCCTTCTTCTTTTTCTTCTACATGAGCCAACAAAGTCCGTTTCTATTTGGCTCTTGTTCTGTTTTTATTTCAATTTCCATTTGAATTTAAAATTCAATTTCAATTTCGATAAATTTGTTCATTAAACCTAAAAATCGCGAGATGTGTATATATACATGCTCTCAGTTGTTTGGATGTGTATATATGTGTAAAAATCTTTATGCAATGATATGTCATTATAGCTTCACCCAAATTCATTTAAGATTTCGTATATGTTCTCCATTTCACCTATATCGAGTCATTAAAAATTTACTCCCTTAAAGTTTAACTGTTTTTGCATTTCAATCCATGAAGTTTAATTTGCATAACTTCCATCCTTAAAGTTTGAATTTGATTTCACTTTAGTCCAAAACTCCAGTAAACCGTTAGACTTTTGCCACTGTTTTCGTTCAAAAGTCTAACGGTTTGGACTAAAGTATAATCGGATTCAAACTTTAAGAATGAGAGTTATGCAAATTAAACTTCATGGATTGAAGTGCAAAAGAGGGTAAACTTTAAGGGGATAAATTTTTAATAACTCACCTATATCTTAGAAGTTGATGAATTATGTTTATGAATTTGGGACGCATGCTAAAGAGAAGCTGCTTGCAGTTATCTTGTTTCTTAGAAACACGCCAAGGAGGTCAATAAGAGGAGGACTTTCA